>CM021104.1:574946989-575091611 GCA_007115665.2 Sequoiadendron giganteum
TTGCCCTAAACAGTTGTGGATCATAATTTCAATAGCGTCATTTTCCTAATCATTTACATCACACATTCATAATTGCATTGCTTCTAACAACATATGTGGTGTTCTAACACTTGCGGCACACCACAATGGATCAAAGACCTAAACTAAGAGTGACCTTCACACTTGCAGCGAATTGCGAGTAATTGTGTCACTCGTAATTGCAGTTGCGACAAACCACATTCATTGCAACTGCTTGCTAAATTTTCTGGGTCCTAGAAATGCATGAAAATAAAAAATTGACAAAGTAGGTATGAAGTACTTACTAGGTCGTCGGAAGGTACGTATGTGATATCCTCGATGCACAGTTTGTAGAACATGTGAAATCCTAGTAGCTAGGTTCTCTCAGAGCTCCTCAATTTCTAAAGTCAAAATGCACAAATGAGGAGTTTTACCCTATAGTTTCTATTTTTAGCCATCCAACATTTAGGGTTTTCCTTAGGGTTTGCACTGATTGCACTTGCTGAAGGGTCTAGAAGCCTAATACCATCACCCCGAATGTCCTGAAAAATCATATCTTTCATCACTAAGACTTTCTTGGCTATTAAATTGACTTATCGAAACAATTTTTTATTTTTTTGTTTTTTTTGAAAATTTGCAAAATTTTCTGAGGGGGCATAGGTCCATCCTGCTTACACCGAAGCATGTTTTGACTACTTTTCTTTGACATAATGCGATAAACTGCATTGTATCAAAGAGGGGCAAAATGTAGACACTAAAAATTGTCCTAGGCCCGCGACTTTATTAAATCCCCTTTCATCCTTGATAATTAAATAATCTTAATTATTTAATTATTGTCTAATGTAATTAAATCTTTTAGTAATTAAATAATTTGAATTATTTAATTAATTCATTTTATCTTTTCTATTTCCTCTTTTGATTGATTAAATAAATTTCTATTTATTTAATTACAACATTATTGTCCTTGTATCCTATAATTAAATAAATTATATTTATTTAATTATTTACCATTTTCTACTATAATTAAATAATTATGTCAATTATTCATTTTAGTCTTTTCTACCATAAATTAATTAAATTTTATTTAATTAATGAGTTGCCTTTTTCTCTCCCACTTTTTGAATTAAAATTGTTATTTAATCAAAAAGATAACTTGCCTTTATTGTCTAAGATTTAAATAATGTTTTCATTATTCAACTATCCACTTTCCTTTTCAAACTAAATGGTTCTTTAGAATTATTTAGTTCCTCTTTTAGTCTTATTCTTATCCCTTCTTGTCTCGCTTAATTTCAACCGTTGATTGAAATTAAAATCATTTAATCTCGTTTGTTCATTTAAATTTGTCTTTTCTATAAAAAAAATGCCTGCCATTATCATTTTAACATCTTATGAAATCTTTTTGTTTACTTTAATGTTTGTTTTTTAGTCTTGCTTCTTTTTGGCCCTTGTGGCTCATTGTGAAGGGTACGACGCCCTGAAAATGTTGCTTAGCATTTCAAAAACATCTTAGGAAATATAGAATTTATGCTTAAGAGACAATAATTCTTTGATATTTTGCTATCATAACATAAGGCTATTGTTTCACACTTATAATCTGAGGGAATCAATCACGTTCTAGCAAAATGGAGAAGGGTAATAGAGGTTAATCAATGGAGGCATGAAGAATTTGGTAACGGTATTGCATTATTTCATGTTTTTTTTATTTTTTTTGTTCTTTATTACTTGATTAGGGTCTTAAGGTTTATGTTTAATGATTTACATTTTAAATCCTGATCTTATCCCTGATTGCAACCCCCACGCAAAATCATCGGTTTGTAACCGGTGTCATGGACTACATGCACAAAACCCTCATGAGAGAACTTCAAGCACTTATGGATTACCGAGGGAACTACATTCATGGAAACCTACCAAGGAATGCCTAGTTTCACTTTGAATAGTTTGGACCTCGAGATGATATCAAAGAGTGCATTCACAGTCTTGTGCCCAACCAAGACTGACAAGGTAATACAACTGATGGGAGGGACAGAAATCCCATCATGTGTACATATAGTGCTTTTAGACTCATCATATCCATCCTTATGTAATTTTTTTATCAACATGATCTCCTTTGTAATGACATTCACGAGGTATGTAGGGTCAACAAGAACGCTAGTTACGATGTTCCCATTGATGCGTGTGGGAATGTACAAAGGATATGGCTCTTTGTTAGCATTCATTGACAAATCCTGTGAGGTAAATGTTATAACGGGAGTTCCACTTACAAGTTGCACAAATGGGATGGGTAGGTGTAGAAATGAAGCCATCTTTACGTACACTAGATGCAACTTTCACAAGAGCCCCCAAGGGTTTCACAATTAGATGGTGACCCACTCAAATTTTCACTTTGTAATGCTTAGGAAATCTTTTGGCTATGCCACTACAGGTTGTAGGTTAGGTTGCAAGGCTTGTTAGAACACAATGATCTACTAAGAGGGGGTTGAATCAGTAGATATAAAAAAAATTAACTTGAAAAAACTGTTTGTAGATTCAACCTTACAACCCAGATGTGAAGATTAAAACATAAACCAATATAACAATCACATGCACATGAAACAACAACTCATAATACCAGATATACGTGGAAAACCCAAGATGGGAAAAACCATAGTGACAAAGCTGCTTGAGTCTACTACTCAAATCCAGTGTCACAAATGAAATCTCTATTAGAAATTTTAGTCTTGCAACCCAAGAAAGCTTCAACTCCTTAATTTATAAGCTACAACTTCAAGGATGTTACTACACCCTATTTTAGGAGCTACAACTCCAAGGATACTACAATCACCTAGTTTGAGCTACAACTCAATTCAATGAGGCTACAACCTCAAATAATTACAAGTTTGTATGTGCATACAATTAAGTTCTGTTCAACCTGAAAATGCACCATTGCATTCAATGAATTATTGCACATCCTGCAACTTACATTACTATTGTTGAAATTGCACTCTGAGCAACACTCCCCTGAATACAAAACCTAGATGATATTTTGTGTTGTGTCTAGGTTACACACAAATGTGTAGTCAACGTCTACACTCATAACTCTCTCTCACACACCCTCTCTTCTTGTAGATTTCCACACTTGAGAAATTCTATGATTGTCTTCTTTTTCTTCTCTCAACTGATCTACAATCTCTGCCTCAAGATTCACACCACCGTTTAGATCTTCTCGAATCTTCTGTTAGGGTTTCCTTCACTTGAAAACTTCACCAACAAACTTCCTTTTCCTTGAGTTATACACACCACTATCCAACTCATAATTAAGATATCTAATAGAGTATACCAGATATTGCCATATCTTGCATCGATCTACTTCCACATTCAATTATGTTGCAAAGAATTTCCCAAATTAGCTCTCTGTCAAACCCTAGAGTATGATACGCATTCAATGTGTTCTTTTGATTATTCGATATGATTTGATCTCGATCACCTCTGCAAGTGGTTTTATCATCTTGAAGATCAAATCTTCATTTATATTGGTTGTTGGGTGCAGGTGGACCAATTAATTTCTTCGCGTTGGTTTCCAGTCGAAACCCTGTTCACATAGACTTAGCCATTTGAAATCATCATCTTTGAATTTGGGTTGTCGATCTCTTTCTTCATACCATGATCCATTGGTTCTCGTTCATCATCATATCTTTAAAGCATAGTCGTCAGATCAAATACCTTTAAATAGGCATTGTCGATCTCCATCGACTCAAGATCACCGTTAGATCAATCTCTAAACAATCTGCATTGTAGATCTCTTAATACATGACTTGCCATACGCGGGGTCCACCAGGGCACACGTCCAAAGTCTGCTATCTTGTAGGCTCTGACAACAATCCTTGCGGGGTCAGCAGGCTATTACCATGTGTCGTCCTCGTCATTGCCACCTAATTGACAACAACAATGCGAATTAGCATATCCATTAATCATACCTCGCCACCTGCCATCTCTATCACAATTTTTCAGCATATCGGGTCCCATCAAATTTAATCGTTGTCGTCCAACATAGTGCATGTGTCACCTTCCACTATCTCGTCCCACTAGACATGTAGTGAGCACCGTTGATCTCAACCGTTCCCCGTTGATCCCGTGGGCCTTGCTGAAATCTCAGTAGGGTATGTGGGCACTGTCAGATCTTGCAGCCTCAATCACACCTGTCGATCATGCCAAAGATAAATATTTTGCTTAGGACTTAGGAAATAATATACACAACAATATTTTCTTGGCCGGTAAATGCAAGGTGAAGGGTCTGGTTCCCCAAACGACTTCAAAGGCTTAAGTAGTAACTTAAGCAACCTGCAACCTGCTACAACCAATCAACAACCAATTAGAGAAAAATTTTGCACCCATGACTATAGCCCTTGATGACATCACCTGTCCACTTCATCGGGTCCTTCAAACTTCATCAATGATTATCATTTGTCCATCGTGCGTTAATCTCCACCGTTGATCAAGCAACATTGCAATGTCGCTACAAACCCGAACTTCACAACCAAGGCACAAAGTTCTTAAATTTTTTAACTCCCTGATATGTCAGCTATGCACTATCACGTCGATGTGAACATTGGACCTCATCAACCAATTACCAATATGTGAGGGGTCGGTCATGAGACGAACATTAATGACATAACTGATAACTTATGTGACATGCAACTGCCTTAACTAGTGAATGATGAACTAGAAGACTTTTTTGTGCCCATGACTGCAACCCTAGGGTTCAATCAATAAACCCTAATTTTGATTGAGAGGAAAAATAATTCATTTATGAGAGTGTTATATGTCCTCTGGACATGTACATCATATTTCTAAGAAGTTCTCAAAAAACCCAGTTCGAATCTTCCATCAAATCCATTACACTCACACTCATCCTCTATCATTATGCCAATGATCTCCTTTGCCAAATTTTCTCTTTTGACATCAATGACAACTATATGCCAATAATCTCCCCCTTTGGAATTGATGGAAAAACTCTAACTGCTCATCCAGGTACCACTGAAGCTCTGCACCAATTTGATTATTCACACTGTAACACAACAACTCCCCCTATGACATACATTTCTTCTCTTCTCAGCAAGCTTCTATTTTGCATCACATCAACTCCCCCTATGACATACATTTCTTCTCTTCTTAGCAAACTTCTATTTTTCATCACATTTCTCCCCCTTTGACATCAATGACAAAGGGTACACTCCCCCTAAGGAAATGCTCCAATTTTGACAAACTCTGCAACCATCAAGTCGTTAGAAATTATAAAACAAGATTTTACATGAATTGATCACACTATTCTTAACCGAGGTTAAATAAATGATCAATGAAGCTCCCCCTAAATATATGCCCTATCACTAATGTTTAGTGATATGTGTTGGGAGAAACTACTCCTAGCTTCCACCTCAAGTATTCAAACTGTTTTGTACAAAGAGGCTTTGTAAATATATCAGCTACTTGTTCCTTGGTAGGGACATACTCCATGTTGACTTCCTTATCTATAACCTTTTCTCTGATGAAGTGATACTTGATTGATATATGCTTGGTTCTGTAGTGAATCACTGGATTCTTTGAGATATTAATGGCACTTGAATTATCACAAAGAATCGAGAAAGGCTCATTGTACTCTACCTTGATGTCCTTTAATGCCTGCTTCATCCATAGGACTTGAGTGCACCATGCAGTTGTTGCAACATATTCTGCTTTTGCAGTAGAAAGGGTGATAGACTCTTGCTTTTTACTCATCCAAGAAACTAGTTTGTTTCCCAAAAAGAAGGCTCCTCCACTAGTACTCTAACTGTCATCCACACTTCCTGCCTAATCTACATTTGTGTATGTTGTTAAAGTGAAATCTTTACATTTGGGATACCATAAACCATAGTCAACAGTACTTTTGATGTATCTAAAGATTCTCTTGATTGCATTGATATGCGATTCTTTAGGTTCTTCCTAAAACCTAGCTACCATACAAACTGCTTGCATTATATCAAGTCTAGATGCAACTAAATATAGTAGACTTCCAATCATAGATCTGTATGTAGTTTGATTTGCATCAGGTGACTCATCGGATTTGCTTAATCTACAACCAATAATCATGGGAGTATTGACTGGTTTACAATCTTCCATGCCAAAAAATTTAAGCATTTATTTTGCATACTTGGTTTGTGATATAAATATACCTTTATTAGTTTGTGTAATTTGCAAACCAAGAAAAAATCTAAGTTCTCCTAGCATGGACATTTCAATCTCATCTTGCATGTTTGTAGCAAATATTTTGCACATCAGATCATTGCTACCACCAAATATAATATCATCTACATATACTACAACAATGATCATTTGCTTACCTTCAGATTTGAGATACAAATTGCTATCAGCACAAACTTTCTTGAATCCTTGTTGTTGTAGATATTGATCTAGTCTTGAATACCAAGCCATTGGTACTTACTTCAAACCATACAATGATTTTCTCAATTTGTAGACATAATCATCATTCTCTGATAGCTGAAAACCTTATGGTTGCTCAATATATACTTCCTCTTCAAGGTTTCCATTTAGAAATATAGATTTTACATCCATTTGATATACTTTAAATCCTTTATACACAAAAAATGTAAGAAACATCCTAATAGCTTCTAATCTTGCAACTAGAGCAAATGTTTCTTCAAAATCAATCCCTTCTACTTGTGCATATCCTTTGTACACTAATATTGCTTTGTTTTTTACCACAACTTCATATTCATTCAACTTATTTCTAAACACCCATTTAGTTCCAATCACATTCTTGCTTGATGGTCTAGGAACCAATTCCCATGTTTTGTTCTTTTCAATTTGATTGAGTTCCTCTTCCATTACTTTTATCCAACTTTCATCTTTACTGGCTTCATCAAAGCTTTTTGGTTCAATTTGTGATAAGAGGGCAAAGTTCACTTGTTCCTTGTCCTTTGCAAGCCTTCTCCTAGTCTGCACACCTTCATTCTTATCACCAATTATTTGATCTGCAAAATGATCCTTTTGCACATATTTTGCAAGTGCTCGTTCAACTACTTCTTCATTCTCTTCTTCTTCTTATGCTTCTTCTTCCGTTGCACCTATATCATCCTTATCTAACTCAATTTCAAGATTGTTTCTGCTAGGCTTACCTTGATTTGCACTTTCATCAACCCTGACATGTACACTCTCTACAATTCTATGCAATCTCTTATTATAACACTTATAAGCTTTGCTTTGGCTGGAATACCCCAAAAATATCCCTTTATCGCATCTTGACTCAAAACTTCCTAAATCCTCATCTTCTCTTTTAATATATCATTTACTGCCAAATACTTTGAAATGATTGACTGATGCAGGCCTACCGAACCACAATTCAAATGGCGTTCTACCACTATTAAATCTAATAAGAGCTCTGTTTTGAATGTATACAGTAGTTTGTACTACTTCTTTCTAAAATTTATCTGTCAAGTTTGCCTCGTTCAACATGGCTCTAGCCATCTCCTTTATAATCATGTTTCTTCTCTCTACCACACCATTTTGTTGTGGTATTCTTGGAGCCGAATACTGGTGTTTGATTCCACGATCTTCACAATATTTCATGAATTCACTTGACATAAATTCTCCACCTCTGTTTGACCTGAGACACTTGATTCTTCTCCCAATCTCATTTTCTACCAACTTCCTATAACCTTTAAATGCTTCAAACACCTCAGCCTTCTCCCTCAAAAATATGGCATATGCCATTCTAGTATAATCATCAATCAACAACATGAAATATCTTTTTCCTTGAAACGCCCTTGTCCTCATTGGATCACATAGATCAATATGAATTATCTCCAAGGGTTTCAAAGTTGAATAATCCTTTGTAGGAAGCCTAAACTTTGTTTGCTTTCCTTGTTGGCATCCTTGGTAGATTATATTTTTAGGTTTTACAATCTTAGGCATATTTCTGACTAGATCTTTTGAGCTTATTTTTACCAAGTTGTCAAAGTTAACATGTCCCAGTCTTTTATGCCACGACCAGATCTCATCTACTTGGCTAATTAGGCATGTTTGGCCTTCCACTTCACATAGATTATAAAGATTACTATCAATCCTTAACCCTTGAGAAATTGTTTTACCATTCATTCTTATCTTGCAGCCTTCAAAATCAAATACTTTGTATCCATTATCACACATCTAGCTAACACTAAGAAGATTATGTTTTAGAAATTCCACATAGAGCACATCTTTAGTTTTGTTCTTCCCATCTATTCTCAGAATTCCTTTACCATGAATATTGACAACAGTATTATCACCTAGGGTTATTGAACCTCCTTTTCTCATTTCAGGTTTAATGAATTTCTTTTTATCTGTAGTCATGTGCTTGGAGCAACCACTATCAATTATCCATAGATCTTGCTCCTTTGCATGCAATGTTGTTTGAGCAATCATAGACTAAGTGGAATTTTGCTTTTTCTCCTTCCATACCTTCTTAAGTTTATTTTAAAATTTTTCTTCCTTTTTCTCAACGACCTCAGTTTTCTTTTCAGCTTTGGGAGGTGTGTTTTTCTTCTTCTCAGATTGAGCATTTGCTCTTACAAAATTTGCTCTACAATTTCTAGCTATATGACCAAAATTATTACAATTGAAACAAACTACATTCATATCAACCAAAGGAGCAAATGGATTTCTGCTTATAAAATTTGTATTTCTCCTTGGAATGACTTTACACTCTCTAGCCCTATGACCAAAAGTGTTACAAGTTTAGCAATACCCATTGAAGTATGATGAGTACCTGGTCATGGAGTTTCCTTCTGTTGGATGAGGAGATCTTCTTTGTCTAGGTTTCCTTGAATAGTGTACTCTTGTGAAACCATCATTGTCTTTTCTCTTGGTATTTTGCTTCTCCTTTTGTTGATTAGGAGTCAACTTGTTAAATTTCTTGTATTCAATTAGTTCCTTCTCTCTAACATATTTCTCAACTGCAGTTGACTTCTTTTCATCTTCAAAGGCTTCTCCTTTGTCAGATTTTTTACCGTTGGGGACTGATTTTTCTTCTGCTCTAAATATTTCATAGAGCTTTGCAAAGGCATCAATAAATGAACTTTTTCCTTTTTCAAGACCCAAGCCTAATTTTTCTTTATTAGTTGGCTTTTGTGTACTTAGCAATTCATTTAGAATATTAGTACCACCTTTTAACTTCAGACCTTTATGGATTTTCTCATTAGATTTCTCCACTTTTTTTCTTAAGGCAACTATTTTTGCCTCAAGTTCCAAGCATCTATCCATCTTAGAATGCAATTTATATTTCATAACATCTTCAACTCTTTTGATCTCTTCTACATGAACTTTCAGACCAACTATCACCTTATTGGATTCCTCAAGTTCTTGAATTAATCTTTCAGTCTCCTTTTGAGAATTCCTTTTTAGTTTCTTGTTTTCTCTCTTAAGATCATCATATTATCTCTTAGTTCATCAAGATCTTCAAGGGCACTAATGAATTCTCCTTCAAAATCAACAACTGCTTCCTCTTCTCCTTCATATGAGACCTCAATTTGTGCATCTTTCTGATCCTTAGTTTCTTTAGCCATAAATATAAATCCTCTTCTATCTTCTCTCATTATAAGGGCATGGTCTTGATCCTCTTATGAATAACCACTAGCATTAGATACTTCACTTTCTTCATTGATGTACAAACTCTTCTTCTTTCCAAAATTCTTCCTTTTTGGATAAACTGTTTTCTTCTTCTTGTTATCTTCTTCTTGATTGAAACTGTCCTCTTTATCGTATGGACACTTTGAAGAAAAATGACCTATTCTACCACAATTAAAATACTTGAAAGGGAGTTTACCTTTATATTTTCCATATCCTCTCCTTCGTCTTCTTACGAAGTTTTCTTCTTCCTCATCAGTTTCTTCATAATTAGATGTAATGACAACATCTTTGTCTTTCTTATTAGCTTCATCTTTTTCTTTCTTGACAACCTTAAATGTAGTTTCTCTCCTGGATGATTTAGCATCATGAATTCTCATCTCATATGTAGTAATTATAACATGCACCTCATCAAGAGTGAGTTTATTAATTTCTCTTCCTTCTTCGATAGCATAAATCTTAGAATCATATTTGGTTGTCATAGACCTGAGAACTTTTAGCACTTCTTCTTCTTTCAAATCTACACCATAACCTTTAAAGCCATTTACCACATCATTAACTCTCTGAAGGTAGTCCGCAATCTTCTCTTCTTCAGTCATCTTCAAGCCTTCATTTTTTTCTCTTAGCACTTGTAACTTTGCCAACTTCACTTTGGTGTCGCCTTGATAGATCTTCTAAATTTTTTCCCAAACATCATAGGCAGTTTTACAATGCATAACTTTTCTATGCACAAAATCAGATAAATTGTTCATAATGATAAACCAAGATTTCTTATTGTCCTCATGAATTTTCTTTCCTGCAGTAATAGTAGGAATAGTATATTAGGTCTCGATAGACGCCCAGACTTTAGTTCCAAGAGAAACTAAGTATCATTCCATTATTGAGCTCCACTTAGGATAGTTTGTCCCATCAAACCTAGGTGGATTGTTTGAACCTTCTTGAAATGCCATTGTGTTCACCTATCCAAGATCTACCTGGGTTGATTAAGCTTCTCCTAGGGAACCTAGGGCTCTGATACCAATTGTTAGAACACAATGATCTACTGAGAGGGGGGTGAATCAGTAGATATAAAAACTTTTAGACCTGAAAAACCTATTTGTAGATTCAACCTTACTACCCAAATGTGTAGATTAAAACATAAACCAATATAACAATCGCATGCACATGAAACAACAACTCATAACACCAAATATACGTGGAAAACCCAAGATGGGAAAAACCACGATGACAAAAGTTGCTCGAGTCTACTGCTCAAATCTAGCGTCACAAATAAAATCTTTGTTACAAAGTTTAGGGTTGCAACCCAAGGAAGCTTCAACTCCCTAATTTAGAGGCTACAACTTCAAGGATGCTACTACACCATGTTTAGGAGCTAAAACTCCAAGGAGACTACAATCACCTAATATGAGCTACAACTCAGTTCAATGAGGCTACAACCTCAACAAAATTAAATGTTCATATGTGCATACAATTAAGTTTTACTCAACCTGAAAATGCAACATGACATTCAATGAATTATTGCACACCCTGCAACTTACACTACTATTGTTGAAACTGCACTCTCAACAACACTCCCTTGAATATAAAACCTAGATGATAGTTTGTGTTGTGTCTAGGTTGCACACAAATGTCCATTCACTGTCTGCACTCGTAACTCTCTCTCTCTCACACCCTCTCTCACTTCTTGCAGATTGCCACACTTGAGATAATTATGTGATTGTAGATTCTTTTTCTTCTCTCAACTGATCCGCAATCTCTGCCTTGAGATTCACACCACCATTTAGATCTTCTCAAATATTTTGCTAGGGTTTCCTTCACTTGCAAACTTCACCAGCAAGCTTCATTTTCCTCGGGCCACACACACCACTGTCCAATTCATAATTAAGATATCTGATAGAGTATACTAGATATTGCCATATCTTGCATTGAGTCGCTTCCACATTCAATTTTGTTGCAGAGAATTTCCCAAATTAGCTCTTTATCAATCCCTATAATCTGATATGAATTCAATGCATTCTTTTGATTATTCAATCTGACCTGATCTCGATCACCTCTACAAGCGGTTCTGTCATCTTGAAGAACAAATCTTCATTTACATTGGTCGTTGGGTGTAGGTGGACCAATTAATTTCTTCCTTTGTGTTGGTTTCCAATCGAAACCCTGTTCACACAGACTTAGCAGTTTGAGATCTTCATCTTTGAATTTGGGTCGTTGATCTCTTTCTTTGCACCACAATCCATTGGTTCTTGTTCATCGTCATATCTTTAAAACATAGCCGTCAGATCAAATATCTTAAAATATGTGCCATCGATCTCCACCAACTCAAGATCACTATTAGAGAAATCACCAAACAATCTGCATTGTAGATCTCTTAATACATAACTTGCCATATGCAGGGTCCACCAAGACACGTGTCCAAAGTCCGCCATCCCTCAGGATATGGCAACAAGCCTTGTGGGGTATGTGGGATGTTTCCATGTGTCATCCTCATCATCGCCTCCTAATTCATAACAACGATGCGAATTAGCATATCAATTAATCATACCTCACCACCTGTCATATGTGTCACAATTTGTCAACGTATCGGGTCCCACCATATTCAATCTTCATCATCCAACACAGTGCATATGTCACCTTCCACTATCTGGTCCCACTAGACATGCAGTGAGCATCGTTGATCAACACAGTTGATCTCAACCTTTCCTCGCTAACCTCACAGGCTTTGCTGAAATCTCAACAGGGTATGTGGGCACCGTCAGATCTTGTAGCCTCAATCACACCCATCGATCATGCTAAAGACAAATATTTCGCTCAAGACTTAGGAAATAATAAACGCAACAAATATTTGCTTGGTCGGTAAATGCAAGGTGAAGGGGTCGGCTCCCCAAATGACATCAAAGGCTTAAGTAGTAACTTAAGCAACCTGCAACCTACTACAACCAGTCAATGACCAATTAGAGAAACCTTTTGCACCCATGACTATTGCCCTTGATGGCATCACCTGTCCACTTCATCGGGCCTAGAAACTTCATCAATGATTATCATTTGTCCATCATGGGTTAATCTCCACCTCTGATCAAGCAACATCACAATGTCACTACAAACCCGAACTTCACAACCAAGTCACAAAGTTCTTAAATTTCTTAACTCCCTGATCTACCGATCATGCACTATCATGCCGATGTGAACTTCAGACCTCGTCAACTGGTTGCCAAGATGTGAGGGGTTGGTCACGAGACAAACATCAATGACATAAGTGATAACTTGTCACCTGTAATGACCTTAACCAGTCAACGATGAATTAGAAGACTTTTTTGTGCCCATGACTGCAACCCTAGGGTTTAATCAATAAACATAATTCTGATCGAGAGGAAAATTAATTCATTTATGAGAGTGTTATACATCCTCTGGACATGTGCATCTCATTTTTTAGAAGCTCTCATAAAACTCAGTTTGAATCTGCCATCAGATCCACTACACTCACACTCATCCTTTGTCATTATGCCCACGATCTCCTTTGCCAAATTTTCCCTTTTGACATCAATGACAACTATATGCCAGCAAGGCTAGGTGCCCTGAAACACTCAAACACACAACACTCCTAGAACACGAGGGACAAGTCTTTTAGCACTGCTAGACAAAACTAGAATGGTTCACATCAAGTTCACCAAAATGTAGAGGAGGGGGACCAAACGCTCAAGACCCCAGGTCACAGGAGGGTCTAGAACGATCAACTGCCTTGATCTACCTCATGCTAAGGATTGTTTAAGGAAAGTTTAGTGTTTCAAGAGGGTGAAAAGGAAGGGCAATTGATCTACCACTATCCTTCTATCAACCCAAGAGGTTTAGAGAATCAAATGAGCTAATTCTCGAGTCAAAATCTAGACCCCAACAATGCTTAGCCAGAGAACCCTTGTGTAGAAGATGAATGACAGTGTGACGTGCTGGCATTCTGGCTGGGTGTTGGGCATCTGTACAAATAGAGAGTATGGAATATAGTTAAGAGTGATAGAGTTTTAGCTAATCTACCTGGTAAATGTGATTTTAAGCAATAACAAAAAACTAGAACTAATTAAATGGCTAAGACAACAAGGATAATACTTTAACTTAAAAGGAGTTGACAAAAGTGAAAAGGTGATAGAAATACAACTTACAAATGGTCCATACTCCTACAAGCTCCACATGAATGCAAAACCTACACACAAAAAAATGGGGAAACATGTTGGGGCTATTTCAAGGCTTACCACAATCAAACCCTCATTTTGGAGTTCCCACCTCCACGAACAACCAGAATAGCCACAAGATAAAAAATGCGATAAAGAAAGTAATGGAAGAAATGCCAAGCAATGGCAACAAAACTATGCTACATAAATAAAATAACAATGCTAAAATGAATGGATATCACCTCCCAAACTAGGTGCCCTTGAGAATGTGAAGGGAGAAGTGAGCTCACAAGCTTGAAGGTGCAACTGTTTCCGCAACAACAAGAGTGAAATCCAATAAACGCTTTAGAGCTACAACAATGGTGGAGAGTGTTGTGAAAAAGCTCAAGAAATGTGTAGAAACATGAAGTGAGAATGAAGAAGCTTGAAGAAGATCGAATCAAGTGAATGAATTAATGTTTTAGCATGGATAGAGGCCCAAAAGAGCCATTCGAGCTCCGTCAAGGGCGAAAGAGCGTTACTCTTCATCACCAATGGAGAATTGTAACATCTCTGCAAATTCTAGAGGTGGGAGTCATGTCAGGATGATAGTACGTCATGCAGACATCTGTATGTCATGCTAGCGTCCTTGACAAAAATTCCCCCACCGACACTATAAATAGATGCGAAGTGGGTGGGAATTGGATGGATGAAATGGAATATTATCGCTAGGTTTAATTTTTCTAAGGTGAGGGGATGCAAACATGAAATTTGCGAGGGGTACAAATTCACTCCATTACATTATCATTGCAAGATTTTAAACTTGTACTTATTCAAGTTTGTCAAGGGTTATCCTTCCTCCTAAATACCTCTCTAGTTGATTTTAATACACAAATTTTGACTTTCTACTTTGACTAAGTTTCCAATTTATGCTATCAATTAGTTCTTTTCTAATAAAGCATACTCATAGATTCATAGTATCCTTACTTCACCCAAAATCCTTGACTCTTCACAACTACAAGTTGCTATCAATAAGGGGGTTCACTTCAATTCTTTCCATCCCTTAGAGTCATTCAATCTATTTCTATGGTGAAGATACTCATTAGTAATCCTCCATAACCTTCCTACCGAACTTGGTTGCATAATCTCCCACAATCCAAAGGTGTATCATAATGAATTGTTGGTTTAGGAATTTTCAACTCCAAGGATGACTCTTTCCTAGTCCCAAACTTAAACAAGTTTTCAGGAATCTTAACTTCCCTTTTTGTTTCCTCTCTGTTCTTTTCCTCTTGCCATCTTGACATAAGAAATTTTCATCTATTAAATTTTGATAAGGTTTACGCATCACTTACGTAATGAGATCATAGGTTCTAGAGTTGAACTTGATAGCTCTAATACCACGTGTAACATGCCCATATTCTACACAATAATTTTTCTATGTTTTTACCCATAAGTGAATATTTTATGCATCTAACCATTAAGAGAAATAAAATTTTTCTTTTCCTTTGAATAATAAATGCACATTTTGAAACATATTTCAAAATTTCCCATTGCATACAAAATAATTCCTTTCATTAATTCAAATAATGATGACACATAATTTCCATATGACATATCATATTTACAATTCCTATTGAGACGGATACAAGTTACAAATATAGCTTAAACAAGATTATAAACTATATAAAGTATAAATGGTCCAAGAATTCCCTCTCAAATCTTGGCCACCAACTGATGAGGAGAAGCATCACTCAAGCACTTTTTTCGCCAACCACAGACTTACTGTGCTCTCCTGCACATCTACCTAACTAATAAGATGGCCCTACCCTTCAACGAAGAGATTAGTTTGGAAACCTCATAACAATAGCCTTTTCTGAGATTGGTGTTATGTCCTATATGTTTATAGAACTGACATACAGTGGCTAGCCCCTACGTGTATGTACATCTCGGCCTTGTACGTAAGCATGGATCACAATGAAATTGACAGTGTAAACATTGGCCTCTTTACATTACTTGGGCCAAAGTATTCATCACCTAGAACTTAGAGTGGAAGCCTCTTATTCACACACCTTCCTAGCTTGATTTGGATTATTGACCATTCATACTCTATGCCTAGGCTACCCCCTTTCCCATGGATCAGATAAATCCTAGGAATAACCTTCCTATTAACTCATAGTCAAAATGATATTTCTACTAAGTATCTTAGAATTTACATAGGTTATCCGCTTTTCCATGGGTTAGAAAAACCCCAAGAATAACCTAATCAACCATATGATATTCCTCATGTAACAACATCAAATGTTTCTATTTCAAAAAGTATAATCTCGATAGGGTGATCCCACAATACTGGTTTACAATTTTTGGTCAAACTGGACAGTGAACTGATTTTTTCTAACTAAATCTTCACTTTCGGACACCTAAAGTGGCTAAACCATGAGGAATTTGAAGATGATGCAAACTAGTGATTTGTGAAATTTTGTCTATAGATTCTAAATATATTTTTTTTCAAAAAAAATTGGAATCAGATTGCACTTCTTTTTCCATCTCCTTCAAAAACTAGCTTTTTTCAGTAAACACAATTTTTAAGGAGTGACGTTCACCGTATAACACATAATTTTTTTTAATGAAGGATAAACTTATATTTTTTTTGAATTTAGATTTGTAACTATGATATCTAGTGGTTCCAATTGATTTCATAGTGTTTTATTAAATATTTTTTTCTTAATCAAGTTTCAAAGTCAAACCAATTACAATTTAGACATAGGCGGACTGTATAACACATAACTTTTTTTGTATGTATCAAAATTCAAATTTTTTTGTTGGATCAAGGACTTCAATATCTGGTGCACTCATATTTTTCAATTTTTTTTTGATAGTCTTCTATTTTTCCACACGTGCAGAACAAAGAGCTTGATTTTCGATGAAAAACCTACATTCACAAGAAATAAAAAATAAATATAATAATAAAATTAAATTTATTTAAAATTATACTTTTTGGGAAGCTTATAATAAGGACTACATACTTACAAAACTTAAATTTTAAATGAATTCATTTGATCCCTTGAAATGTAAATCAAAAGTGGTTTTTTATCAGCATTTTGATAGGTGTAAAGGAGACTCCGTTATAGGTATGGTTTAAATCTAGCGGGGTTCTATCCAAGGGGGTTTGATCTAAGGTGGTTTGATCAAACCCTATTCAATTAGAATCATTCAAATGGAACTTTTTAAGGCTTAAATTATTATATTTTCTAAAAATATGTGATTTCAACAAAAATCAAAATCTCCTAGAAATTGTAAACCAGCATTGTGGGATCACCCGATAATAAATGTCTCTTTTCAAGAGTATATCAATAATAAACAAATCCTATAAAAAGTATAATCTCTTCAATAAATGACTTCAATCAAAAGTATAAACTTCAACAATAAATAACCTCAATCAAAGAAATAAACAAAAATTAAATGATCATTCAACTCATATAGGTTAATCCCAACCTATGTGCTTCATTCCATAATCAAGTAAACATTCCAACCAAATAAGTTATTCTCAACCTAGGGTTTCCTTCGAAAGTAAAGTAACAATCATGTGATCAATATGTATGTATCAATTATATACTCATACATATATATTAATATATTTATATAGTATATACATATATCGATATCTTAATATCCAAGTATACACTTATATATATAAACATATGTTAAAATAATCATTTGTCAATTGAAAACATATATAATCCAAAAATATTACGTATACTAATACATATATGTATGTATGTATTATCAAATACATGCATATATACATATATATAAACATATACAAGTATATCAATATCTAATATTTAATAATATTAGTCACATATATGTTTATCTTCATCGATGAGTAGATACACCAAATGTGTACATATATACATATTTCATAAACGTGTAACTCATATCCCTATGTATACTATGTAATCATATGTATGAGTTACCGTTCATATACATATATATGTATATACATTTGATGTATATACTTATCGACATAGATATAAATAAGAACACACAAAGAAGGACTTAGTCATATTTTCCCAATCTAGGACATCAAAGATCAAGACCACATAACAATACAAAACATACTCAAACCCTAACGGGATTTTACTTACCATTTCATGACTATCTTGACTCGACTAGAACAACTAGGGTGTGAAGGTGTGAATGCTTAGTTAGGTTCATTAAGGGTTACCAGACCAAGCTCCTCTCCTGAGTGATACTTCCCCTCTCTTTCGGAGGGTCAACCTATTCCTGCACTCAGCTTAGTACAACACAAATGTAGTTAGCCATTCACACACACACACACACACACACACATATATTTGCATCACCAAAGTATTAATGTATTCACATTGCAAATCATATACATTCATTGTAATCTCTTTCAATATATAAAACATAATAATTCCTTCAAAAGAAATAACATCATAATACATATTCAGTATTTCATTCACTTATCAAATATATTACAGTCCTGATTTACGTTTTATCATCATATTTACTTACAAGGTAAAAGTAACTCGGTAACTAAGAGACAGGGTGTAACATTAAGGGGGTTTGAATGAAATGAAGTCCTTTTATTTATATAATTCACTTAACATTTGATTAATGGTGGAGATTAATTTGTAAGATCAATGGATAGGAAAATTCAAGATAAGACCCAAATTTGAATTTCATGAAGGAGGGAAAGCTTAGAAGAAATAAATAAATAAATTTATTTAATTCAAAATGATAGTTGGAGAAGATGATTGTGTTTGATAGCTCTGCTTTCCAAGCTAGGGCGTCCATGCCCTAGCTCGATCCCTGCTTTTTCCTTGCTTCTATGTTGGGAGGGGGGTCTGTGATTGCATTTGGGGGGCGAGGAGTGGCATTTTTCTCCTATGTTCGCTTCTTACTATCTCTTCCTTGCGTGTGGGGATTGTTTCTTGGTGTTGAGCGGCGAGTGGGGTGCTATTGGGAGCCAAAACTATGTGGTGTGGAGTGGGCCTTTGTACCTGGTTATTACTTCCTATGCGGCCTCTTACCAAAGGTGCATCCTTAGTGCATAGTCAACGTTTAGTGGTGAGCATTGGTTGGGATTTTTGAAACCCTTATTTTGGCATCTTTTTTGAATATCTTGTGGGCTTGCATGCCCGTTGTGGGTTGGGTTTGGATTTAATGTCGCCCGGGGAGACCTTGGGTGCTAGCCCCAAAAATGTATTTTCGATCGACAATTGGTGCGAAATCTCCTTCGCATGCTTCGAAGGTTTTCAATAATAACTTGTATTTTTTAGAACTTGGCCCTGATGGAGTGGGATCGTCTAGTGGGGCTCAGATCATGAAAATAAATGGATGTTTGGAATGTTGTAAGGAGAGGCCGAAACTAGTCATCCCATTGGAGATGGTCACACAAGATATTTAATATTATTCGAGGCACTCCTTTTATTGCAAGTTTTTGGGCATGTGGATATCGATGCAATTTTTGGAGTCTTGGGCTCAATAGACTTAGATGCCGAAGGGTGAGATGGATATAAAGCTTCTGGAAAATAATTAATTCATGGTTACCTTTGATTGTATGGCGGATCGCAATAAGGTTTTTGAAGGGGGCCCTTATTTCTATAACTAGGTTGGTTTTTTTCTTAAACCGTGGCATGCTGGTTTCAACCCTACTGAGGAGCTTCTAAATCGAGTCCCGGTGTGAGTTCAACTTCTGCAGTTTCCAGTGGAATGTTGGTGGGATGATGTCTTGCATTTGCTGGGGTCGACGCTTGGGAAGCTGGTTGGTTCCTTGCAGTAGACTCAGTTTAAAAAGGTAATAAATTTTGCTCATATTTGTGTGGAAATTGACTTAAGTAAGCCATTACCAGATTCTTTGGATATGTTTATGGGTCCTCATTCCTAGGTGTAGTCGTTGGATTATGAAAGTCTTCCATTTTGATGTCGTCTCTGCCATGAATATGGTCACTTATTGCAAAGATGTCCAAGGGCTAGGCCTGTGGAGCCTCCGCTTTCTCAACCTCCTTGCAATCCGCTTGGGGAGGATAAGGGAAAGGATCCCATTCCTGGGGATGGGGTTGGTTCATATGGTTTTGCCCCTATAAAGAATCGTAATAGAAATTGGGGTCAAAAGAGGACCTTGAAGGAAAGACAAGATGAAGACTCTTTTAATAGATTCGAGGTTTTGGATGATCTTGGCCAACACGAAGTGAATCCGGGCTTGGTGAATTTGGATCAGAGTATTGTGAGTACTGGGCAGGAGGGTCTTCTTTTTGAGGCTGCTCAGGGTACACACGATACTAGAGCTTTGCAAATGGATACCGACCTTCAAATGGAAGTCCAGGTGGAGGCGGTTCCTACTGTGGAAATGAAGAAGAGTGGGGGAGACGGTTCTATTTTGGCTTTGCACGTAGGAATAGATGCAAGGAAGAATAACGAGTCTTCTCCTTCTCCTTTGGGTCTCCATCAAAGGATATGGGGGAGAAATCTTCAAAGCTTGGTAGGAAAAAGGATATGGAAAAGATTAAGTTAGTTGGGGAAACTGTGGTGGAGTCAAGGTTGATTAAGACTCTAGATTCACACTTCTCAAGCTCCTTAAAATGATTACTCTATCATGGAATGTAAGGGGCTTGAACAACAACCCTCGACAAAAAGTTGTTCATGAGTTGGTTAGAAGTCAATCTCCTAATGTTTTGTTCTTGCAAGAGACTAAGCTATATGTGGAATGCATGCTCGGTTTATCTCCTAAGGTGTGGGGAAGTGGTGAATGCTAGTGCATTGGTGCTTAGGGGTCTGCAGGTGGAGTAGCTTGCCTTTGGAATCCTCAGAAGATTCACCCTCTTTGGTGGATGTCCAACAAGTCCTCTATCTCTATGTTTGCTTCTTATTTTGAGATTGGGGAGTCTATCCTCCTCTCTAATATCTATGTGCCTGTTGAGTTTCAGGGTAAGCAACTTTTGTGGGCCCATATTCAATTTATTCGAAGTATGGTGCCTCTTCATCCATGGATTATGGCTAGTGACTTTAATGCTATTTTTGAGTTGGCTCAGAAGCGGAGGGGTATTACAAGGTTGAAGCCTTCTGTGTTGCTTCTTTTGGATAACATTTCTGCTTTGAATCTTGTTGATGTTAAGCCTAATAGTGGTCACTTCAGTTGGAACAATCAAAGAATTGGAGATAACTGCATTTCCAAAAGACTTGACCAATTTTCGGTTTTCTATTTTTGGGTTGGTGGATTGTGGTCTTCTAGCTCATAAATTTTGGATTGGACGGGGTTCGACCATTGGCCTATCAATCTTGTTGTTTCTTCAGTACGTGTGCCTCGGTTGCCCCCTTTTAAGTTCCAAATTATGTGGCTACGTGATCCCTCTCTTCATGACTATGTGGCTGAATGGTAGACCTGCTTATGGCACGACAATGTATACTTTTGCTAAGCTTCTCCAATTTGTAAAGTATCGGCTTAAGCATTGGAATCGACAATTCTTTGGGAAAATTTTCCATGTGAAGGTTGCTACCCAGGCTGAGTTGGATAAAATTATGAGGGTGATGAAGGAGGATGGAGTGATTGCTAATTTACTTCAGGAGGAGGCCGGGGCATTGAAAGTGTTGGAGTGTGAATTGCGAGAGGAAGTTTATTGGAAATAGAAGGCATAAATTGAATGGCTTCAGGAGGGTGATAAAAGTATGACCTTCTTCAATTCAACCAACACCAGGCGACATGGGAATTCAATTTTTGTTCTGGTGAATGACACTGGTGAGCATCTTTCCTCTTTTAAGGATATTTCGTGTATTAGTCTTATTTCTCGAACTGGAGGCTTTTCCTTTCCCATGGTCGTGTAATGGAATTGTGAAGACCTTATGGTCACTATTTGTGGTATGTTTTTTCCCATTGACTTCTATTCTTTCATTTTCAACAAAATCCTGGATAATGTTCTTCAGTTGTCAACATTGTTGTAGACTATGTCCCTTAGTTTGATGGTAATCGCAAAAAGCTTTGTCATCCCACCAAGAGGGTTTAAATTGTTCAGGATCATATTTTTTTGGCTCTTGAGGTTGTATGAGTTTATATTTTATCAGTTCTTTGAAGACTAACTCGATTGGTTCCCCTAAGGGGGTAAACTCACATTTTGGAAACCTCCTCTGTGGTCATTATTGTTGCGTATTTTGGACAAAATTGATAGTTTGATTAGCACTGTTGGGTATGTCATGATAGGGGTTGTATCCTCTAAACATAATGATTGGTCCTACGTGCAGGGTCTTAGCATCAACAATACCATCATTATTTACATTTTTGTTTCTGGACCAAAATTTTTTTATGTCATTGGCAACATTTTGGTGTTGAACAATTGGATTCCTACCTGGCATCTTAATGTCACCTTTGTCAATGAGGGCCTTCTCAAGTATAATGCCCTTTTGTACTAAATCCATAAAAGTCAACCAATGTACTCTTAAGTCACTTCTCAGTTTTGGATTAAGATTTTTAAGGAATATTATGACCTTTTGTTTCTTTGGTATCTCAATAGGACATCGACTAGCTAAACTCCTCCATCTCTGGAAGAAGGTTATGAAGTTTTCTCCTTCTTGTGTGGTGTGACATAAGGAAGCTATCGTGATTTCGTTGTCAATGTTAAAGGCAAATTGTTCAACAAATTTTTTAGCCAATTCACTCCATGACTTTATGTCGTATGGAAGTTTAGAAAACCATTCCAATGCTATCCCAATGAGGGTTCACGGGAAAAGTCTCATAAGGTACGCGGGGTTGTATGCGATGTCCATGCATGTTGTGGTAAATTCTCTTATATGTTTGAGCATATTCTTCTTCCCATTATACTTAGGCAAATTTGGTATAACATATATGTGTGGGAAGGGTGTCATGTATAATGCCTTGTTGAAGGGACATGGACATAAATATTGTGCTGAAATGGTTCGTTTGCCTGACATTGACATGTTGTCCATTTGTTGTTGAAGGGCTTGCATTTGTGTTTGCAGAATATCTACCTATGTCAAAGACGTGTTGGTTGTGTTGTTGGGATCTATGTAAGTGTTCTAAAACATAATGTTTTGTGACAGATTCTGATTTGGTGTAGGTATGTGTCCTATTTTTATAACCCCTATTTGCGAAATGGCAGTACAGTGGTGTTGATATGTGGTATATCTCATGTCGTGTTTATGCCAATTCTAGGCCTTTTACTTCCAACATTAGTGCCAAAGGGATTTGATGATGATGCTCCTGCAACAAAACTAAGGCCTTGTGTCATGCTCGATGTACCAAATAGTATAGTGTGTACTGTTGTGGCAGTTTGAGTAGGTATTCCAGATGATATAACCACAGTTATTTGAGGAATAGAGACATTAGATGTCATGGTTTTAATCCCTTGAGTAGATAAAGTTTTCAATGTGTGGATGTCAAACCCAAAAGGTAGCGTGACACCTTCTACTAACAACTTTGCTAGATATCTTTGAGGATCATTTGCCAAACACTCATCTACAAAAGACACAAATTCAGGATCTTAGACATCAACGTCTATGTCTTCTACAAAAATATGTCTTTGTAACGCTAAGGAAAAATAGAAGCAAGATTAAGCAACACTAATGCAATAAACTCAAATCTAAACCTGCGTTAACAACAAAGAACAATTAAAATATACAAAACACAAATAAAAGAACAATCTCACCAAAAGTCTTCATCCATTCCATGAATCACCTTCATTGTACTTTTTCATTTTGCCGTTGCATGATAATTGCCCTCAAATTTCTCTTAAGTATGCAAATATGGCCTATTGATAATGATTTAGCAAAATATCGAAGATTCTTAAAGTCACTTCCTAAAAGTATAAAGATTTTGGGAGGAGGACTAATGACGAAGGTCAAACCAATTTTATAGAAAATTGATTTTCGAATGACCGACTCAGATTCAAAGACACATCAATGATCATGATTAAATGATGACATGCAGTAGAGATTTAGTGTTAGTAACAATGTGAGTGAAAAATCATAATTGATGAAGATTAAATTAAATAATAATTTAATTTTTAGTTGAGATTGTTTGAAATTCAAAAGAATAATGATTGCATGTAAAAGATAAAGAAGAAATAGTCCGTTTGAACGCACAAATGAATTAATTAAATAAATAAATTTATTCAATTAATAAAAGTTTGCAAGCAAAAGAATAAGACTAGATAACCGACCAATTAAATCAGAAAGTCTGTTCGTCATAAATAATCAGATATTAAATCAAGAGATAACTAACTGATTTAATTAAATCTCGACTTAAGTGGTAAATGACTAATTAGATAACTAAACGATTATCTAATTATAGAAGACTATGCTAGGAATAATTATTTTTATGAATTAAATAATAATTTAACTCAACATTCAAAATTCAAAGATTAAATTTAATTGACTGGAGAAAAGGTTATAGAATAATTAAATAGTTTTAAATAATTATTTAATTATAGTCGAAAATGTGATAAGGGTAAATTAAATAATAGTTTATTTAATTTTAGAGAGATAGATTAATTAGTGACATAAATAAATAAATTTATTTATTTAATTAATCAAATAAAAAATAAAGGAAATAATGAATTAATTAAATAATTAAAGTTATTTAATTAATAGAGGATAGGTGACTTTAGAAAATAATTAAATAATTAAAATTAATTAATCATGACCATGAACATGAGAATTATGTCGAAAATGGTGTCGTAGATTTATAAATGTGTTGTTTACGTTTCCAACAAACCTAAACTAACCTCTGATTAGTGAAATTATGTGAAGAATGTCGTTTGATTATAGATTCCAAGATGCAAGGTGAAGTAAATTTTATAATTTTGTAGATAGAAAATGAAAAAGATCCTAATGCCAACCAAGTGTTAAAAACTTTGATGTTAACATCTTGAATAAACCATAGGTTCACCTAAAAGTAGTATTTGGTATGCATTATGATATTTAGGTCATACTTCACTTATGAATGTGCCTTATTGTGACCTTGACAATAACCTGATATAACGAAGAGAAATACACTCATAAATATTACCATCCATTAGAATATATATCACCATCCATCGAAAGACAAGAATTAACTAATTTAATTAAATGACAATTTGGCTCCATCAACCCGATGGAGAGTTGAATGAAAAAAAACAAAGGGAAACAGGCGTGGGAGAAAGATTAAGGCAGAGGGGATGAATGAACCATTCGCCAACATTAATGTTGGGCGACCTGCAGCATGGCGTCCACCAGGAGGCCATATCTATGCATTCTACCCAGTCGTGCACCTCTGCAGTCAAGACGTCTTGCCCTTGATACTTGGATCCTTTTATTTGAGTCACGAGCGCCTTGAGGAAGGTTAAATTCGTGGGTTCTGGAGAGGAAAAGTACATGAAAAAAGAGGAAGAGAAGGGCGGGATCAAGAGGAGTATGGGTCTGCAACGAAATTTCCAGGTGCTTGAGTTGTTGGACGCCATACTCTAGGTCTGTTTCTTACCCAAAGTCGTCATTTTCCTTAGGGTTGCAGATTTTGTTTTGATAGATTGATAATATTGGAGAGTTTTTTTTCTTCTTTTAACTGCTACGACCCATTATATATGTTATTTGTTGCCTAGCTAAAACCTAGGCACTATGCCTGAATCCATCACCCCTTCAATGGCTGTTCATACTCATCAAACAATTTGTCTTGGTCCGATGGTCCTGATTATGGCCCTAAATAAGGTGGTTTTCTGGTTAATTAAATTGGATGCCACCGCAGCAGGTTTGCCACTCTTTTTTCTATTGTATTATTTTGCTTTGATCAAATGATTCACCTGGCAATGACTATGCCTAGTTTAGCTGACTGTTTCGGAAGGTATTGATCCTTAGTCGCCTACTTGAAAATAATCTCTTCACATTTCTGTTTTACTGTTCAAAAAGAAGAAAAAAAGAAAAAGCCTTATTAGTTTGCGCTTAGTCTCAAGGAACCTTACATACTCTCCAATTTTGACGATTGCAACTTTAATAAATTCTTGTTCTTTAATTGAGAGTTATTGCATAAGAAAAACCTCTTCTTATACCACAAAGCGTCACTCATCCATTTTAATCTTGTTGAAGGAGTTCATATTCTATTGTAATTACTAGTAAAGTTCATGAGTCAAACGATCTTGTTGCCATATTGAAGTTTTCCCTTTTGCACGATTGGGTTGACCGTTGAAGTATAGACATGGCATAGAAGAGTGCTTAGTAATTTTCTTTCTTGAAAATACATCTTACTACTACATTTTCCTTGTTTTTCATATAAATGGTTTCAAATCACATATGCAAACAATTTGTATTTAAGACTTTTGACCCGTCTTTAGCGTCTAACCATGAGTCTTAATCTGATATGGAATTCTGAAATAGTTAAATTCAGTTCATCTGGACCACTAATCTCCTTTACTAGTCAAAATTGACTAAGGCATCTTGACAACACTCTCAATGCTCCTAGGATGGGATATTTTAGCAATTCTTTTGAACCTAAATTGAATCTAGCTTTTAATGAAACATCTTATGGCCATGTTCGTATTTATAGATTTTAATGATTTTGGTTTTTCATTCATGACTATGGCTAAACCCAGGATAGCCTATCCGGTTAGAATGAGTGAGATACTAGCTTAGAGGGTTTTCCTTGGGGTGAATCTAACTATATTAAAAATCTTTTATAGTGTAATGGCTGTTAATGGGATTTTGTTCATGTGCTGATGTATCCTTATAACTAAATATTTATCTTAATAATGAAGGGAAGAAGGCTGTCTTGGAGGGTGAGGTAGTAGAAAAACCCTTCTTATGCGTGATCAAAAGACCATTGAGAAGTAGGCTCCATTCTTATTAGATGTTATAACTGCCTAATGTTAAAATGAGGAGCATGATTAAACCTCCTCAAGTTACGCTGCTACTTAAATTAATGCCATGCTAGCTAACTTTTGAAGGTCTCTTGCCCATGGTCCAATAGAGATTCCTTCCACAAGCCTATGTACCACTTCGAAGAGTGGACCCTAAGATCAAATGACTATCATGCCCCCTTTGTTTACTTGGCCCTAGGAGTAATGGGCCAGCTGTAGATGAAGTAAAGCCATAGGATTATGGTTTTGACATATCTCATTGTAAGAGAATTTTTTCCAATTGCAGAACCAAGTTGGATATGGGAGCCAACTTTACGGCAACGCAAAACGGTTGGAGTAAAAGACTCTAATGAGCACACACTTATACTAAAGGACTGCTTGGATCTACTGTCCAAATCCAGCCACAACAAATTAAAATGATCTTACAACATTTGTAGGCATCAACCCACTAGAGACACCAAACCCTACTTACAGAATTTGTAGGCACCAACCCACAGGAGACACCAATCCCCACTACTGAGTGCTAACTCAGCAAGAGACACCAATCTCTTCTTTTAGGAGGCACCAACCTCTTTTGCAAAAAATCGCCTTCTGGATGTTGCTTCTTCAACTAATGATGAACATACTTTTCTGCACTTTAATAGTTCACAAAATCTGCACTGTATTAGATCTGCTTTGCAGTAAATCTGCTCTGTATTAGATCTGCTCTGCAATAAATCTGCTCTGCTTTGTATTTGAATGATATTACATTTTCACTTACATCCTTTACTCCCATTTCATCTTCCTTTTATACCTCTTCATGCCTCTTCATGATGGGATGCAATTTTCCCAAAGGAGGTTGGCCATCTCTTTATGTTAAAATAATTCCAGCGCTGCCCTTAATTATTATCATCATAAAGGTCTGCCCTAACATTCTGATTTTTTATTTCTGCTCAAACCCTAATTCTGATTTTTGATTTTTTTATTTTCTGAAAACAAAATATCACAGCAAACATACAAGTGCCCAAACATGATAAATAAACATGCCAAATGATGCTACCAATTGATGTTCATATCAAACATGAAATCCATCATGAAAAACACAAGATAGGGCATCCAAATGCCACATACAAATCTGTAATCTGTAGGTAACTTCTGCTGTTACAAAACTGAATATTCTGGACTGATTTTTCGATGAATTCATGGGCTCAAACATGCCAAACATACGCCTAGATTTCTGCTCTATAAATCAGATCTAAAACTAAGATTTACATACCACAAATATGCAACTTAACATCAAACCCTAGATGGGTGAATCCTTCCTTGGCAAGCGCTTAGGGTTTGCTGCTCCAGAAATGCAAAATTGCCCTCCAAAAATGGGCGCTCAAGTTTGCTCTAAAGTGGCGCTCCAAATTAGGGCAAAACCCTAATGGAATATGCACACAAAATGCCACAACAATGCTGCTCCAAATCTGATCTGCAAATCTGATTATGCAATGATGCTCCAAACCACCAAATGTCTCCAATGAAGTGCAATTAGAACCCTGGTATGAGTCCTCCACAAGATGAACTAAGTTTTAGTCCAACTCATTGTATTCACAAGGGTTTTTGTCCTTGGAATAAAGCCCAACCAAAGTTGCAGCCAAAGAGAAGAATCTCCAAATGAAAATATGATATGAATCAATGTTAAAATGACCTCAAATGTTCTTATATTTATAGCAACCTTTCCCCTCTAAAACTGACTGACCTCCTCAAGGCAAAATATTTAGTTTATTTGCATTTTTTTCTCCTCCAATCTTGGCCGACCTCAATAAAGTATTCTTATTTTATTTATCTCCTTCTCGGGTTGCTCACCTTCTTAGCCATTTTATTTAATTATTTCTCTTTCACCAAATGGCGCATAAAAAATATATGAAGTCACTTCATATCTTCAATTTGCCCAATAAAATTGATTAAATATAATATTTAATCAATTAGGTCATTCCCTTAGCCCTTCGACTTAGCCTACGAGAATAGGATAGGCTAACCGACCCCATTAGGTGACCACTTAGAAAATGGGGACATTACAATCCTCCCTCCCTGGAATTGTTTTCCCACAAGCAATTGCAAGCCTGGATACTGCAAAACATCCTCAAGTGACAAGTCTCTCCAACCAGTCAAGTACTCCATGATCACCCTGCTCCTCAACTTGTGGCTACTTCTCCCATAGTGAATATGAAGAATAGTGTGCAAAGTGAGTTCCGGTGGTTAGAAATGAAACAATATCGGCCATACACACTCAAACTCAAATCTGCTCCATCCTTCAAACTCTTAAATTCTGCTCCTCAAGGTTGGCGATCTTCCATCATCAAGAGTAGTATTGGGTACAAGTAGCAACTTCCCTTCTTCATCCAAAGGAGGAAGCTCGGGAGAAGATGTGAAATGCTGCTCATTTGACCTCTTGAGGCAAGATACATGAAATATATTATGAATCCAGCTACCCTTAGGTAACTTCGACTCATAAGCATCCTTTCCAACTCCACTCTCAATCCTGAAAAGGCCGTAGAAATGAAGCTTCAACTTCCTTGCACCACTCCTCAATGTAATATGTCTGTATAGCTGTAGGAACAAGAATACCAATTCATCAACCTCAAGTGTCATGTACATATCCTGCATCAATCCCTTCACTCTGAAGGTTCCTTTGTCCACAGATGCGAAGTCTACCAAAGACAAAGTGTCATATCTATCCAAGGCCTTGAAAGATGTTATGTCTATCAATATGTGACAGGTGATATCAATAATCACAATAATGCTCTTTGAAACATAACGACCTGCACCAAGCCTTCTGCTTCTCCACTTTGATACAAATATCACTCATTTTTATGTTGTGAAGCAATTCACCACGATCCCTGTGAAGTATTGTACCAATCACACCAATACCTGGATCCCAAATTATTACATCATCACACCAACTAAAAATGAATAGATAAGTGTCTCTCATCATGCCACCACATCAAACTATTCTCCTAGACCTGAATTGTCTCATATGGATGTGAAAAGTGTCTATCATATGTGCATCACCAAACATGCAAATCCGCTCTAGGCTTCTGGTGCAAATCAGAACAGCATTGTGAAAACTGAAAATCAGATGTATGATCATGCTAAGAATGCTTCTGCTGTCATAAGATGATAGGATCTCATCATCATGCAACCTCCCAATGTTGTAGTGACAATCCCATGCACACCAATCCATCCAAATAGCTGCAAACATCAATGTGCAGTCTGAAAACTCCATGATCAGCAATATAGAACAGCCATCAATCATCAAAGAGTGAGCTGAAAACCAATAGATTGGGTCTGAAAATTTTCTGCTCTCATGCTTATTTCCATGTCTTGGACTATAGTCTAGTTGAAACTCAACATCCCCATGAATATACAATTCCAAATCAGTTACCTCCATGACATCTCCTTCAAGTTTTGAAGCTAGGACAGCATTGTGCTCACCCAAAGGATCATCATCATGATAGCATGGTGTCAAAACACAAGTAGGCTCATTGAGCTCTCCAAAAATGGTTAAACTCTTAAACAAATCTGAATCACAAATGTTCTTGTATACATATGCATAACAATCATTATTTGCTGGTCCACAAAGTATATGCACAACTTCCTCTTCCTTAACCCTGACTCGAGCCTTCAATTGGCTGTCCACATGATGTGTTTCATGAACCCTATGATTAAAATCATTTGCACAAAATAAACTTTCTGATTTCTTTTCAAAATCATGCCTCTCAACAAGTCCATGCAAATCTGATTGGTCTTCTTTTTCTACCATCATTAGAAGTTCAACCATCATAGTTTCTTCCCTTGGAAGTATTAGAGATTGACGAAGAAGTGTATCTCTCTGCTGCCTCTTATGATCCATGTGACCGAATTGTTCCTTGATATTCTGCAGGTGCTGTTTTGCTTGAGCAGCCAGCAACTTGGCTTCCTTAGCCCTTCTTAGCCATCCCTCACACATGTTTTGAGTCCTCAAAACATCCTCTATGCTATGATGTACAAAATCAGATTGTTTGTAGTTTGTATCCACAACCGTTACCTCATGCTTAGCCATCAAATCTTGAGTATCAACAAGGTAAGGCTTCTTACCACTATCATCCTCATTTGATTTATCTATCACCTCATGATTATGTGAAGGTAATGGACTGCTGTTCATAATCAGAAAATCAGAACTGTCATCATACTTTTTTGTGGTGTCTTCATGGATCTCAAGGTCATCTTCCTTCATTGTTGGATGTTCATCATCAAGTGCTGGTCCAAGAGATGTATCCAACTGAAAACCACGTGTATTACTTGTCATAACTTCTATCCCATGGGTGTCATAACTTCTATCTCAAGGCTGCAAGTTGTACCTTCATTAACTTTCAACTCTTTCCATGATAAATGTCTTTGATCCAATTTATCCAAGTCATTTTGTTCATCACATAACAAATTGCCTTCATATGTATTAACAATATCACCTTCAAGGTCACCCAACTCACAACTTGATTCCTTGCAACTACTATGTAGAGATGGTGAGAAAATACACTGCTTAAATAGTGGATCATCAAAAGAATTCATACCTTCATGTGGCTGATCAGTCACTACTGGTTTGGCAAACTCTATAACAGCACACCCTTCAACCTTATTATTATTATGGAAACTCATGTGCCCCTCACTTGTGGATGCATGAAGTGATTCTTCTTTGTCCATATCATCATTCTGCTGAAGTGAACTTGTGAGCATGGCTTCATCTTCTTTAGGGCTTCCACATGTATGACTAGGTGTCCAAACTTCTAGGCAAGTGAAGCAACGTTGTTCGCTCCACTTCTTAGGATCACCCATAGGGTGCAAATCACAAGGAAACAATTCTTCTTTCTTTTCTTTTTTCTCAATGCTCTTTTGGATAACTTTTAATTTTTCTTCTTCTCTTCTCAATTTTCTGATGTAGTTATATAGATCTCGCTTTCCTAGATTTCCATCTTCATGCATTCCCAAATAAGCATAAAAAAATTGACCTTCAAGGGAGGACTGTAATGTAGCATCAATGTGTCTAACCTCTTTGATCCTCAAGGGATCACCTGGATATGGAAAATTTGGAACTTGAAACAAAGAGTCCACATGCCCTATACTGCAAATTGTATCTCTTATTCTATCACCTTTTTCGCATGCTTTCCATGATGACAAGAATTTTGCAATGACATAGGAAGCAACAAATCTTAAACATTCTCATATTTTTAGCTGCGAACAAAATGCTCATCCTTATTCGCTGATAAGGAATTTGTTGAGATATCCTCAACACTTCCATTTTTGTGACTCAACATCTTTGAATTTGGGTTAGGTAATTCCTCTCAAATGCATATTTGCCTACAATCCTACTTGGAAAATTGATCAATGGCTCATCCTTTGAAAGCTCGAAAGATCTTGCATGATTCAGCGTATCTTCCTTCAACTTGGACTCTCCTAGCTCAACAAGTGGAACCTTTTCTACCCTCACTTTATCGATCTTTTGCGGACACATACGATCATCAGAAACCAATAAAACATTTTCTTCTAACAAAAGATCTTGCATGGTGGGTCCATGTTATCCTTGGTCAATTATCCACTCTGTAGAAATGTCTTGTGGCTGCTCTTGATACCTTCTCCTCCTATGCCCATTTCTTGTTTTCATCTCATAATACTCAATGAAAGACATGTCATGTTGAATGGCTGGGTTTAAGGCATTATATTCAACATGATACCTTGCTATTTCGTCCTCCTGTCGTGGTGGTATGAGTTGTTCTCCCTCAAATGGGTCTGCCTCTTCTCTTTGTAAAAATCTGGCTCTGAATGTCTTCTTAGGTGGGTTAATTGAAACCTTGCCATTAGCTGAGTTACTTCCTTTCACGAAAGGCTGATTGGATATACCAGCATTCCATTGTTGATTCATTTCCCTTAGGATGTGAGTCAACTCTGCCATAGACTCTCTCATAAAGGATTAAAATTCTTTGTTTTCCTTGATAACTTCCTGCAAATTTTCTTCCTCCCTATCCATGAATCTACATTAAAGTATTTCCCACAGGCTGGCAAGAACAATGCTCTGATACCACTGAAATATCCTCAATGGGATCTGCCTTAAAATTCTGATTTTTATTTTTGCTCAAACCCTAATTCTGATATCTGATTTTTTAAGTTTTTGAAAACAAAATATCACAGCATACAAGTGCCCAAACATGACAAATAAACATGCTGAATGATGCTATCAATTGGTATTCATATCAAACATGAAATCCATCATGAAAAACACAAGATAGGGCATCCAAATGCCATATACAAATCTGATTTTCTGTAGGTAACTTCTGCTGTTACAAAACTGAATAGTTTGGACTGATTTTTTGATGAATTCATGGGCTCAAACATGCAAAACATACGTCTAGATTTCTGCTCTATAAATTAGATCTAAAACTAAGATTGTACATACCACAAATATGCAACTTAGTTTTCAAACATCAAACCCTAGATGGGCAAATCCTTCCTCGGCAAGCTCTTAGGGTTTGCTGCTCCAGAAATGCAAAATTGCCCTCCAAAAATGGGCGCTCAAGTCTGCTCCAAAGTGGTGCTCCAAATTAGGGCAAAACCCTAATGGAATATGCACACAAAATGCCATAACAATGCTGCTCCAAATTTGATCTGCAAATCTGATTATGCAATGATGTTCCAAACCTTCAAATGTCTCTAATGAAGTGCAATTAGAACTCTATTATGAGTCCTCCACAAGATGAGCTAGGTTTTTGTCCAACTCATTGTATTCACAAGGGTTTTCGTCCTTGGAATAAAGCCCAACCAAAGTTGCAGCCAAAGGGAAGAATCTCCAAATGAAAATATGATATGAATTTGATGCCCAAATGACCTCAAATGTTCTTATATTTATAGCCACCATTTCTCTCCAAAACTGGCCAATGTCCTCAAGGCAAAATATTTATTTTATTTGCTTTTTTTTCTCTCTCTCTCTTGCAATCTTGCCGACCTCAATAAAGTATTCTTATTTTATTTTTCTACTTACCGGGTTGCTCACCTCCTTAGCCGTTTTATTTAATTATTTCTCCTTCACCAAATGGCGCATAAAAAATATAGGAAGTCACTTCATATCTTCAATTTTCCCAATAAAAATGATTAAATATAATATTTAATTAATTAGGTCATTCCCTTAGCCCTCTGGCTTAGCCTACGGGAATAGGATAGGCTAACCAACCCCATTAAGTGACCACTTAGAAAATGGGAACATTACATATTCCAATGCTACTTTAAATAAGGTAAAGTTTAAATGGAGGTCGGCCATAAACGAATTAAACTAAATGCTTGATCAGCCATCTAAATAACCTCTTTTGAAAATGTAACTGTTACCATGTCGCTCAAAGAACTTTGACATCAATGACAATATTTCCAACAATCTCCCTTTTTGTCATTGATGACAACCTTGCAAAGAAGTGATCATTTGAATACAACAAGAACATAATACTCCCTCTTTCTGCAGTGCTCCTCCTTTCTGTAACTCTCCCCCTTTGGCATCAATGGCAAAGGGAAGTTTAGTACTTCTACAAAGAAACTCCCCCTTTCTGTAATACTTCCTCTTGACATCAATGACATCATTCTCTCTCGTTTGTAATTCTTCCCCTTTCTGAAATTCACTAGCTGATCTCTTTTTTGAGTTGACTCTTACATGCATAACAAGGATCTACATGGCTGAAAAATAATACAATGATTAGCTCTCCCTAAATCTGTGCTTCTCCTTAAGCACTTAGTGACAAGATGAAAAAGATACCATTCCCAATTTTAGCCCTAGATACTCAAAAGTCTCTTTGGGAAGGAACTTCCTAAAAATATCTGCGATCTATTCTTTTGTGGCAGTGTATTCCAACTTGACTTGCTGTTTAGCTACCTGCTCTCTTAAGAGATGATACTTGATAGGAATATGCTTTGTCCTTGAGTGCATAATAGGATTTTTTGAAATATTTATTGTACTACTGTTGCCATAACCAGCTTTCATTTGTTTGTCCTGTATAGCATTTTTCTCCCTTGATCTCACTGAGGATGTATAGGTTATTAGCTGTTCTATTTGCATCTGCAACTATTTTTCCTATACTTGCCTTCCTTATCTCACAACCTTGAGCATGAAATGTGAGGGTGTGTCTTTGATCACACATTTGACTAACACTAAGAAGATTATGCTTCAAACCTTCAACATACAAGACATTTTCTATTTTTGTCTTTCTATTATCAAGGCTAAGAGTACCTTTACCAGTTATCCTTTCTGTAGCATTATCTCCAAATTTCACAGTGCCTCCATTGACTTCCTTTGAAGTGAGAAACTTGCTCTTGTCCCCTTTCATGTGGCTTGAACATCCATTGGTTTCCTTCATCGTGGGCATGAAATGCAGTTTGCACAAGCATAGACTTCTCTTTCTTCTGTTTTTCTTGCTCCTGCTTCCTTTTCCAAACTTTTGCAGGTTCTTCTTTCTGTTTAGCAGGGATATCCACTTTCCTGTCCCGTCTAGGAGATTCCACAAAACCACTTCTACAAAAGCGTGCTATATGACCAAAATTGTTGCACTTATAGCATATGACATTGTAATCCAATAAAGGTTCAAATGAATTGTAGTTTCTATCTAAGAACACATTATTTTTTTCACGTGCCCTACAATCTGCTGCCTTATGACCAAAATGATTACAAGAAAAACAATAACCAAAGAAAGAATATTGGAACTTGGTCATATGAGGCTGTCTCGGAGAAACAGATCTTTTGAACCACTTGTTAGCCTTGCTGGTTTTTTGAGGAATATTATCTTATTTCTTCTTGCTGCCCTCATTATTGATAGATCCCTTGAGTGCATCTGTATGGCTTTTAGGCTTTTTTGCAATTATCCTCTTTGGTGGTTCAGTAGCCTTTGAAGTCTGATCTTCTTCAGTATTCCCTCGATAACCAAGACCAGTCTTAATGAATGGTGACCTTTGGCAATTGATAATGTCATCTAGGATCTCAATACTCTTCTCAGACTTTAAGCTTTTGTTCAGTTGAGTATTAGTTTTCTCCAATTCCTTCCTCAAGGAAACAATTTCAGACTCTAGCTTCTCACAGTCTTCTTCCTTTGTCTTCAGCTGAGTTTTCATTGCCTCTTCTATCCTTTTTGCTTCCTCTAGCTGAATCTTCAAGTTGATGATAATCTTTTCTAATTCCTCTTGGCTTTGTGACAATTTTGCTTTTGAATCACAGTCCTCTTCTTCAAATTTTTGAAGCTGCAATTTTTGTTTCGGATTCTTTTTCTTAAGCTTCTTGATCTCACTTAGGGCCCAAATGAGTTCTTCTTCAAGATCCACTTCTCCTTCAATTTTAGTATCTCCCTGCTCTTCTGAATCCATCTTTTCTTTCACACAACTATCTTCACCTTCAATGACATCAACTCTTGTTTTTGCTGCCATGAACAGAGTTTCTTCTTTGTCACTGTCTGAGACACTTTCATCACTCTCCTCAATTGAGCTGCTGTCCCCTTTTGAATAGAGGCTTTCCTTGTGTTTATGAAAGTTATTATTTTCATATTGATGATGTTTGTTTCCTTTCTTCTTGTTATGATCTTCATCATCACTATTATTCTTTTCTGCATATGGACACTTAGCAGCAAAATGCCCTGTTTTACCACAGTTCAAACATTTAAATGGTAGCTTACCTTTGTATTTGCCAAATCCTTTCTTCAGCTTTCTCACAAAATGGGCTTCCTCTTCATTTGACTCATAGGTTGATTCATGCTCTTCATTCTTCACCTTCTTTGAAGCTTTGAAGGTAGCTTCTCGCTTTGATGGCTTCTCATTTCCAGTCATCTCATACGCAGTGAGGGTCCCATGCAATTCATCCATGGTTAATTGTAATGTCCCCTATCTTGATTTGCCCTAGAATTTTCCTATTGATCACAAAGTGCAACAAATTAGGGATAGGGTTTCACCTTATTAAATAAATATCCCTTTAATGACGTAATCTTGGATTGGAATCCTGCATTCACCACATGAACAATATATATATATATATATATACTAATTAGAGTTAGACAATTACATCACATCCATAGATTATCAACAATGCAAACATATTAGGATTTTGTGAGAAGGGACATGATGGGTCCGCCTGAAGCCATATGCCAAGCCTAAGAGGATGTATACCACAGCCCTCCCCTTTGGCGACTTGTATCTGCTTTCACCATCAAGGTCTCAACTCCCGGAAGACACTTGCCAACTTGTGGGATTGGGCGGAGGTCGCAAGTGGGCTCTTTTAGGCTCTTTATTGCTTCACCCCAGGTCCTTCCCACAAGTTGGGTTTCAGACAGTCAAGCATAATTCTGATTCAATCATATGATATCCTTCTTTCCTATCTTATAAGCAATATGCATACATAGGAAAACAATTATTTGCAGAAAATACACATTTAACATTCCTTTATTAAGCAAGGCCATATTCATTAGATGCAAGATAATAAATGGCAGAAATACACCTGAATATAGAGTGGATATGATATTCTCCTGATTATGTATATATTTCTTATACACTGTTTGCTGTGCTGAATCACACGGGTCCTGTTGATCTGCTGTGCTCTCATCTCTTTCTCTTTTCCCCGATGTATATCTGTTTCCCTTATTGATTTATCATTTATCTTCACCCATCTTTCTTTGGGCTATCTTCTTCTTCACACCTATCTCTTCTTCCAAATCTGAGTATATCATATTAATGTTTCTGCTGCTATATGAGGGCAGATCTCCCTCATATTTCTGGATATATCTGTTCTTCTTATTCTAAGTTCTGATTATAATAATTGTTGCTGCTATTTGAAATCAAACTTATTTCTCCCATTTGTTGATTATATCTACTGCACTACTTAGAAATATATTTCTTATTTATTCCATGATCCTTCTCTCCTTCAAATGGTTCTTCTTTTATATCTTTCTTAATATAAAAGAATGCATCCTTTAAGAAGAGAGGTGTCCTTTTGTTAAGACTGAACATAAACACTCATATAAGGAGTCGGCCTTGATCGAAATCCCTTGATATTGTATAATCTACAATTCCATTTGAAGATTGCCGTTTTATATAAACTAATTTCAATTGTTGTCCTTTATCATATAACCCACTGCATCTGATAATGATAATAAACGCTGCTCTTTCTAATATTAATCAATCCCTTATTATGAGTAAATCGATATGTCTTCTGTCTAGTATATAATCGCTCCTTGCCATCTGTAGTGCTTGTCTTATTTGCTCACATTTGATCCCCTAAACTCTTCCCCTCTTACCCCGACTTGTCTTATGTTGTTTATATATAAACATCATGTGTAAGGTCGGCCTTCCTATGGTAAAATTAAGTTGGTTTTATTCTAGCATTAATTTTATTTATGCTGGTCGGCCCAGAATTAGTGGTGCAATTTGCGGGGGCATGACATTAATGCATTTAGGTCCTTTGTTTCTTCAATGGTAGAAACTTTGGCACACTTTGATGGCTTCTCATTTTCAGTCATCTCATACACAGTGAGGATCCCATGCAATTCATCCATGGTTAATGCATTTAGGTCCTTTATTTCTTCAATGGCAGAAACTTTGACATCAAACCTTAAGGGGAAAGACCTTAGCACCTTTTGAACAATCATTGATTATTCAACCTTTTCACCAAGTCCTTTGATGGTGTTGACAACTTCATCCACATGAAGGAGATAGGCTGCAATATTTTCTTCTTTCATCTTCAAGCTCTCAAATTGTCTTCAATAGGTTTGGAGCTTAGCCTTCTTAACTTTGTCACCACCTTCATAGATGTTCTTAAGTTTGTCTCAGATTTATTTTGCTGAGTCACAATGCATTACTTTGACAAATTCTAATTTAGATAGACCACACAAAATAGCATTCATGGCTTTTGCATTGTTTTCACTAGCCCTCTTTCCAGCCTAATCCATCAGTGGAGAAAACCATCCACTACTGATCAAATATAAAAACCAAGAGCCATTAAATAAGTTCGCATCCCTATGCTCCAGAATGCATAGTTTGTTCCGTCAAACAATGTGTGATGTCCCTGATTTATGGTTGGGTCGGCCCAATATTTTAAATAATAAATAAAAATAATATTAAAATATTAATAACATTTAAACTAATTTATATAATTAAATTTAAATAATTATTTTGTTTCTGTTTGAGGCTGACCTCTTTAGGAAGGCAATTCACCTTGTTTGGCCGACCTCATTTGAGGAAGGCAGAGATCTTTATATATATATACTTGTTCTCTTGGTGTTGAAGATCATCACGAATGGAAGGAAGAGATCCGAACTGGTCAGTAGAAGGACGAAAACCCTTATGCTAGGAAGGTGAGTTGGACAAAAACCTAGCTCATCTTGTGGAGGACTCATAACGGAGTTCAATTTGCACTTCATTGGAGACCTTTGGAGGTTGGAGCAGCATTGCATAATCAGATTTGGAGCAGAATTATTGTAGCATTTTGTGAGCATATTGCATTAGGGTTTTGCCCTAATTTGGAGCACCACTTGTAGCAGACCTATATGTTCATTTGGATGCCCCATCTTGTGTTTTTCATGGTGAATCTCATGTTTAATATGAATATCAATTGGTAGCAACATTTGGCATGTATTATTTGTCATGTTTGGGCACTTGTATGTTCACTGTGATATTTTGTTTGAAATTAGAAAATAAAAATCAGAAATCAGAATTAGGGTTTGAACAGAAATAAAAATCAGAATTTTAGGGATGATCCCATTGGGTATATTATAGTGGTATCAATATACAATCTGCTGTGTGTGATTCTGTGATTTGTACAAGTCTGTTACTGTTTACTTCCTGTTAGTATCCTATTCATCCACAGTCATTGGCAATTTCCAAAAATTGTGTTATTAGGTGTCTGTTATTTTCCCATATCAGTGTTAGGCCTCGATCTTGCCAGACTGGGGGAATGTTATGCGTTTGAGTCAAAGGGATCAGTGAGCTATTGAGAGGGAAAGGCAAAAGGCTGAAGCCGAGTCATTGGAAAGAGGAAGTAGAGGTAAGATGGTTGATAGGATGCACAATGGGAGACTTTTCTGAGGCAAATGGCTCAAATGCAGGAGCAAATGGCCAAGCAACAGGAGCAAACGTCACAAATGATGGATATGTTGATGCAGACCATGAATGACCAACGTTTTCAGATTTACACCAAATCGCGATCCAGAAAGCAATCGCTCAAATCAGAATGGACCTAAGATTTAGAGCAACAGGAAGGAGGCAAAGAGTGCTGACATGAAGGAAGGCATTGAGGGACTCTATGATGAAGACATTGTTTGCACCTAAGATTCATAATGGACGTAAGATTTAGAGCAACAAGAAGGAGGCAAAGGGTGCTAACATGAAGGAAGGCATTGAGGGACTCTATGATGAAGACATTGTTTGCAGCCATGAGACTGAGTTTGTAGCACATGATCTGCACTTGGAGGCTCCTCGTGGACCAACACCTATTGATGACCATCCCCTCACACAAGGAGAAACGGTTGAGATGGAGGTGGACCCCACACATGAGCATGATGTGAGGGCAAATTTTTCAAGGTATGACAATAGACCTATACCTTCACATTACTATGCTATGACAATCGAAAGGATCAACCATAAGAGTTATAATTCTCATGAACTCATATCAGACCAACACTTGGAGAGCATGAAGCAATGAAGAGGGAGAGGTTTGATGTGATCAAAGACACAATGGAAAGGTATGATGGCTATTATGATTTTCTGATTTGGAACAACATACTTGAGGTTTTGCTTAGTCTTGAATTGGCAGCCCTTGCTCATGAGGGCGATAGTAAGAAGACCCCTTCCCTTGTTTTGGACATCCATGAGAGATCTCCCAAAGTTCGGAAGTGGGTTGGAGTGGATGGCCTTTGGAGATACATCCATCCTCTAGCGTTTCTTGAGCATGATAATGTGATGACATGGGATCCAAGAATTGACATGATTGCTGCACTATTTCTTTGGGATCATGACACAAGGATTGGCTTGCTACTGTTTACATTAGAGTTGAGCAATAGAGTTTTGGAGTACAAATGCCATTACTTGCTAGTCGTCTCGGCATTCAAGGACACGAGCTCGCAATTGCTTGAGGGCAAGCAATTACTGGGATTGGAGGATTGTCATGTTCCCAAATTAAATGGGGACCCAAATTTGAATTCAGGCAGGAAACAACATTCTTAAATGCTAATTTAAAATAAATATCAATATAATATTTAAAATAATATTAAATAAATAATAATTGAAATTATTAAAAAATAAGATTTAAATTTATTTTTGGCTGACTCATTTGAGTTTTGGCACCTAAAATAATATTTTGAATTATAATTTATATTCTGGCCGACCCTTTTGTCGTTGGCACAATAATTTAATATTTGGATTTTCCTTTGTGAGGCCGACCCTTTGGTTGGCAATGTATTTATGCAAGGTCACTTGGTTTGGTTTGTTTTCAGATTTGGAGTAGAATTATTGTAGCATTTTGTGAGCAAATTGCATTAGGGTTTTGCCATAATTTGGAGCGCCACTTGGAGCAGACCTGAGCGCCCACCTTTGGAGGGTGATTTTGCATATTGGAGCATATTTGAAGCAGCAAACCCTAAGCACTTACCAAGGAGGAATTTCGCCCTAGATATTTGGTATGTATAATCATAGTTTTAGAACTGATTTGCAGAGCAGAAATCTGGGCTTATGTTTGGCATGTTTGAACCCTTGAGTTCCTTGTAAAATCAATTTAGAATAGTCAGTTTTGTAACAGCAGAAGTTATCTACAGAAAATCGGACCTGTATGTTCATTTGGATGCCCCATCTTGTGTTTTTCATAGTGAATCTCATGTTTAATATGAATATCAATTGGTAACAACATTTGACATGTATTATTTGTCATGTTTGGGCACTTGTATGTTCGCTGTGATATTTTGTTTGAAATCAGAAATAAATATCAGAAATCAGAATTAGGTTTTGAGCAGAAATAAAAATGAGAATTTTAGGGCAGATCCCATTGGGGATATTACAGTGGTATCAGAGCCTAAATCCTGCCAGCCTGCGGGTCTATTGATTTTGCACATACAGATCGACATTGGAGGCAGAGGTTAAAAAAGGAAATGGCTGATCAAGTAGATGTTTTTAAGGCATACCTAAAAGGGCCAAAACAAATGTACGAGCTGATCGCCCCGATGATGCAAAAAATGCAGAATGCTCTTATAAATTCTACAAATAATAATTGGATTCCAAGTGGATCAACACCTAGGCATTTCCAACCTACCTTTTGCCTAGAGTGGAGCCACCATCGAAAGAAGAGGAGCCAAAGTCAACAACATATGATATTAATGCCTACATAGAAAACTACATCGATCTTGATCCAAGTATCAGAAAACATATTACTTTTGCCAACTATTACAGTTTAATGGCAAAGACAGGGCCAAAGAAAGGAAGAAGAAAGCAAGAGGAACAATCAAATCCAGTCCCAAGATGAGGGAATCTAAAACAACGAAGGACACATCAGAGCCAGAATCACAAAAGGAGGTACAAGAGGACACTATAATGAGGTAAGATGATTCTGAGGTTGTGATTTTGAACAATAGTTCTTCATCCACATATGATCATGGGATAGAAGAGTATCATAAGGATGAGGAAGAATCTTGCCTTGTGGAGACACAAGAATTACTTGATGGTACTTCAAAGGAATGTGTGGAGGCCTGAGACAAAGAGGATTTGGTTGATTGCAAGAAACAAGGTTTTGAGGAGTATGTGAAGACTAAAGAAGACACTAAACCAGTCATGTTGAGTTCATATCAAGGAGGTATAGTTTCATTTGATATTCCTTCATTGCCTTTGCATCATGGTTTGGATATATTCGAGACAAATGTTGCCCATGCATATGATGATGAGCTAAGAGGGTTGGATAAGATTGATTTGACATTGTGGGATCATATGGAGGATAAGGACGTCATAGCTGTAAAGGATCACGTGGTCGAAGATTCTACTCATTGTTTTGATGGTAACCCCTCGATGGAGCATGACGATGACCAAGTTTCCACACATGAAGACCATACTAAGGAGGAAATAGACTTGAAGAAACAAGCAAAGGAGGTACAAGATGATGAGATCCCACCATATTGGGACAGTGGTGGCACAGTGAGAGATAGTAACCATTTCATTTTCAGCTCACATGGAGGGACGATAGCTTGGGATTTCGGCATTATATTCCACACTACACTATCTCACTATGCTTGGAACGCCAAGACAACACAACAGCCGCATGGTGGATACATTTTGGGATTCACTTGGGATCCGAGAGTTAGCATGGAGGTGGGCCAAGAAACATTCACACTCCCTTGTTCCAAGATTGACAAGATCGGTGATGGTGTTTGGAAGAGATATGTTTATATCAGAGTTGCGTAGCAAAGTGGTGGAACAATGATTCTGAGATTGATATGGGATCTGGGTATTGTGCAGAAGGCAGTTGGTTTGATATGCAAATGCGAATTACTTGAGGTCAAGCAATTTTGGGACGGGAGGACTGTGATGTCCCTAATTTATGGCTGGGTCAGCCCAATATTTTAAATAATAAATAAAAATAAAATTAACATTTAAAATAATATTAAATAACTATTTTGTTTCTGTTTGAGGCCAAACTCTAGGCAATTCACCTTGTTTGGCCAACCTCATTCCATGAAGGAAGAGATCTTTATATGTATATACTTGTTCTCTTGGCGTTGAAGATCATCACGAATGGAAGGTAGAGATCCAAGCTGGTCTGCAGGGACGAAAATCTCTGTAGGTTGACCTTGGGGATAGGACGATAACCCTACCTCTGTTCTTGGCAAATCCACATGGGGTTTGCAGATTGAGCAAATACAGTGAATCCATTCCATTTTTATGTTATAGGTTTTGGCAGCGCCTTGTAGCAGATCTGCGCATTGACCTAGCTTGCATGATTACTCTCAAATCTGAAGCAACTTACTCTGTACATAGCAGCGAATACCTACAGCGAACTACTTCTAGTCACTCACGGTAATTCACCGGGTCGGGGTCTTGGTGGCATTGACTGCTCAGACGGGCATTGCAAGTGTGTGATGGGGCTTATATATGGCATTCAAATCACTACATGCTGAGCCCAGCTAATTCCGATGAATGATTGAAGCTCTGGAACTCCTCATTGCATTATCTGATCATCAAAGCAGTCTGGAAATAATTGTTATTTGCGATTTGAGCCTAGTCTGAGAGCTTTAGAGTTGTAAGATCTGTTCTGGGTCATTTTCCTATGCATGACATTGATCTGGTATTCCCTTTGATGGTTAATTGTTAGTTATTTGATGCAAATTCGTGGGTTATTATCAATAGACAATCTGCTGTGTGTGATTCTGTGATTTGTATAAGTCTGTTATTGTTTACTTCCTGTTAGTATCCGTCCACAGTCATTGGCAATTTCCAGAAATTGTGTTGTCAGGTGTCTGTTATTTTTCCATATCAATGTTAGGCTTCTTACACAATTGAGCTCTACTTGAGGAGAAACCTTCTTGACTAGCCATGTGTGCTCTCAAGATCTACCTTCTAGCTGTTAGACTCTTCTTGAAGGAACCCACTCTGATACCAATTGATGAGCACACACTTATACTGAGAGGGGAGGGGATGAATCAGTATAAGTCAATTTTTTACTTATTTAAAACTTAACAACAACAATAACAACAAACTCTTAAGATCCACACAATTAAGAACACAAGATTTATGTGGAAACCCTTACGGGGAAAAAGCATAGAGAAGGACTGTTTGGATCTACTGTACAAATCCAGCCACAACAAATTAAAATGATCTTACAACATTTTGCAAGCATCAACCCACTGGAGACACCAAACCCCACTTACAAAATTTGCAGGCACCAACTTGTTGGAGACACCAATCTCCACTACTGAGCACCAACTCAGCAAGAAAAACCAATCTCTTTTTTAAGGAGGTACTGACCTCTTCTGCAAAAATTCACCTTCTAGATGTTGCTTCTTCAACTAATTATGAACATACTTTTTTGCATTTTCACAATTCACAAAATTTGCTCTGTATTAGATTTGCTCTGCATGAAATGTGCTTTGCAATAAATCTGCTCTGCTTTGTATTCGAATGATATTATATTATTGTTGACATCCTTTACTCACATTTCAGCTTTCTTTATACCTCTTCATGCCTCTTCATAAAGAGAGGCAATTTTCCCAAATGAGGTCAGCCATCTTTTTATTTGAAAATAATTCTAGCGCTACCCTTAATTATTATCATCATAAGGGCTGGCCATCTTTTTATTCTAGCGCTGTCTTAAATAAGGTAAAGTCTTTCCTTTTTAAGCACCAAAAATAAATGGAGGTCGGCCATAAACAATTTAAATTAAACTCTTATTATTCCTAGAATTGGCCATCCAAATAACCCCTTTTGAAAATATAACTGTTACCATGTTGGCCAAACAACTTTGACATCAATGACAATATTTCCAACAATCTCCTTTTTTGAGTAAAACAACTTTGACATTAGTGGCAATATTTCCAACAAACCCTACAAGGGCGTAGGTAGAGGGTTGTATACTCCTATACCCCTTAGACGTAGCTTGCTCCTTTCCTTCGAAGGTGATCAACAAAACAATAAATCCTATGACTTGCCCAAAGATAAGCTTATTGCTGCCCCAACTTGACTGTAGTCAAGGAGTATGCTCTACACGTAGAGTGATTTGGCCATATCCGAGAGTCAGCTAACTATCACCTAGGCATGCAAGTGATGGATGCTAGGTGCTACTCGTGAGGCTTGGATGGATTTCACCGGTAGCATGCAGGCCATAGAGCTAGTGGCATAATCTGTGTGGGTAACCTTTGCATCTTCTTTCTTGGGTGGTTGTGTTCTAGACTAGTAAGGAGGAATTACCTTAGTATGTTTGGTTGTTAGTAAGTAACTACCTTGCACACTGAATGATTGGCAACTATAACCTCTCTGAGTGGGCTACATAATTCACTTGGATGGCATGGATAGGGACTCTTATCCATGTGGTTGGGATCACATTGCACTCTAGCCTAAACCTTTGGCAAATCAGAAGGCTAAGGAACTAGCATATCTCGAGGTAGACAGCCAAAGGTATGATTTCTTTTATTAATGGTATTTATTTTAAAGTAATTGAATGTGGTTGTGAATGTTAATTTGGCACAATATTTATATTCTTATGGATTTTCTATGTTGTAAGAAGATTTGAATTGTATAGTTTCTTATGGTTCAAACTAGGCAAATTATGAGCAAAATTGATTCTGTTGGTGTCCTTAACTTGCTGATCTACTGTGTAGAGATTAGGCCTATTATTGTCATATGGCTGTTTTTTTAAGAATCCTTCTTAAAACCCCCTTCACCAATTTCTATTTAGGGTAATAGTAATGCCAATTTCTTTTTTTTCGTAGTAATTAGGGAAGGTTATTACACTAACATTGTAAATTACAATAATTTATAACAAAGTCAATTGTCAAGTAAACAAATTCACCAATAAATGCAAACAAATCATCAGAAAGAAGTATGGAAACACTTTGTCCATCAGAAACACTTTGCTTGAAAAAGATTCTAGAAAAATGCAAACGATTAAAAGAAGGCATATGTGGGCAATAAAGCCCTGCAAAGGAACAAACATTGCAACTGTAGGGAATGGAGTGCTACGTGCAAAGACAGTCAATCACCACATACCCGACAATTAACATGATCGGACACAAAAAAACATAATGGATTCGTAAATGATTATAAACATGTGAAATAACTTCTAGGAAAACAAATGCTTTTAACTTCACATAAGAATGAAATCAAAGCATTGTAAACATGTAATTCTATTGTTATCAGTTATGTGTTATAACTCCTAGGGTTTGTAAATCTGATTTACCAGTTTCACTAGGGTCTACAGATCTGATTTATGAATCTTGATTTCAAGTAAATTCTCCACAATAACAATGTTAATTCAATAAACAACAGTACACAGTATTATTCAGAAGTTCTGGAAGGAATTTAATTTCAAATAATTTCAGTACTTGATACATAGACAATTTCCAAAATCAGAGAGCAACTGGAATAATCTCTGATCTGATGTAAGCTTACAAATTCACAATACTAGATCGGATACAATGAGCTGGGTATGGTTTACCCTGATGAATGGAAGGGGACTGGTGAAGTTTCTATTTTTAATTGGCAACCTCTCACACTGCCATTATAGGAACCTTCAGTTTGATGCCCTTACACCTTCACTTTGGAAGCATATTATGTTACTATCTACTCACAAGAAAAGGGCGCCTCTTTTGCTAACTATGCCCTTTATAGGGTTTAGGACTGAAATATAACCCAGATCACGGTTGTAAGTAATTAGAATTTCTAATTAATATAGTACAAACTCTCCATTGTGCTGTTCGATACAAACCCTTAGATCTGGTGGATTGTGCACCTCTGGATGCTAGTTTATGGCAGCAATCTCAGGTTAGAATTGGTGGTGAATGTGCCTTGTTGTTGGTAGCTGCAGTCACCTTGTCTTCTGGTAATATCTGTCAGCTATCCAATGAAGCTTCTGCCCAGCACTTAAGTAGCCTGCAACCTGATTTAGTGATGATGAGGCACCCTCAAAGATTGGCGGCCACATGCAGATCAGACCAATTTAGGATCTCACTGTAACTTAAGAGTCTTGGACAAGAAATAGCAGTTTTGAATAGGACAATTGATCGGACCAGGTTAGGGATTTTGTCCTAACCTGCTAGGGTACTGGGGTTTTTGTCCCAGCCAGCCCAGCCCACTCAGGAATTTCTTCCTAAATCTCTAAGCAAGTTTCCTAGATGCCTTCGCCCAGCCAGCAAAACACAAGATATGTACCTGTTTATCATTGGTGCTGGCACCAAAAAATAGGTGCCATGTTTCAAAATTAAAATATTATTTTATTTGAATACTTTTTATTATTATTATTTAAATTAATATTTATTTTATTTTATTTTTATTCTTATTTTTATTTAATATTTAAATATGTGTTAAATAATTGGTGTTAAAAAACACCTTTAAATAAATGGTGGCTAACCCAACTTAAGGGGGGTACATGACAGTCCTCCTTTCCCCCAAATTGCTTGCCCTCAAACAATTTTAGACTTAGGTGCTAAAAAATCTCCACTCCTTTCCATGTAGTGTCCTTAAGTGGAAGATTCTTCCATTTCACTAAATACTCTAGAATAACCTTGTTTTTGAGCTTTTTTTTTCTCTTACATCCATGATTGGCTTGGGCTCCAAAATTATTTTTTCTAAGTTTCTTCATCATCTACTAGAGGCAGCTCTAATGAATGAGTAACTTGCTGTCCAAGGACCTTTTAAGGCATGACACATGAAAAATGTTATGAATCCTGCTGTTTTCTGGAAGTTCCAGCTCATAGACAACCTCACCAATCCTCCTTATGATCTTATAAGGTCCATAAAACCTTGTTGTAAACTTTTCCACACCATTATTCTTGAGGGAAGATTGTGTATAGGGTTATAACCTCAAGAATATTGTATCTCTCAAAACACTTTCAGTTCGGTGGCGATCAACATACAAATTTTGCTGGTTTTGGGACTGCTGTAGGTTTTTTTGAGTGTATTTCATGATGTCTAAGCTTTGTTGAATCAAATCTCTAGCCCCTGGTACTCTACTATCCCAAAAAATCAAATCCATGAATGAAATAGCATCATAACCATAGAGTGCCTTGAAAGGCGTCATAATAGTAGACATGTGATGAGTAGAATTATAGCAATACTCTCCAAGACGCAGCTATTTGATCCATGTTGTTTGCTGCCCCATAATATAGTTCCTCAAGTAACCTTCTAGCCATTTATTCACTATTTCCATCTGCCCATTGGTTTGAGGATGATAGCTAGTGTTTGGGGTCAATTCCGTACCTGTCGATTGAAAGAGTTCTTGCTAAAACAAACTGATAAATCTGTTATCCCTATCACTTACAATATTTGTTGGCAACCCATGAATTCTAAACATCTTTCTAAAGAACAAATCAGGCACTTGTGGGGCCTTGTATTTTGAAGGTATAACATGAAAATGAGCATATTTAATAAGTCTATCAACAATCACATAGTCACAATCCTTACCTTGCACCTTTGGGAGTCTTGTGATGAAATCCATGGAGATACTTTCCCATATTTGATTTGGAATGGGTAGAGGCTGCAACAAATCAGCTGGAAATACATGCCTTGTTTTGTTTTGTTGACAAAACAATCACTCTCTAACATGCCTCAAGACATCACTTTTGAGCCCCTTCCATGATAAGTGCGCCCTCACTTGCATGTAAGTCTTATAGTACTCAAGATGAATAACAAAAGGTGTGTCATGACATGCCCTCAAAATTCTTTCCTTCACCTTTGATTCAGGTACAAGATACACACAATCCTTATAAAGATGAGCTCATCAACCACTTTGTACTTGTCATCTTGTAGCTTTCCATCCAAAATATCAATAGCAAGTGTGTTCTTGGCATATTTAGCTATTATAGAAACTTTTGAATCAGCAAATATATCAATCATAGAACAGAAATAGGGTTTCCTAGAGAGTGCCAACCACCACATTAATCTTTCCCTTAATATATTCAATGTCAAAGTTTTAAGCTTGTAGCTTACTTATCCATTTTTGCTATCATCATTCAAATCCTTTTGATCGAGGAAGAATTTTAAGCTGTTAATGATCCATTTTAAATAGAAACTTCCCACAAACCAAGTATTGCCTGAATTTAGCTATAGTGCATGCATGATGGCTAACATCTCTTTGCCATAAATAGAGAAGCTCTTCTCTATCTCCTTGAGCTTTTTACTCTCAAATGCCATAGGGTGTCTATTTTGCATCAAAACTGCTCCAATCCTCTCCCTTAAAGCATCACATTTTCAAACAAAAGGAAGTGAAAAATCTAGGATAGCCAAAATAGGATATGAACTCATTACCTCCTCGAGCTTGTCAAAAGCTCTTTGTGTTGAAGTGCTCCAAGAGAAGGCCCCCATCTTTGTCAAATTTGTCATGGGGCTGCAAGCTATGAAACCCCTACACAAAACCTCCTATAGTAGCTGCAAAGTCCCTTTAAATGTGACAAAGTCTTTGGTCTAGGCCAATCTTGTATCGCCTTGATCTTCTCCTCATCCACGCTAACCCATTGGGCACTAATCTTATGCCCCAAATATAATATTTCAGTCAAACCAAGCTCACATTTGGATGCCTTGGCGTAGAATGAATGCTGCCCAAGTATGCTAAGCACCTCATCTATGTGCCTCAAGTGATCCTTTCATGTCTTACTGCAAATCAAAATATCATTAAAGAAAACTAGCACAAATTTCTTCAATTGTAAAATAAATACTTGATTCATGCATGATTGGAATGTGGTAGGTGCATTAGTTAGTCCATATGGCACAACAAAGAACTCATAATGCCCATAGTGGCACGTAAAAGTTGTTTTCTGCACATTCTCCTCTCCAACCTTTATTTGATGATACCTTGATTGTAAATCAATCTTAGAGAAGTATATCGCACCATGAAGCTTATCTATCAACTCATTGATCCTAGGTACGGGGTAATGATTCTTGATTGTCTTTTTATTGAGGGCTCTATAATCAATGCACATCTTCAAAGTACCATCTCTTTTCTTGACCAACACCACGGATGAAGCAAATGGGCTAGAGCTAGGACGTATGTGTCCCATGTCCAACAAGTCCTTAATTGCCTTTTCAATTTCCTCCTTGTACCTCCCAAGATGATGATAAGGTGTAGTGATGACGGGTTTTACTCCTTCCTCTAGCTCAATTACATGCTAAAAACCCCTATCTAGAGAAATTTCACTCAATACCTTGCTATGTTTATCCAAGATGGATTAGATGTCATGTCCCACATCTATAATCAACCACTTTGCTGCCCAAGTCACTTGGTCTCTACGAAAAGCTCTTTCCATCCTCTTGGTTAAAACCATCCTTGCCCCCTCTTGGAAAGGCCATGAAGAACTACCTTCTTCCCATTAGATTTAAATTTCAACTCCAAAGTCTGGTAATTATGTGTGTACTCACCAAGTGAGTGCAACCATTGCATGCCCAATACCAAATCTGTCTCACCAATGCCAATCACATAGAAGTTGTCTCGCATCTTGTGTCCTCCTAGAGTCTACTCCAACTGTTGAATCCTTTGATTGCATGGAATAGTAAACACATTAGCCACTGTAACATTGAACCCCTCAAAATCTTCTATTGTCAAGCCCATCTTCATCACCAATTCCTCATTAATGAAGTTGTGGGTGGCTACCTTGAAAGGCTATCTCATGCATCTTCCCATTACTTGGTTCACTAACACTCATAAGCAAGCATCCCATAGTACTTGTAGTCATCACCAATAAAAGTGTAAATGTGCAATATACAACACATGGCTTAGCTGGATTTCCACAGCTTGTTGAACCTTTTGAGCTAGTGAATCTGGACATCTATTGCCTCCATGCCACTATTGAAAGTTGGTCCAACTTGGTATGAATAGATTTTGCCATCTATCACCTACATTGTACTAGTGAAAACCAGCTAAGCCCTATCAGACCATGGGTAGCTTCATGCATCTGTCACCTCCATGCCATAAGTGATAGCTAAACCCTAAGATATAGTGGTTAGCACTAGGCATTTGTCACTTACACAGTATTGGTGACAGTTTGTTGAGCGTTTTGTCATTGATGTCAAGTTAGAGTGAGCTGCTTGCTTGTGCTCTTGAGCTACGTGCTTCCTAGGTTGAGCTACCCGCCTGTGTGTTGAGCTACTTGGCTCCTTGCTTGAGCTGGTTGGATGTCTACTTGAGCTAGTTTGCTTTTTGGTTGAGCAGGTGCTTGTGTGCTTCACCTTCTTGCTTGTCTTTTTGTCAGCATATTTTGCTGAATCAACATGTTATGTCAGTTATTGGGATGTTTGAGTGCCATGTCATCCTTTGGTTTTTCAAAGGTTGGTTTATAAGATAAAAGGAATTTGTCTTTATTGGAGTTTGATAATCTAAAAATGTCTTGGCCTTATTTACTATAACGCATGCTAGGTGTTATCGTAGTCCTGATTTTTAACAATATACTTCACGGGTCATTGCTGGACGGGCTGTGAGTTAAACCCGACTTCTGAATTTGAATTTTTTTTAAGGAGTTTCTAATCAATATCGACTCTATTGATGTTAAGTTCAATTTTTCTATGTGCATAAAGATACAGCCTTATGTGATTTATTATTTGTGGTAACGTCTTCAGAATGTGGGCGGCTTAGCATGTCAGAGACGTGTTCCATGTGTTAGCGGATATTTGTGGCGGAGTTAATTTATGCAGAGTCGTGAATGGTTTCTATGAATATCAAAAGACGATTTTGTGGTAGGAGTCTATTATTGTTGGCGGCCTAGGAAGATATCAGTTAAAATAAAAATGCTTAGATGTCTTTATGAGTGAATGGTGGCGCGGGTTATGTTTCTGATATCGTGGGTGTAAGAATTGGTGCGAGATTTTCTTGCCGGCGAATTTATTCTGTTTGGTAGATATTAATCTTTGTTTGGTTCGATAAAATTTGGTGTAGGGGCGAATATTTCTAGGAGACGTTTTTTTGTGTAGGCCTTATCAAATGCTGGTGACCTCCTCAATCTCTGGGGTGAGATATCAAAAATAGAAGGAATTTTGTCCTCCTTTTAGCGTTATGGTGAGGATATCGGTTTGCTGTTTTTGTCTGTTTTTCTTTTTGGCGACGACATATAATGTCTCGGTTCGTGACTGAAGTTTTTTATATAGATATATTTTGTTGGCCTAAGAAATAAAACTTACTGAGATATGCTTATCCTCAGCTGTGTGAAGCAGACGTTTTGATGAATTAATTTCTGTGTATCGAGCTTGAATAAAGAAGAAACATTATTTACTTAGTGCGATGAACTAAACAAGTTCAATCTGTCAAGGCTGCTTCATATTGCGTGACCTTATTTTCTTTCTTCGTATCGAGTTCAAAAAGGTGGAGTTTAGATGCAAACATTTGTATTGCTTGGATTCTTGAGAAACATTTCTTTGTGTCACAGCATGTAAAGTTTTAAGTGTATGCCATTGCATGCATTTTGGAGGCTGCTCATATAAAGACAGAGAAAAGTGAGTCTTCTGAGCATGAAACAGCAGATGGTGTTTTCTTTGGCAGTTTTTTGGGATCGTGAATATTCTTTCTGTTCTGAAGTTTGTGCAAGATCTGTTACAGTTTAAGTATTTCAGAATAAAAGGTTTCAGTGTTTAACCAGCATGTTCATTTGTGGATTGAATCTCTCAGTTGTTGTACAAATTGGTGTTTGTTATTGAAATCAGTTTGTGGGAAGAGTGTTTCAGTGGCTTTTTGGCATTTTGTATACCGAATTGTGTGAAGTGATTAAGTGCAGGTGGAAGAAGTTATGTGTTCAGTTTCAGCATTCTTGAAGTTTGAAGTTGATGCTTCAGCAATACTGGAGTTGGTGCTTCAGTTGGTTTGGAGTTGGTGCCTCTACAAATTGAAGCTGGTGCTTCGTGAGAGTTGGTGCTCTCGGTGGGTTGGTGCTCACTAAATGTAACCAATGTTGGTGCCCTTTGAAGATTATAAAAGCAATATTGTGCCGTGGTTTTTTACCCGAAAGGGTTTTCCACGTGAAAAACGGTGTTCATCTTGTTTATTATGTTTTTATGTTGCTTTCTATGATCTGATTTCTGATTTATATGGACCAATCCTTTAATCCTATTACTAGGAATTCACAACTTAAACCTTCCCACAATCTATGGTTATAAATCAACACTACTTATGGAAAAGTTCTTGGTTAATGGATTCCTTGACTGTAGGTTCATAATATAAATAGATTAGTCCTCAGACCAACATCCATTAACAAGATCAATATTCCACCATTTATCAAATTTAACTCTTAAATCTCAATGTATTTACTATTTAGTAATGGGGTCATTTTGTCAAACAATTAAATAGAAGATATTATGTACCTGGTCAATATATTTTGGTTTAGCAATCATCCTGCTTGCAGGGTTATGGCAGCAGTTAACACTTAACAGTATTAGGTAAAGCATGCACTAAGTCAAGAGAATGGAACATATGCAGCATGCATGCAATCGATCAATCCATCAGCAATCATCATGTTTGTAGGTGTTATAACAGCCAAGTTCATGCATTAGCAAGGTAAGCATTTTATCAAATGAGTTTCACATATTCAGCATAAACTTCCACTCAAGACGGCTTCCTAATTTCTGATCTAAACTTTCAGCATAGCCTAAGCAAGGCATACAATCTACTAAAATAGTGCCTAGGAAGACTCCGATAGTTAAGAGATATAAAAGTAATAGATTATTTTATTGTAGGCAAAGCACCAAAGTAGCTCAGATGTGCCCATTGCAGCAGCATGTCAGCCGTGATGAGCACACAGTTATAGTGAGAGAGAAGGGGGGGGGGGAGTGAATCAGTATAACTCAAATTTTACCAATTTAAAACTTTACCAATCACAATAACACCATTCACTCAACATCAATAATTATGCACATGAGAAGAACACAGTAACACACAATATTTATGTGGAAGCCTAACTTACCGGGTTTGCACCCGGAGGCCTTGAACCCGGTCCGGGTTCGCCCGCGGATGCGCGCTGGGTACGCACAGCGCGCACCCAGTCAAATGGTGCGTGGACCCGAAGGTACCAGCCGTGTACCTGGGCGTACCTTGAAGAACCCACTGCCCAGAACTTAGAAAGTGGGCCCAAACATAAATAAAACACATTTTTTCATTATATTTTTGTCTCCTAACCCTAATCCGACCCAATATGAGGCCTTTCAACACTAAAACATTTCATTTTTACCTCTCATTTTGCTCTCACCATATTTTCTCTACATCTTGGCATTTTGAAGGGAGGTGCTTGTATTCGAAGGAGATCGATTGTGGAGTGCCAAATAGCTTCTACAAAGGAGATTTAAGTGTTTAAGGTATGCATTTAAACCCTATTCTTTGATCTTCTGATGAATTTTTTCAAGTTTCTTAGTTTTTGATGGATTTTTTCAAGTTTGTGAAGAAGTTTTTCAAATTTGTTTATTTTTTTTCATTTTTTTTATAGATTGCAACAATGGCAAGTAGTCAAAGTTTAGTGGGTGGGGAGGGAAGTCAAAAATTCAAAATTGAGAAAGGATCTCCTTTATGGACACATACCACAAAAATTTCACAAATTCTTGGAGGTGGGGGTTTTGTTTGGAAGTGTAATTTTTGCAATGCACAATATAATAGCTCCTATTATCGAGTGAAACTTCATTTTATGGGCCGTAGTGGCAAAGGGATTAATATGTGTGTGTTATTAACTTATTATTAACATGTTCTTAGGTTGCTGAGACCCGATTTGCATCTCACACAATTGTTCTAAGACGACTTGTGAAGGTGAAAGAGGCATTGAGTCAAATGGTTATTAGCAACCAATGGGGTATATGGAAGCAATCAAATTCAGAGAGGGCCCAAAAGGTCAAGGCATTGATCTTGGATGACGATTGGTGGGATCGTGTGAATTATGTATTGGAGATCACCGAATCTATCATGTCTATGCTTCGGTTTGCTGATACAGATGAACCATGCTTGGGGCTATGATAGCATGGACACAATGTTGGAGAAAATAAAAATTGAAATACAAAAGAGAGAGAATGATCCTGAAGACACCCTTTACAAAAGGGTGGAAGCAATCGTTCTTCATCGTTGGAACAAGATGACAACACCATTGCACCTCCTTGCATATGCCCTATCTCCAAGGTACTATGCTAGAGAAGTACTTTCTATCTCAAGGAGAATACCGCCATATAGAGATCTTGAAGTTGCTAGAGGGTATAAGAGGGCATTTAATAGACTCTTCATTGATCCAGAAGTGGAGAAAAGTGTTATGAAAGAATTTGGAATGTTTATCATAGGAAAAAATCTTAGCCCTTCTGTTGTCAAAAACCAATACAAAATGGATGCTATTACATGGTGGTACCTCCATGGTCAAGTTTATATGTACCTCCAACCTCTTGCAATCAAGATCCTCTCACAAGTAAGTTTTTTTTTTTGTTTGCCACTTGTATTGTAGAATTTAACACTTAAACATTCTTGAATTTATCTTGCATTTTTTATTTTTTATTTTGTTGGTTTTCTCTCTAGGTTGCAAGCTCTTTTGCCGCTGAACGGAATTGGAGTACATACTCCTTTATCCACTTAGTGAAGCGTAACCGGTTGGCTGCAAAAAGAGCTGAAGACTTGGTCTATATTCATTCCAATTTGCGTCTTTTGTCACGTAAGGAACCTCAATACAAAATGGATGCTATTACATGGTGGTACCTCCATGGTCAAGTTTATATGTACCTCCAACCTCTTGCAATCAAGATCCTCTCACAAGTAAGTTTTTTTTTTTTTGCCACTTGTATTCTAGAATTTAACACTTAACATTCTTGAATTTATGTTGCATTTTTAATTTTTAATTTTGTTGGTTTTCTCTCTAGGTTGCAAGCTTTTCTGCCGCTGAACGGAATTGGAGTACATACTCCTTTATCCACTCAGTGAAGTGTAACCGGTTGGCTGCAAAAAGAGCTGAAGACTTGGTCTATATTCATTCCAATTTGCGTCTTTTGTCACGTAAGGAACCTCAATACAAGCAAGGGGCAGCAAAGCTTTGGGATGTAGCACCCGAGTCTGCTGATTTGGATGCAACCATTCAGGATCTTGCTAGAGCCACTATGGATGATGTGGATGATAATGATGATCATGACATACATGGTGTTGGAAGTGGAACCGCTTTGGGTTCAAATGATGATGATCTTGAAGTTGAAGCTGCTGAAAATCCAAATGACGAAGATTTTTTTGATAATCCTTTTGATGATTGATGAACATTGAAATTGAATCATGTTTCAACTTTCATGAACTACATTTTGTAATTTAGTAATACTGTAATTGTGATGATTTCCATAATTGATATCATTGATATGGCGTATTTGAATATTTTTCAACTATCAATTGACATTTAATATTTATCTTTGGCATTTGGCATTGATCAATGATCAAGTATCATACTATGAAATGATTTAGTTTTACAATTCTGTATATTTCTCTTATTTTTTTGTATATATAATACATATATATATATATATATATATACACACGTACCCATACGTACCCAAACCCCTAAATTTTTTTTTCACGTACCCACGTACCGGGTTCTCGTACCCGAACCCGTCCCCAAACCTGAACCGGTAACTTAGGTGGAAGCCCTTACGGGAGAAAACCATGGTACAAATAATGTATTCTATATATTTAATGTGAATTACAATGATTGTAGGCACCAACCTACTAGAGGCACCAACCCCTAACTTGTTTTGTAGGCACCAACCTACAGGAGACACCAATCCCCTCAATTTGTAGGCACCAACCTATTGGAGGTATCAACCCCCACAATTCATAGGCACCAACCTATTGGAGGCACCAACCCCCACTTGCCAATCACCAACTTAGCAAAAGATAATAACTTCGAGAACAATGTTCAACCTTCAATGTTGCTTCTTCAATGGATGATGGACAATTCTGCTCAACCAAGTTTGCTATAACTCTTTTCTTAGATCTGATATAATCACCTCAGAATATCTTCTCCAAATCTGTTATAGTCTTCTTCAAAGGTCTTCTATAGAGACCTGTCTTATATATAATCTCATACATCAAATTCAACTTATAGCATTTTCATTAATGGCTTCCTTCAAAATAATTTTGCTCCAAGTCTCCATTCTCTCTTTCTTTCAAGTCTATTCAAAAAACTCTTTTATGCACCTACTCAAAAACTCCTTTTATTCATTCATAAAGATCTTGATGATTATGTTTCCCATAAAACAGATTTCTATCTCCTTATAAATCTGCAAATAATCTTCTCATAAGACTGCAAATAAATCTCCATAAACTCACTCACAATGTCCTCATAATTTGCTTATGAACTCTTCATGGATCTGTTCATAAAGACTTTACAAATCTGCTCATAGATTAACTTAATTTTACTCTCCAATATGCTTTACTTCTGGACATATCTTTCTCAAAATCTGCCCTTCAAAGTCTTCTGGCTGGTGTATGTATCATAAATCTTTTAATTCACACCACACTGCCTCCTCATCTCAAAAAGTAATTAATATTTACATCTCCGTACTTGAATGTAGAGAGGCACCCCTTTTAAATGTGTTGATGTTATAAGCAGCTTAGGGCTGCACTTCCAGCGCACACACTTCGAGGAGAAAGCATAAATTAAATGATAGCCTGCCGGCTATTTAATTTATATTGTTAATGTGTGATAAACATAAAGGGGCCGACCCTATAGAGGTTCGCATGTTTTGTTTATACATTGGGCCGACCTACATTGTATTTAATCTATTTAGCCGATAGGCTTTTATTGTGGACTTGCCAGTCCACAAGCCAACGGCATACCTGTCTCACACCCTGGAAACCATTTGATGGCTCGGTAAACCATCTGCCATACCATTTGAGGTTCATCGGAAATTGTCAATAATGTCAGATAATTTACAACTTGTTGTGTTGGCGTGAAAAGAAAGCCATGGACAGACTTGAAAAGAAAGCCACGAATAGAATCAAATCTGAACAAGGATCTGAAAATTAAATTTTACGTCTAATCTCATTATGGACACATCTACCTGATTTCTTCTCACACGCCACAAAAGAGGCGGCTTAGGAAAATTGAATTGGATTTTAATGCAGCGTCTAATCTCTGTCAGAGCAATGGGTCATCTAGTCCCTTCAGCCGCCCTCCATCACTGCCTCCAGTTTGGATAAATAGACTGTTTTATCCACATTTATTTATAAGCTGTGGAGTTGGACGAACAAGGAATTACAGAGGCAAATGCAATTTGAGACAATACTGCATTTTTTTATGCTAATTGTATATTGCTTCTGCTTTGTTTTTCATGTTCATTCATTTGTTTCGACTACAGACATACCATTAACCTTTCAGCTGAATCAAACTAATATTCGTTCTCCTATGACAGAATTTTGTGCTTGGGCAATCCTATCTGAGTGTACACTAGTCTTGGCCATTCTCCTTGCCAAAGACAAAGATAGGGAAATATACAAGATAAAAAAGCAAAAGAAACGACTGCTCTGTACAACCACTGAATCTCACCCTTTCCCCACCACTACGACCTTCATCCCTACGAATTTATCAATTCTCGCACAACACGCTTGGCAGACCTTAACCCTAGGCTTGGGAACAAAAATATCCAAGGTAGTTGTTTTTGTCTTTGAATCAGAGCAGCTGAAATTGATGGTGGAGCGCGTGTGGCCACTAGAGATCTCGCTGGGGGAGGTTAACAAGAAGCTCATCAAAGCCCTCTTGGGCAGCATTGGCTTTGCCAGGTCCAGGGATTTAAAGAACACGTTGTAGAGCATCGTGGTGCTCAACGATTTTCTCGATCACACCACCATGTTGGCTACCCCTCACCAGAGGTCCATCTCATACACCATGCCCATGGCTGTTGCACATTAATCTGTCTCTGATCGTTAATTAAATTACATTGTTCTCCGATCCATACTCATAGTGTGTAGAATTTTCATTAACATTCTCAGAATTTTAGTTACTAGCTAATTTAGTTATTGGTTTGTACTGAGAAGAAATCATAACTGTCGAGTCTCTCTGCATCTGTTCCCCCTTTTTTTTTCCCTCTCTACTGTAAATACACAGAATTATGTTTTCATGTGATAAAATCTGATAGTGTCTTTCATTATTGTGATGGGTGATGGATTCTTTGGATGCTTCTGCTTTTCACTGTATACAGATGTAATTTAGATTCGTTGCAAAGTTGTCATCCAACCGGTCAATTCTACCATCTGTTTGAAAAATACAGAGACATTTGTCTTGCTGGCAACCTCCATAAACGTGGGTGTTCAATGATAATTAGGTGGAATTGGTGGTTAGTAGACCAGATTATTAATTTAATCACAAGAAATTAAAGCATAAATGGACAACACCTGTTAATGAATGAAAGTACTGTGTTAATTGGAAAAGAAAAGAAAGTCTTCAGAACAATAAATGGAAGGCCCACAGAGCAAATGGGCAAAAAGAAAATGGACAATTTTAGCTTAGATTATTTTAAATTTTTGTAAAAAAATTTGTAATATTGATTTTCAAAATTTTGTATGATAAACTCTATTTAAAAAAAATCATTAAATTTTAAAGTTGTGAAATATGTGCATCAAGACATATGTTATGGATTATCTTAATATTATTGATTTTTTTTCTAATGTATTTTGTAAAAATAGATTTTATTGTCTATTTAAAAAAAATAAACATAACTATTAATATTTAATTTTATAAGTAATGAGTAAATTTTTAAGAAGGTATTTTATACACAACACGAGAATTGTTGTGAAAGGGGTTATGCACAAATGAGAAGATTATAAGGTTCTCAAGAATGAGATACAAGTTTGAATTTTCAGAGAATTGTTGTGAAAGGGGTTATGCACAAATAAGAAGATTATAAGGTTCTCAAGAATGAGATACAAGTTTGAATTTTCAGAGAATTGTTGTGAAAGGGGTTATGCACAAATGAGAAGATTATAAGGTTCTCAAGAATGAGATACAAGTTTGAATTTTCAGAGTGACATCTAGAGATCAAATGATAAGGATGAACTCTTGAACTTCCATTGTGATTTCTAAATCGAATAAAAATAAATATAAAAAATCAAATGCTCATCTAAAAGGGAGAATTATTAACACTCATCTACTAAATCCTTACCCTTGGAGTAAACTAGAATTGATACAACTATAATCATCCACCAAAAAGTTTGAAAGAATAATCCGAAGAGATGATAATAAGGATTACTATGAACCTATCTATGTGTTTACATGTCTACTAAGTAATTTGTTTTACTCTATATAAAAAGATTCTTCGATGTGATCGCCTTTCTTATTTAAATATTTTCATATGTCATTCAAAAAAATCAAGTTAAAGAATGTTTATGGTTAAATTTGTTGAGGCGGGTTTGACCATATAATTATATTATAATCTTGAAAAGCATAAGTTGACTTGATATTAATTTAAGAATATTAGATTATGGTTAGAGCTCATGTTGTAAGAGAGGAACAAAGCAAAGGGAAAAATAAATAAATCTTGATTTAGTTTAATTAAATAAATATTATGTATACTAATATAAATTAGTTTATATTAAATAATTGAGGTTTAGGTAAGATATAAAAGTAAATGTAATAAATAAACAATGATTCATTTAAACAAGTATATTTGTAAGTTATATTTTGTTTTAGAATTAGAAAAAAAGTTTGTTTGTATTGCTATGGTTCAATTTTGTAGATCAAAGTCAAATCGATGTGTACGAAAATGGTTTGAACTCATGAAAATGTTCTAATAGTTTGTATATTCTTCCTCCCACCTTTCTCACACATTCGTTCGAGATAGTCACTACGAAGCTATAGTAAAGGTGTGTGGGGTCTTACCTTCTGGTCATTGGATTGGCGTGCCATAAAAAATGATTAAAATTTTAAAATATTATGTTAAATATTGACAAGCAACATGGTTTTTCAAATGGGTACATCCTCTCACATTGTTGGTTACCTAGTTAGGACTCAGTGGTATAATTGGGTGCCAACATGCTTTTGATATTATTACATTCTTTTCTAAAATCACATCTATGTTACTTCAACAAAAATAATAATGATAAAATTCCTTTGAATTTCCTATCGGCGCATCCCTTGCACCTCCTAAAGTTGCAAGTGCTAGTTATATATTCTCCCAAGGGAGCCGACCTAATTGAGGAGGTGCCTCAATTGTATATATACAAGGTCACTCCTTGTCATTTATTAAAAAAAAGTTCATTAAGCATATTCGCATCTAGAGAAGGAGTTCGCACTTTTGTAGCAGCAGTCCGATTTCAAGGAAGAACATATTCATTTGTATCTTTTGCATCTAGGAGAGGTGCGACTTCGTTGTATCTATTATTGGCCATTGTTGGGCCTGAGTTGTAAGCAGATTTCTGCTCTTGTTCTATATTATATAAGAGGATTATTTGCTGGGTTTTTTCTCCCTCAAGAGGAGGGTTTTCCCAGGGTATCTTGCTGTGTTTATTATCTTATTTGTTGCAATATTTTAAGTACTTTCTGTTATATGATCTGATCTAAGAAACACTAACATGGTATCAGAGCGAGTTTGAAAAAGATCGTGATCAGATTTAGTTTGCAGCACTCACTCTAATCTTTTTCAGTCTATCTCCTAATTCGAATTTCAAGATGGTGAATGGTTTGAAAATCGAGGATAGACTCAAAGGAGTTTCTAACTACACATCATGGAGGTTCAGGATCATGCTCACATTGGAAGAGAATGATTTGGCTGAGTTTGTGAAAACAAAAGTTCCCTAACCTGAGGAGGAAGAAGAGAAGTTGAAATGGAGGAAGAAAGATACTAGGGCAAAGAAAGTGTTGGTTGATTCCATCGAGGATCATGTTGTACCGATTGTCTTCAAGTTGGATACAGCAAGGGAGATGTTTACAACTTTGGAAGAGATATATGAAATCAACAACACTAGTCGAGCACTTGCACTGAAGCAACAACTTCATCATGTGAAAATGGCGAAAGGAGAATCTGTAATTACTTACTTCATGAGGATTTCAGAGATAAGAGATCAACTCTCTACAATTGGTCACATGATTGATGACAAAGACTTGACTATGCTTGCTCTCAATGGTCTTCCACTTTCATGGGAGTCGTTTATTCAAGGAATCAGTGCAAGATCTAAACTTCCCAAGTTTGATCGATTAAGGATTGATTGGATTCAAGAGGAGTCGAGACTAACGGCTAGGGGGATTGGTCAAAGTTCAAAGAATGAAGAAATACATGTTCTCGCCTCTCATTCATCGAAGAAAGGAAAAGGTTGGAAGAAAGGGTTCTTCAAGAGGAATCGAGAGAATGTAAATGATGGTGCTCCTGCCTTCAAAAGGAAATGAGACTTGTCCAAGGTTCAATGCTTTCGGTGTGACAAGTATGGCCACTTTGCTAAAGAATGTCCTCTCAGACCTAAGCAGCAGGTTGCCACTGCAAATGTTGAGGAAGTGGCCCCACAGAAGGACTCGAGTGATTATTTGTTCTATTCAGCCTTTTCAAGCAATGTATCCACCGATGACAACACTTGGCTGATTGATAGTGGTGCCACTCGGCCCATCACCGGATTCAGGGGGCATCTATCAAACTTGGTAGAGAATGACTCTAGTGAACAAGTTGTTATTGGAGACGATGCTAGGTATTCTGTGAAAGGAGTTGGGAACTCCTCTCTTCACTTGGATTCCGGCATATCGTTGGAGTTGAATGATGTAATATTTGTTCTAGGCATAAAGAGGAATCTTGTCTCCATTTCAGCTTTAGAAGACAAGGGTTATCAAGTTGCATTTTCTAAAGGCAAAGTTCTTATATGGGCAAAGAACTCCAACTTCAAATCTGCTCGGGTAATTGGAGTTAGACATGAATGTCTCTACAGTCTATGCACTCATCCCCTTCAAGCTCTTGTGCATAACTCTTCTAGCATATGTGATCTTTGGCATCGAAGATTGGCCCACATTCACTTTCGAGCATTACCTATCATGGAGAAGATGGTCACCGGCCTTCCGAAATTCAACCAAGAACATGAAGGTACATGCAAAGGATGCGCCCTAGGCAAGAATACAAAAGGTACGTTTCATTCTAGTGAAAGTAGGTCTAAATGTATTCTTGATCTCATTCATTCTGATTTATGTGGTCCAATGTCTATTGCATCTTCTAGTGGTTTCTTGTATTACATTATTTTTATTGATGATTACTCTAGAAAGACTTGGATTTATTTCTTGAGATCTAAAGAATCTAAAGAAGTATTAGAAAGATTCAAAGAATTCAAAGCACAGGTTGAAAACCTGTCTGGAAAAAGGATCAAGGTTTTGAGATTCGATAATGGTGGAGAATACACCTCTGGCACATCTTGTGATTTCTGTATTGAAGCAGGGATTAAGAGGGAGTTCAGTGTTCCCTATAATCCACAACAAAATGGTATTGCTGAAAGGAAAAATAGGTCTATTGTGGAAGCGGTCAAAGCTATGATCCATGATCAAGATCTGCAAATCTCTCTCTGGGTTGAGGCATCTAGGACAGTCGTCTATGTTCAGAACAGGAGTCCCCATAGGATCTTGGAGAATAAAACTCTCGAAGAAGCATTCTCAGGGGTGAAACCAGAAGTCAGTCATTTGAGGATCTTTGGTTGTCCAGTATATATTCATATTCCAAAGGAAAAGAGAACAAAGTTAGAACCTTCTGGGAAGAAGGGAATTCTGGTGGGCTACAGTGAGACATCGAAAGCCTACAAAATCTACATTCCCGATCAGAAGTCCATTGAGATTAGTAGAGATGTCACATTTGAGGAAGATGTTGCTTTCAGAAGATCCAAGGGCACTCCTATGGAGATTGATGAAGAAGAACCTCCTCAAGATATGGAAGTTGACCATATTCCAGAGAATCAGAAGGAGGCTCCAAAACCTAAAGAAGATGATGATCTAGTTGAACCCTTGGATCCTACTGATGGGCCTTTAGATTTTGTGATTGGAAAGAAAAGACCTCTTTGGGCTCGTAGGATAATGCAGGAGGCAGAAAGTTTTGCAGCCCCAAGAGGAGCTTTTAGAGAAAGCAAGAGACTTCATAAGTTCTCTAGTTATGTTGCCTTGATGAGTCAGATCATTGAGTCAGAGCTCTCAAGTGTCAAAGAAGCTTCTAGTCAACAAGTATGGAAGATGCTATGACTGAGGAGTATCAGTCCATACTTCAGAACAATGTTTGGGATATAGTTCCTAGACCCAAAGGCAAATCTGTGGTGTCTTCTAAATGGCTCTTCAAAATCAATCATGCAGCCGATGGGAGCATTGAGAAGCACAAGGCAAGATTCGTGGCTAGAGGGTTCTCACAAAAAGAGGGAGTTGACTATGAAGAAACTTTTGCTCTTGTGGCTCGATATACGTCTGTTAGAACCATCATTGCTATTGCTGCATCTAGAGGATGGAATATTCACCAAATGGATGTAAAGACAGCCTTTCTGAATGGTGTAATAAAAGAAGAGGTTTACATTGAGCAACCCGAAGGATTTGAGGTACATGGGAAGGAGTTTCATGTTTGCAAGTTGAAGAAGGCCTTGTATGGTCTTAAGCAATCTCCTTGTGCTTGGTACGAAAGGATTGATCATTATCTATTGAGTTTGGGTTTCTCAAATAATGATGCAGATTCTAACCTCTACTTCAAGGTAGTAAAAGGTGAAGCTTTGATTCTGGTTTTGTATGTTGATGATTTGATTATCACTGGTGAAGAACACCTAATTCTAAAATGTAAGGAGTTAGCTTCAGAGTTTGAGATGAAGAATCTTGGTCTCATGCATTACTTCCTTGGCTTAGAAGTTTGGCAAAAGCCAGATGAGATGATTCTAAGTCAAGGCAAGTATACTATTGACATTCTAAAAAGGTTTGGTATGATTGACTGCAAACCTATGTCTACACCCATGGAGACTAATCTAGATAAGTTGAAGCAGGCTGCAGCTAGTTCAGATCCTGTGGATTCTACGATGTATAGACAGTTGATTGGTTCATTGATGTATTTAGTTAACACTAGACTTGACATTTGCTATGCAGTGAGTGCACTTAGCCAGTTCATGTGTGAACCAAGGCAAATACATCTTGTTGCAACTAAACATATCTTGAGATACTTTTGTGGCACAATTGGATATGGGTTGAGATATTCTTCAGGTGAGGACTTGGAGTTACATGGTTTTATTGATTCTGATTGGGCAGGATGTGTCTCAGATCGGAAGAGTACCTCTGGTTGTTGCTTCAGTTTGGGTTCTGTTATGATATCCTGGTGCAGCAGGAAGCAGTCTTCAGTGGCATTAAGTACAACCGAGGCAGAGTACATTGCAGCTTGTGTGGCAGCTCGTGAGGCAGTGTGGCTTCGTAAGCTCCTTGCAGGATTGTTTGGACAATCAATGGAGCCTACCATTATACATTGTGATAACCAGAGTTGTGTAAAGCTTTCTGTCAATCCCATGTTTCATGACAGAACAAAGCATGTTGAGATCAAGTACCATTATATTAGAGATATGGTACTAAGGAAAGCTATACAGTTGAGATATATCAGCACTGATGAGTAGACGACAGACATTCTCACCAAGCCTCTCTAGGATCAAGTTTGTGTACTTTCGAGAAAAACTTGGTATGGTGGAAAATGCAGCCTTGACTGAGAAGGAGTCTCAGTATCAGTGATCTTTAAAATTGATAATGCATTTCTCTATTGAGAGAGATTTGAGGTGTAAGCCCTTGGTAATGCATTTCTCTATTGAGAGAGATTTGAGGTGTAAGCCCTTGGTAATGCATTTCTCTATTGAGAGAGATTTGAGGTGCAAGCCCTTGGTAGTGCATTTCTCTTTGAGATTTGAGGTGAAAGCCCTTGTTTCCACCCTCTGGGAGAGCTATGGTGGATGTCATGTGTGTGACTCCATGACAACATCACGTGAGGGAATCCGTGATGATTTATTTGTACTTGTGTTTCACCCTTTGGAGGAGCCATGGTGAAAGTCACATTGAGGTGACAACATCACATTAAGTGATGAGCACTTGTACATACCATCTATGGAGGTAGCCATGATGGTTGATATCACGATGAGGTGATATCCTATTTGTTTTCACATTGAGATGATGTGTCTTGTGTAGCTGGAAGTATCATCCCTAGCTGAGAGGGAGTGTTGATGTTATAAGCAACTTAGGGCTGCATTTCCAGCGCACACACTTCAAGGAGAAAGCATAAATTAAATGATAGCCTGTCGGCTATTTAATTTATATTGTTAATGTGTGATAAACATAAAGGGGCCGACCCTATAGAGGTTAGCATGTTTTGTTTATACATTGGGCCGACCTACATTGTATTTAATATATTTATATATTCTCCCAAGGGAGCTGACCTAATTGAGGAGGTGCCTCAATTGTATATATACAAGGTCACTCCTTGTCATTTATTAAAAAAAAGTTCATTAAGCATATTCGCATCTAGAGAAGGAGTTCGCACTTTTGTAGCAGCAGTCCGATTTCAAGGAAGAACATATTCATTTGTATCTTTTGCATCTAGGAGAGGTGCGACTTCATTGTATCTATTATTGGCCATTGTTGGGCCTGAGTTGTAAGCAGATTTCTGCTCTTGTTCTATATTATATAAGAGGATTATTTGCTGGGTTTTTTCTCCCTCAAGAGGAGGGTTTTCCCAGGGTATCTTGCTGTGTTTATTATCTTATGTGTTGCAATAATTTAAGTACTTTCTGTTATATGATCTGATCTAAGAAACACTAACAAAATGGACATAATCTTTAATAAATACCTTTTCCTTAATTGCACCCTTTGAGACTTAATGAAGTTGCATCATAAATTAAATCGCACCTCTCCATTCATTTTTAATAAATCTGAATATTGCATTTTTAATATTAGTTGTTTGCTTTATAAAGATAATCACACCTTTTCAAACTTGCTTTTAGTGATGGAAATTTGTTTATAAAAGAAATCGTATCATTTCATTAGTGAAGCGTATCCTTTCAAAACTGAATCGCTGCCTTTTAAAGACTTTGTCTTTTCCGACTTGTCTTTTTCTATTTTTGTCTTTATTCATTTTGTCTTATGTGCTGGACAGGAAAATTTTTGATCGCTGCTGTTTATTTTCAAATCCTTCTCTTTAAAATAAATATTAATAGCTGCTTATTCAAATATACTAATTGCTGCACTCTCCATAAATACTATTTCTCCATATTAATAAAGCCTTAATTTATATTTGTTTATGCTTTTCAAAGGACTGCTCAGATCTGTTCATGCTCTTCAAAGGACTGCACATATGCTCTTTATAAAGTCTGTTTTAAAAACATATTAATATCATTTAAAGGCTTTTATTGAATGTTCTCTGTATACATTCCATTTACTCCACAATTGGATCTTCTTGAGTGATCTATTGTATTCTCTTCATATACACTCTTAACTTGACATCAATGACAATAATGGCAACTGTTTTTTCCATCAATCTTCAATCAATGAACTCCTTGACATCAATCAAACCAACAATCTGGACTGAGTGCCTTTGACATCAATGACAATATTTCCAACAAGCCGGTTAAAGAGCCAATTTCAGTGTTCCAGGCAGTAAGTGCTAAAGCCAAGAAAGCAGTTTGACCTCACAAGAAGAAAGGTCTGTCTCTACATGAAGTTGTCAATTTGTCAAACATATGTTCTGTGTTCAGTTTGCAGACATTAAAACATGTGTATGACATCCATTCAGCTTTAAGCATTAGAACAAATGTATAAAATCATTTAAAATTATGTCAAACAATAGGCAACTACTTCCATGCTAGAAGGTGCCTAGTAGATTGCTCTCTACATTTATTTTCAAGCCTTAATATGCTTAAATTTCAGTCACTTAATTTCCAGACGAATGATGTCAAAATGACAGACAAGCTACACCTATTTTATTACAATTCCAGAAACCAATCACTATCTAGCTTTTGGTTAAATTTATGTTCACGTATTCTTATTCTAGAACCCTTATTATGTCTAGGCCTAGAGGGGGTTGGGGGTGTGAGGAGGGGAGTGAGAGGAACTTTCAATGCTGGGAAAACATATGTCAAACGTTCTTACCTCTAATATTATCTTGCAATCGTTTTGAAGACCACAGAGTTGGCATCTTAATTTTAGCACCATTATTATTCTAAGCAGGTACAACTATTATCATACCCATGACCAAGATATTATACTTACAACCTTACAAAACTCACACCATTCTTGCACTTCCTAACAGAATTGCATCACCATTTAAGAACAAGAAAAGGTACCTTTCAGTTTATTGAATATCTAATATTTCACACAGGATCCTAAATCATCCTAGATTAATAATTTCCAGCTGCAGCAGCGGATAATTCAGAATTTCACACTATAGAAGCTACACAGAGAATTAATCACAATCTGAATCCATTCAAGAAATAGTTTGTGTATAAATTCTTCTTTATTGAATTTTACACATAAGTTTTGTGAAGGCAGTGGTGATAGGAAGTAGTCCAGGGAGTTACAACATCTGATAGAAATCCCTTTTCAAACATGCTTGATGGGTATCCATATGCTTTTCCCAAGCTCCTATTTTAGTGCAGGCAGGCAGGATGCTGATATGTATTTGATTAATAGTTTCTATAAGGCCTTTTTACAAACCCATTCCAAACATTTCTTTGGGGCATTTTGACAAACAAATCTCTATCCTGGACCAAGCCTTCCCATTCTCATGTAATTCTCTTCTTAGAGAGAGATAGAGATAGAGATTTGTTTGCTGCACTGTCCCAAAACCTTCTCTACCTGCAATCCCACTTTATTTTGTTGAAATTAAATCTACACATTTCATAGCCACCTAGGGATGGTACACGCTAGACAACAGTTTGTACAACAGATTTCATTCAAGTAAACAACATATAACAGCTTGGGTTCCAGTTTTACTAGCAAAGTTACCTGATTTTACTTGTTTTGCTGCTCCTTCCGCTCTTTAATCTCTTTTAGACCTGCTCTCACATGCAATTACTTCTCCAATCCCTTTTGGTTGCATTTTCTCCCTTATTGCTCCAAAAAATCCCTTCTAAGGTCTTGAAATATTCTTAGATCCTTTTCCCCCCTCTTTGCACTGTTCCCGCAGTCCTGTCCTGAAGACATGATAATGAGGAGAGGAGAGGATAGGGGAGGAGGGTGTGGGAGGGGAGCACCATGCCTTAGTAATGGCGTGGCAACTGGACTTCTTCCCTCAAGGCAGCTATCCCCTACCATTAATCTGTCTCCTCCCATGGTATTTTGCGGTCCATCCACATTCAAGTTTTCCTACTTTAATATGGCAGTTTGGTGGATTTACTATCACCCTTGAATTTCATTTCCCTTTTCTTTATTTCTTTTATTTTATGCCCTTCTCATTTAATTTATTTAGACTCTAGACCATTGATTAGGACCTGGGCAATGAGGTGATAGGGTAGGTCGACCACTTTCACTTCACCTTCATTTTGTTGTTCATTTTTATATTTTACTTTTCTTTTATTTATTATCATATCTGATAAGTAATATTTTACTTTGTGTTACAGTTTAAGTTAAAATGTGTTAATTAAAATTAAAAAATATTAATTCCTAGACAGAATCATAACCTTCCGAGATGAGGTCTCAATGACAACACAAGAAGAGAATATCAATTACATCTTCAACAAACTATAGAACCTGCATCATCTGCACCTGACCCTCGATGAATCAATCGATACACTGATCCATGACAAGTAAACTGGGTACCTGTGGGAGATGTGACACAATATTACAGGTAAGCCACCCTCAGTTTCTTTTTTCCAGCTTTTTAATTGCCATATACAAAGCATGCCAGTAATATTAGTTCACATTTTTGCAGGTTGGCCGATTTGATTGGAGTAGTTTTGACGGATGTGATAATCTTACCTTCAGATGATGTGTTTTCAGATTTTCCAGATGCTTTGGTGTGGGCTGGTCTGGAGCATGTTAGGAGATTACTAAACATAGTGGACTGTTAGGAAAAGATTGTGACATTGAGTATATATGGCATGGTTGAGATAGGTTAAGCCACATTGCTAGATGGGTGAGATATATATTGTTCTCGGTATGGGAGAACATGTCAAAGGTAAATGGCCTCATAAAGCTGCAGACCCACATGCTCAAAGTTGTCTCACAATTTGGAGGTGAAGTAGATCATGTTGATTGAGGGAAGGGTTTCTTACAAAATTGTCTCAGGGGTAAGAGAGATCTGCTCCTCCTTGATGACATTCAAGGTCTTAGCAGCTTCCAAGCACTGGAAGGAAATTACAGTGACTTGTAGGAAGGCAGCCATCTGACTATTACATTGCGTGATCAACATATTTTAAATGTGGCCAACATTGATGAAATGTGCATATTGAGGCTTTCTGACAAAAACTAAGAAATTGAATTTTGAGAGAAATGAAAAGGGCTGATGGTAAAGAACCCATAAAAAGAGCACTGGCTTGCACTTCTTACCACTCAAAGCCACAAAATCTGCCCTTTGAATGTAATATTTTGACCTTCCAAACACTAAAGCAATCATATTCTTTGTTGGTTTATTCATTATCTTATTAAAAATCTGATTATACCAATAAACAACTTACTAGAGAACCTGCAAACAATAAGCAAAACAGTCACACCTTAGTTGTTCATGTTACAGCTCCAACTGTTGCATGCAAAGGCCCATAATGCATGTGGGATGGTGGGGATAGTGAAATGGATGAAGAATATTCAGGATGCATCCATAGTGCACCTTGAACTTGGTCCCCTCTGGTGTTTACAAAGTACTCAATATGTGCAATAAACAAAAAGTTAAAAAATGAAATCCTTATCAAATTTGGTAGGTAGCTTGTAGTTGTAATATTCTTGCAAAAATATCAAAGCATTGATAAGCATTACAAGATTCATACATTTTGATTTGACACAAGTCTCTTTAAGCCTGACTAGAGAAATACTGTAATATTTTTCGTTTCTTCGTTTATCTTGATTCTTGCCTTTTTTTAATCTGAATCTCCTATGTCTTTTGAATCCCCTAGCTTGCATGGGGGCGAAGGACTTGAACTTATGACCATTGACTCCTTCATATACACTTTCTCTGCATCATTTGCAAAGTATAACATACTCTCTGAACAATACTTCAATGCCCTTTTGGTGACCTTAGGCTTATATTTCAATAGTTTGGCATACTCTGTTAAAGCATGGAACATATAGTCGTAAACATGCTTCATTGTTAACTCATTTAATATGAAATGACTCCCTGCTTCACCAATTGCAATGGCCTGCACAGCACCCAAGATGTTAAAATTTCTGCTAAAATCAGTAAAATTAAGAAACAAGAAATAGTTCAACATTTCACACCATGTTACCCATCCTCAGGATGATACCTGAAGAGATATCTAGAATTTCATAGAAACAAGAAAGTTTACATCACATGTAGCAAAAGGCTATACACGAAGAAACATGTAAGGAATTACACCCACCTCTTCTGTGTGGTTGTTTCCCCAATTGACAGCAAACTCGATGGATTCACACTTCTTATCTGGTCTTATGGGCCAGTAATGGCGCTGAGGAACAAGGCCTCGCAGAAAGAAATCATAGAATTCTGGTGTTATCAGGAGAGTTGGAGAGTTACATGCCAGAATATACTTGAGGCTCACTGACCATGCTATGCCTTCTACATATATCTTATATCTTGAAACAACATGCCAATAAAAACTATCTCAATAATTTGTATATCCAAGGATATTTTCTTTTTAAATGATGATGTATTACAATACTAGGCACAATTACACACACGTTTTCAGTCACACTAATGTAAATAGAGTCCGACAAAGTTGGCCTGGCAACCAAATAAACAGTTTTCTAAAGAAGTAAATATATTGTAGAAACAATTTTCTATACAAGTAGATATACTTTTATAGGTCGCAGAGACCACTTTAAGTTTAAACTTAAAAGGCTTAAAGGTTAACTGTAATTTCTCATCTATATGCAATCTGAAAACCATGCAGTACAGTTCCATAATGTACCAATAGGAACACTTCCAATATGTCCATGACTATCCATCCAATAATGGCAAGGGACACTAAAACATTGGATGTATGCCCAATGAGAAATTTCAGGCCTATATTTATATGTTGCACTTAGAAACTAAATTCATAGTGGACATTGCAAAGTTCTAATTACATAGGTCTGAGGTAGTGGTTTATCAGATCTCATTCTTGTAAAAGACAAAAATTGAAGTTTATCACTTCGGTTGTGGTACAAAATAGCAAAAAATGACACGTATCACTTTGGTCTTCGTACAGAATAGTTTATACCTGTGAATACACTGGCTGGAAAGTTTGGAGTCGTTGAAGACACTATTAGTCTCTTTGAACCAGTCCTGTGTAAAACCAATTGTTGGAGTTCACAAATATTCATGAGGAAACTCTTCACAGTGAAAAAAGATAATAGAAAGCCAGAATATGACAAATATAATACTACTAATACTACCATACATCATAAAGTTTGGCATTATCATAGCGCATAAAATTTATTGTTAATATATGCTATTTTACTTTTATTATCTCACATAGTGTTGAAAACAAGTGGATTAATCCGTGTCTAACTTAAACAACAATTGGTCCTCCTTTGATGAAAAGAAAAACAAACATTACTTTTTTGTTAGGATCATCGCAATCTAAATTTCTGTTTTTTATATCCAGAACACACACAATAAAATCCATTCTTTGAAGGGATTTTAATCTGCAATTCCAATCATATATAATTTTAGAGCACATTTTCTTTTCAGTCAGTTATTCTAACCATATATAATTTTATAGCACATTTTCTTTTCAGTCAGTAGCCTACGGCAATTTTACTTTTTATATTCAATTTCTAAGACACCAAAAAGAAGATTACATCCCTGCAGAAACTTTTATATGAAATTCTATCATAGACACTTCTAATTGCTAATACAAGAGGATAGAGGAGCCTATCTCCAAGTTAAGTTAGGCTAAATCAATTCTTCAAACTCACTTCAAACATCTGGGAATGAATTGGTGAAGTTCATATATCAGTATTCTAATAAAGTTGTATAGGATACGTGAGATTTAATTTAATTTGTTTACCTGTATATAAAGCCTGCCATTCCAATTGGGAATCCCGCTGCACATCATAAGGTCCTGTCTCTTGGAAGAAACGAAAGGATTGCCTTTCCAATAGGCAGTTGGATCTCTATTAGGCCAGTTGACCTGCTGATTTCCATTTTGGATGTCCTGCATGGTTCTGTTCCATGGTGGTATCTGTAACTCCACCCTACCATTAAAACAACAAAGAAATTCAAAACGCCATTTTAACCCTTAATAAAAAACAAAGAAATTCAATCACTCAAGTCACTGCTAACAAATGTAGGTCTCGCTTGTTGATTTAGTTATACAAGTGTTTAAATCTGATTCTTAATTATTCGGTTTGGTTATATAGCTATTTAAAATTCTATTTTTGCTCTGTTATTAGTGGAAGCAGTGTGTCCCAATTAAAGTATATTCCAGCCTCTAGACTAAGATGAAACTTCATACTAATTCTTCTCTACTGAACTATTCCGCTCTCTTGTTCAAATCCTTTTTTTTAGTTCACGGGCTAAGACGGCCACTAGTTTGGTTTGTGAGATCTCAATTGCTTGTGAGACTGTACAAGTGGATTTTTTTCTGTTTTAAATGTCTTATCGCAATCTCATTGGAGAGTTATCATCTTTGGAGAAGAAACAATGCATAAGACGTTCAACCATCCTAAATTTTACTCTGAAGATATGGCCACCCCTAATAAATGGATTTGACTATATGCACGCGAGCATCTGATATCAAAGTTTATCATAATAGGTTCTATTGTGGATACAAGCTAGTAATGTACCTAGTTCAAGGAGATATGGAATGCAGGTTACAAGGGCATTGGTGAGAGTAGAGTACAATACACAATTTTAATTTACATGTGGCTGAATGTAATAAGGGCTCTATGTGAATATGGGACTTGATGATGGAGATCCATGCTTAGAAAATTGTGATAGAGATTTAAATCCTTATTATAATAAGGCAAACCTATAGTTCCACCCAAAGTTTGAAAACTTGGACTTGGCGCAGACTCGACAACCCAAAATAGGACTCGGACTCGGGAATCAGCACAAATTTGGCAAAAAAACTCGACTAGTACTCAGCAAAAAAGAGAGAAAAAAATCATGTTTTAAAGCTGAGAAAGCATCCTCCAGCCGTGTCAAGAGTCTAGGAACAGGACTTGGGAGTCCGAGCCAGAGACTTGGCTCGCAAGTCTGCGCCAAGTTGGCTCACAAGTCTACGTTGAGTCGACTCGGCCAGCTTGCAGACTCTCGAGTCCATCAAGTCCTCGACAAGTCTAGTTCCAACTTAAAATATAAATTTAATTGGTCTTCTTCTTGGGTAGATTAGATTGGTTGCTTTCCTCCTCATGCCGATAATCTTGGGTCTCCACCTTAGGTACATGACAATTTTTTCCGCGAATTTGGCTATTTTGATGCAATATCTTTTGCTGAGAATGAAGGAAAAGTTCTCATTGGATGGGAGCCAATTCTAAATTTGATGGTCAACCTTGCTTGTCAAACAATTTGTTTATGATAGTTATCTATTTGAAGATGCCTTTGGAATACTAAAATGTATCTTAATGTAAATAAAATTATATATAAACCATAAATTTTGATGGTTTGTCCAAAGTCTCTCATTTCATGCGATATAGTTTTTTTTAAAATTTTGGTTGTAGTCGCAATAATCATCTTGGATTATTGCCATTTTTTTTGTTTGAATTTCACTTCAAAATCTTCTTGATTGACCAAGCAACTTCTTTCCAATTAGAAGAGCTAGTTTCATAACCTTACTCAACCATAGCAAGAACACTAGCTCTACACCACAATGTACAATCTTGCCTTGAATGAGATAAACTCACATAACAAGCTAGACTTTTAGACCTAGATTTAATCCTCGAGGGTTCTTTCAAGATGGCCTTGCTTACATATCCCTTTTTAGGAATTAGAGGTGTCGTAGTTCACATGCTAAACTGGAAGACTTTATCCACACAGTTCACATATGAACCAACTTATATTTAAATCACATACATGCACATATATTAGCTAGCAAAAAGTAAAGTGGTTGCAACCTTACTACTAGCAACTTCCCTTTTTACCTAGATCACTAACATATAATCCTTAAGTACATCTATGTCAGAAAGAGGAATGTTGATGCACTCCATATTACATCGTGGGTCACATTTGTTTTCCAAGATCAATGCTAGTTGTGATGATGAGACACACATCTCATATCACTTGTTATTATTGGCATGGTCACAAGCATAACAACAATACATATCTTACCTAAGAGTAGTGTGTGTACTATCACTCACCAAGATTGATTTAACAGTTAAGATTTGTACCTTAGGCAGACACAATACTAGAAGCACACTTTTGTTTTATTACATCCATGCAAATATTGAACTCTTGAGATAAGTAGCTCTTAACATCTATCACCTATTGACTATTGATGAAAGTTGGCTAACCATATGAAATGGGATAGCTCCTCACATATATCACTTGCATTTTACTAGTGAAAGCTAGCTAACCCTATGATACGACCAAATACTTCTTTTGACAAAGCATGCTCCTTGATTCCTGTCATGTTGGAGCAACAATAAGCTTATCTATAAGTAGGTAATAGGTTTTACAATTTCAATGATCACCTTAGGATGAGCTAGACAAACTATGCTAAGAGAATAGTTGTCCTCTACCTATGCCCTTGTAGAGTCCCTTTCTCAACCCTAGTTTTGATGCTAAGAAGTCAAGTCCTATATCAATCTTGGATCAACATTGTGACATTTAGAAAGTATCAAAATGTTGATCTAATGCACATACTGTTTGAAGGGTTTACACCCTAGGCTAGTTAATTTGATTACAATACCCCTAATGGATCCACTAAACTATATAATGGTCCTATAGGTCTTGGGATCAAAATCCATCACACAAGTAAAACATTGAACCCACATGAGTTGGCCTCTATTTGGACACATACATAAATACAAACTCATAAAGTGGTCTCAAAGGCCATTTACTTCATTCAATTATTATTTGAAAATACATTAGTTAGTAGACATAAGTTAAATCCATAAATGTAATATTACACAATATTCTACTTTTGAGTATATCACATTTTGTGTATTACTAATCATAACGCTTAGCATACATTTATCCACCATACATATATAAAGGCAAAATGCCCCACCATATTCAATGTTATTAATTATCCATTGTTAGGAAAGGTGGTCATAAGGAACTCCATCTTAATCTCAACATAAGTTCAAAGTATATATATAGCTAGATCATTAGTACCTATTAAGAGTTTCTCACCCATTAAATCATAATGACTAAATACCTCATTATAGTTGAATATAGAGTTAGCAAGTTTTGTTAACTTTGTGATAGCCAAGTCATGGTAAATTTTATCATGACCCTATTTCTTAGAATAATAGACCTTAATAGATCTTGAGGCTAACTTATACCCTCTTATACTCGTCATTGATTCAAGACATAAGGTAATATTGTTTAACACACAAACTTTGATTATTCTAGTTCAGACAAGTTTGAAGGCATTTTCACACATTCACATCAAGGAAAACCACAATGAAAATCACTCTAGAAGTTCATTCAAGATTGGAATAGAGATTGAAAAGCTAAATACCACAAACCTCAAAGTACTCAAGCTTGATGATGACAGGTTGCCTTTCATTGGCTCAAACCTACATAGTGGGAACATATTAATTGGAAAGGTTAGTTCACAACAATCTAATGCATATTTCAACCTCTAGTTGGAACATATTGAAGACAGATTGATCAAATTTAGGAACACTTCAAACTTTGGAGCATTTCCCAAACCCTTCCCCTGCGAACTTGGATCATAGGGGCATCCTTTGTCCAAGGGCTACATACATACCTACTTCCAAATGAGATTGAAATCCCATGTGGCTCTTCTAAGATTTCAACTATTATGATGAGAAATTGCAGTTTCTCAAGTGAATATAACTTATATAGATACTAGATAAAACCATTTTGTCACATAAATCTAAAACTATATAGCTAAATCTAAAAAAATATTAGGAATTTAAAAAATTATAGATGAATGTCCAAGGGTTTGAGCTTAATTGGTTAAAGCATTGATTTTTCATTGTGGAGGCCCAAGTTCCAATCCCAAAAAGGACATCTAATATGGAATTCTAAGTTGTGGCTCTTGGTCTTCCATAGTTGGCTTGTAATATGGAAGTGGTTTCTTAATAAGTGGATTTCTAAGTTGTGACTCTTGGTCTTTCACAAATGGTTTCTAGTGTGGTTGCTCGAAATGAGCTGGTATTTATCTCATGGTTGTAAAAATTATAGATGAATGACATCTAGTAGTAAACTTTTAGGAAGTAGGAGGTGAAAATTTCAACCCCACCCCAAAGACACCGCTTTAAAATCTAAAATTTTAAAAGTAGGGGCTCCTATTTTCTTTCATAAGATTCTAATTTATCCTATAGCATAATTTTCTTCTTCTCATGGGATCTCTATTCGACAAAAATAGTTCTTGAAGCGACTTCATAGGATCCCTTCCTTATAACTTGTGACCATGTTACCATGGTATGGTGCGAATAACTAATACCTTAAATTTGAAGAATTATAATTCATGATAAAATGCAATTCAAACAAATTTGAAAATGAAAAGTGGGAAGAAGAGGGAGGGGCTAAACAATTGTATTGTAATATCTGTTTATGAGACAATACATTGAGTATGTATGTGTTTTTAAAGGTTGAATTTTTATCTCCTAAGGGTTTTACATCTTTTGTCATTTTGATGGTATGTTTTTCTATTCTTTTGCATTGTGAATTCTGAATAATTGTTTGTATATTTTCTCACATGAGGTTATGTGGAAATAATTCATTATGGCTACAAATTTACTTTCACTCAATAGTTGCCTAGGTTTGTCATTCTACTAGTCCTTTTGCTAATAATGTTGCTAAAGCTTCTTTGTTACGACTTTTGGTTCAAATTATGGAGTTTCAGATGACTATGGCTCATGGTAGGGTTTACAAAAGGGTCTCCTTCTTCCCTCCTACTCTATGGGCTTTGTTGGGAAACATGTAGCATTGGTGGTTTGAGGGTTGGTGGGTAGGTTCACGGACCCTTCTCCAAGCAATGGTTTTAAGGTAAAGAAAGCCTTGTGTTGGGTGGTATATTGGTCCCCTCCTTCCCCTATTTTGGAAGGTGAGCCACCTTGCTTACCCCATGTCTCTAGCAAGCTTGATTTTGGTTCTTTTGGTGCCTTGTTTTTAGTGGTTGTGGATTTTTCTATTGGCAGTGGTTTTTCTATGCCTACTACTAATGCTATACTTGAAAAGGATTGAGGAGTGTGGACCTTGGCATAAGCAAGAAATCCTAGGTTCAGGTGGTTGGTAGTTCGCCCTACTCTAGTCCTATTTTATTTTACCTCCCTAAATTAATTGTGGATGATAAATGAATCTAGATCAAAGTTCTTGACTATGTTGTGGAGAGATCCTCCTTTAGGCTTCAAAATGCTTTCATTGATAATTTTTTAGGGGATAGGCCTAACATAGAGCTGAGAATATGGGTGTGAAAGAAATAGAAACCTATTGGTCAAATATAGATCTTGACGCTAACTCACAATTTCTTTTTAATAACCTTCTCAAATTAGGGTAATAGTGTCAAGGCTCTTTTAAGAGGTCAATGGTTCATTGGGAGATTGAAGCTCTTCCTTTAGAAGTGGAAAATGAGTTCTGATCTTAATAAAGAATGCCTTAATAGGATCCATATTTGGGTTAGGCTCTTAGGCCTATTGTTGGAATATTAGGATGAAGAGGTTTTAGTAGACATTGCTACTTCTTTTGGACAAATTATTCCTATTAATCTTGTGTCAAGATCTAGGAAGCATATGAAGTATACTAATTTTGTATGAATGTAGATGTTGATTGGAAGCTATTGTCCTCTATCTCCTCATCTTCTAAGTATACTAATTTTGTATGAATATAGATGTTGATAAGAAGTTATCATCCTCTATCTCCTTGTCCTCTGTAAGTTTTGTTTGGAAGCAAATGATCCAATTTGAGGTGGCCTTGAATGTTTTTCAATTATGTCCTATGGCTGGTCAATCATCTGTTGTTTACTTGGGTAGTAGGAGGAAACAAAATGCTTCGAGAAGAAAGGAAAACATGAGCTTATCAATTCTCTAAACAAAGGAGAGACGCCTTCCTCACTATTGAAAGGAGTATGAAGGTGGTCGCGGTGGAGGAAATTGTTTGTTCCACCCCTTCATGTGTCTCACAACCTTTTTCCTACATGCCCATCAAAGAAAAATGAAAAATGGAGGGTTCGAGCCCTATTGGTCACTCTAGCATAAGGTCTTTAAGTGAGAAATCTTCTGAGTAGGATCAGCCTTAAAGAAAGGGGAGATCAAATGTTTCTCTCAACAATTTGGTGGAAAGAACTAGTATTCAAAGCTCTGTTCAACTTAGTGGGTTTAAACTGCCCAACTGTCTCACTCTAGACAACTTGTTTTGTATTATTTGTATCGATAGTGCAGCGAGTGTACTGCTGGTTGCTTTTGTTTGTCAGCTGTAATTTGTTTCTTCTTATTCAATTGAACTTTACTGTTCTATTTGTTATGATTTTATATAAAAAACTGAACCTTTTTCAAACCCATCTTTTATCCTAATGAGAGAAAAAAAAATTATAATTCATAAAATTTGACCTTGTAATTTTTTTCATCCTTATTCACTTAAACAATTTTAAGCCAACATAATTGAATGGGTGGTTGAGGAATTAATTCAATGTAGAAACTTACCATCCCCAGAAGGACCAATCTGGAAAAGCAATATCAAAAGTATCTTCACTCCCACAGTAACGAAATAAGGGCGGCGGCTTGGTATTCTTATACAAGCTCTTGTGCACAGTTGTCTTATCTTGGCAATTAAACATCAAGTCCAAATCAGGTACCATTCCTGGATACATCCTCAATAACTGAGCAATTCCCCAGACAGTAAACAAATCCCTCGTCTGAAAACAGAGACGAAAGTTCTCAACAAACAAACTTCCATTAACAATAATAAGCCTGAATCTCGCTTTCTTTTGAGCCTTCTCAACATCTTGCAATGTTATTCCCGACTTTTTCCATGGCTCCAGGTCTTGCCGAATGAAGTTAAAATACATGGGGCAACTTTCTGAGTGATTATCAGGGAAATAATGATCATTGGGGTGTGCAGATTTGGATGAAAATAAGGATGTTTGGGGTGCTTTGCAGTAATAGCCTATGATTTCTTTGGCCTTGGTTATATTTTTCCAATGTGTGGTGGTTGCTTCGGTTTTGTCTGGGTGGAAGATACTTCTGTCTGCAAATGATTCCTCCATCCATAGCTCATACAACTGCAAGAACCATGCAATATCACTTAACAATTCTGTTGTGAATATCAATCCACAGAAACTTTGGGTGAGGAATTTAAACCTTTCAATTTAACAAATACACAAAAAGTACTAAAGAAAAATGTTCTCTGGACTTGAGAGAGCTGCCCAAAATGGAGTTCACCATGAAAAATTATAAATAAATGACCCCCAATAAAAAGAGCTTTATGTTTGCTGGTTTCTGCTGATTACAATAAAATTTGTAGTTGCTTCCATTTTAAAGGTTTTTTTTGTTTGCTTGATTCAGGATATGGAAGAATTATTAAAATTGAAAATTGCACAGAATGATGAGATAATATCACATGGATAAATTAATTAATTGTTTCATTTAAATTGGATGATTTTTTAAACAATAGTATCATGTGCAACAAAATAATTCAGTTAATTGATAAATTTAAAATAATTAAAAAATAACAGTAAGAAATTAAATTAAAAATTATCTTATTCAAATATAAAATCAGAAAAATTACAATGACATATATCAGTATAACTATTGCTTCTAATAATGATATCTTAAATATTGCATTCATATTTTTGAAGAACTCTTTCTTAAAGAGATCTCAAGAATTTATTTGCAAATTTTGTATAATAATTTATTTGCTTTAGATTTTATAAAGACATTTCTAATCACTACTATGAACTTTCACCATTAATTTTATGGAATAAAAAGTTCATGTTCCCTAGAAATCTCAATTTTTTTAATAAATTAATTGAATTTATTGAGGCATCAGTATAACTCCAAGCAAAGAAAGGATTAAGTGTAAGAAATTAGCAAGAAGAAATCAAATGAAAACCCTTCATTACTATGTAACAAGAAATGAGAGGCTGTTAGAGAAGCTCTTTTGAAAATTTTGTTTCCTTAGTTATTTATAGAATGACAGCTTATAGGAAAGTAGTAGACGTTCAAAAAAATTGTAGAGTAAGAGACTAAAGTTAAAAAAGAGAAAATCTAATCTAAGAATTTTTTTAGAATAATATAGGAAATAAAGAGATAAAAAGGAAGAAACATATTCAAAATTCATTGCAATTGGAGGTAGTTATTTATGTGAAGAATTAAGAAAAAACATATATGCAGTAATTAATTGTTGAAAATTGAAATTAGAAATGGTAAAAGACATATATCTGTGATTTCTAAATAATTATATAATCTTATTTTATTAAAAACATTTATGTAAACATAAAAAATCCAAATAACATAAAAAAAATACAAATCATAAATGTGAACAAATATACAAGCAAGTATAAAATTAAAAATAAAAACATAAAAAATATGCATTGACACTTGGATTGAGAAAAAGGTTAAGGTTATGGTTGAAATAGGTCTTAAAATATGTTACAAGAATGACACTAGAAGAAACACAATACACTATCACTTTTTGAACAAGTAAAATTCCTCAGCTTTACTCATTTCATGCTTTTCCTATATCCTAGATAGTTAAGCAAGCTCCTGATTTCATTGATATTTTTTGTTTATGATGTAAGCTACTCATTGCATATTTTTCCTCTATTTTGTAGGTTCTCATAGAGTGTGAATTCCAAATGATAAGCCTACATGATCATATTCGATAGGGTCCATTAATTTATATGGACTCCCACTATATCATTTTATGTTTGAATATTTACTTTACAAGCATTTTTGTGAGTACTGCATACTTTGTGATACATAATCATTCTAGGATTCACATGCATCTCAAAGTGGGGGCAAAATATAATAGTGAAATTTGTACATCCATGTAATTTCCCATTTTGTTTTATGCTCATTTCGGGAGAATGTCTTAAAAAATGTACACATTAACAAATGACAAAATCTTGCGTGAAGTTGGCTTCATTCCCCTAGTCTTTATTTATTCTAATACACACACATCCCCATACATTTAGGTCCACCTTAATTATCTTTGCATGTATTCCTATATGTCCTTCATTTATTGCACCACACATACCAAAACATTCATTCCCCATCTAGATCCTACTACTCTACTATCTCAAATCATTTTTGTGGATGTAGGTTGACCTCATGGTCATAAACTTGACCTTTAAAATTTTAAAATTCATATTCAAATTTGATTAAATCCTACCCATTCTACTAGACATTATGAGTTGAATAAACATGCATTTATGTGATTTGATGCTACGTGCTTGTATGTAAAGAAATTTATTTGCAACCATTTAACATCTCCAATCTCTCACACCCTAGAAGCATTCAAGGAGAAATTAATAGCAAAACATTTCAACTTGGTGCATTGAAAGTAGCGAATTTGCATACATCATTCTAGGGGCTATATTTTGTCTTTTACATGCATTTTTGGTGTTGTCCTAGGTGAATACATTTCCTTGTGACATAACTACAAGCCTTCTAAGGTATTTTCAAAATTAGTATCTAGGTATTAGAAAAAAGTAGAATAGAGAAAGATCACTCAAGTGAGTTATAAAGTAGAGGTATACTCTTAGCAAGGTCAAATTTGAGTATAGAGGATAGGTCCATGGGTGTGCAAAATATCCTAACCCATAGACTCAACCCTAGATAGAGTTAAGATCCAATGTAGAATCCAAAGCAATGCACTGACAGGGAGGTGACATTTATAGGTCAAAGGTAATTTAGAAGTCAATTACACATTAGAGATCATTCATTCTTCAACTATAGAGCTAAGTACCCTTATTTGTTGCATCTACTTTATGTACTTTAGCATTTAATTTCAATACATTAGCACACATAAATTTTACACAACTGCCAATTATCAATTTACATTATTTGTGGTGAGTTGTATGTGTCTATTCAACTGGCCTATATTAAGTTTAGTAAAAGTTTATTTTCCCTTTTCTTATTTTATTTCAATATCAAAAAGTTTAATGGTCAAACAATCAATGGTAAATTTACACCTCATTGACATACAAAAGTAGTAAATAGTGATTTTACTTTTATTAAGAAAAAATATTTTTGACCATTAAACTATTTATTATTTTTAATTAGGTAAGCAAGGTTTTGAAAGGACACAAAACCTTGTACAAAGAGAAGGATATAGCATGAAGCACAACCAAACACCAAAGATCGGTAAAGAGACAACAAAAGATGAAACAAAACTAAAACTTGCAAACAACTAGCCAACCCAAAATTTGAGTGGTTTAAAAAATTGTTCAAAAGAAGTTTGCTTTATCACATTATAAATCCATCTTCTAGGCCCATAAGATCATTGGAAAATCCATCTTCTAGCCCCATATCTTTAAAAGAGGCATCCATCATCAAACATTCTATAGGGGATTTCCCTTTGTTATCTTCTTTTTGTACCTCCTGAAAGGAAGAAATGGACTCCTTAGAAACAGGGAATTGTTCTTTTTTCTTCCAAACAAAGTAGTTTTTCTTATTTCTAAAGCAAGCAGTTGAAGCATGACCTACTTTGCCACAAGAATGACAAATAACCAGAGAGTCTTCATATTCAATTTGTTGTACCCAAACTCCACATATTGAAGATAAAAAAATTGGGTAGGGAGCACTTGATTTTTCTCCACAAACACACAAAATCTAGCAAATAGAAAATGCTTCATGAATTTGGTGATCTTATTTATGACATAGTATTACCCAAACAAAATTAGCTATAATCATAAAAAACCTTTTTATTCTAAAATTCCAAGGGTAACCTTGACAAATGAACCCAAACAGGAAGTTTGAAAATGGAATCATTCATAGTGTTGAAACCAAGCATCCAATTTTGAATACAAAGGCCATTCTTTCCAAGAAACTAGGGACTATTTAGAAGAATCCTAGAGCAATCCTCTAGATTATAAAAAGAAAAAGGAAAAAGTCATTCAATATCGTTGTTACCTCAACTTCGCCTTTTTATTTTCAAATTTGGAGCACCCATCTTCTTACAAAATCTATGTTGGGACGATAACCACAAAATCTCCTAACAATAGAGTAGATCATATAATGTTAAGAATACCCAAGCCATCACAGTATTCAATTTCAAAGAATTGTTTATTAAACCTAAAAAAAAAATACATTAGTTCAATTCATCCATGCAAATATCACAATTTTTTAAATATATGCATGGACCACTTAAACTAACTTTATTTTTTTAATAAACCATCTCATAAATCTTTTTAGGTCAAATAAAAAATTCTTTGAAATTGTATATTATTGATTGTAATGACTTAAATTATTTTTGAACATTGATAAGTAGGAGGTATTTTTTGAGTGTGTCAAGTTATGATTAATATCTTAGCATTCAACTCCCGAGTTTTTGAGTCAAACTCATTGACCCATATTTCATGACTATTGGTTCACATGAACCCATCTCTCATGTGAATGAATGGTCCACTTAGCACTCATTGCATCTAGGCAACACTCACAAGGGTGAAGCATTAAGACTTCTCGAGAGGTCACCCATCTCAATACTACTTTGAATCAAGCACACTTAACCATGGAGTTTTTCCCAAAGTCAAGTCCACTTGGCTTGCTACCCCATTTGCAAAACCTTCAACAAGTGTTGTGCCTTATAAACTATTCATCAAGGAGCCCCCTTAGTTCATCAATTGATAAGTAGGAAGTATTTTCAGTGTTGTGTCAAGTTATGTTATTAATACCAAGATTCAACTAAGTAGTTTTTGAGTCAAACTCATTGATCCATATTTCACGAATAGTAATTTGCACAAACCTATCTCTCATAAGAATGAATGATCTACTACCACTCATTACATCTAGATCTCACAGAAATAAACATATCTTAAAAAATACACAATTCAGTAATCAAGTATAAAATTTTAAACAAAATCAGTTGACTCATAATTGATAATATACCCAAAATAACCCAATTTGAAATAACAGCAGCAACAAATTAAATATATGAATGGCTCAGCCCAACACACAAGAAAACAGACATGTGTCAACTGTGACTTAATAGAATATAGATTAGCATAACCATTGATACCAGTCACAGTATCTTCTTGACATGATTTTCCTTTTCATGTTTATTCCGTTTCATTTATCTGCATAAAATTCCATTAATTTCTTTACTAGGGGGGGATTTTAATATAATTTTATGCATTTTTAAGATTAATAGAAACTCATAAAATTCAGAGCATTTTAATTTATATTTTTTTTAAAGAGGTATTAGATTTTCAGAGTTCATAATTTTAATTATGTAATTTTTTTCAATATCTAAAATCATACTTTATGATCTTTCATAAATAATTTTTTTTAAAAAAAAACTGTAAAAAATTAATTAAAAATCATAAATTTTCACATTCCATGATTAAATTGAAGAGATTTCTAGATTGAAACTGTTTATGACTTTTTACATCAATATTTTCGAAATTTACAAAAAATCACAGCAATTTTAATCTAGAAATCTCTACAATTTCAAAGATTATTTAAAAAAAATCTATCAAATGTGCACAGAGAGAAGAGAAATTCATACCCAGAAGGAGGCAAATATGAATGCAAACAGCAAAGGCAACAACCATTTAACTGGTATTCCTGTCAATCTCTTGATCTTCTTTTTACCAAAAAATTTTGTGCTTCCTTCTGAAGACATTCGGATCGCTGATGCCTCTGAAACTCATTAACTTGGTGGGGTTTACAAGAAAACGAATGGCTATGAATTTTCTTCTCAAAGATAATACAAAAACTATGATTTTTCTTCTCAAAGATCGTACAAAAAACTTTACGTATTCTATGCAGCGTAGAAAACATTTGACCGTAGAAAAAGGAAACGGGAATCACCTTACAGCATCGAAGAATAAAATGAAACACTTATCAAGAAGTTGTCATAATAATTGATTTATTTTCTTTTTTAGACTGCAGGAAGCGATTCCCTTATAAAGGTGGTCTGGTAAATTTTTTCATGTGACTGGTGGTGTCGGCATGACACGTCCTCCAGTATCATGGGGAGGGTGGGGAGACTAGACCTCGTAACCTCTTGGGATGTTTTAGCCAATCGAGCTAGGTCCACCGCCCCAATTTATTTTCATTTTCAATTTTCAAATTGAAAATATATATTTTATTGTAATTAATTGTTTCAATTAGTAGAACACTTGACTAATTTTTATATTATATTATTGATTATATTTATTTAATTATTTAAAAAAAAATTAATATATTTTTTACCAATAAACTTTTAGATAAATTATTTAGGTTTATATATAATATAAAAAATATATAGGTCACCTACCATGTTGTCATAACAACATCTTGACTAAACAAACCTTAAAGATATACAATATTACTAAGAGAAACAAACACAACAACTTATTTTAGAAGAAACCTATTAATACCTTTTATATTATACCCAACAATCTTTATCATCTATTGCACCACCATTTGGCGATGAATTGTTGGTGGTGAATTGTATACTCAATGAATATGTAATGGCGATGAATTGTTGGGGGTGAATTGTTGGTGGTGAATAGCTAGCGGTGAATTTGCCTAATACCTATTCCTCCACCTGGCTTGAAATAGTAGATGCACCATCACTCTAGATTTTCCTACGCTAAGCTTGTAAGAGATGGAAACTTAATAGCAAAACCAAGCTCTTTTCAATAATGAGTGAGGTGAAGTGAGCTCTTGTAGAAACTAGGCATAGAGAAATTGTTGCCCACCTCCACATAAACCTACCTATGAGTGACACACATCTGTAAGAACCTTACCAACATCACTACACTAGGTTTGCAAAATCACTATCTTCCTACACATAACCTCCATCTCTTTCATATGACAATCCAAAAGTAGTGGGGAGTTCGCTGATTCTACACCTTCCATAATTTTTGTTGCCCTCTACGGGAGGGCCACACCCATCCATCAATGCCACCACACCATCAAAGGAAAAAGTTGTAGCAAATTTAACATACAAATTTGAATATTTCATGCTTAAGAGGGTGGACAAAGGCTAGTTAGAATTTAGCTAGTTTGGGCCAAGGAATAAATGTGATATTAGAAATTCTAAAATCAATATTTCTATTGTCCTAAACCGAGTTTGATCTAGTAAGTACATGATTTACATAGGACAAGAAAAGAGAAATGTGAAGATCATATCTAGATTCTTTAGATGTGTAGAGTTAAATTCAAGTAATCAAGGTTTAGATAAAATGCCAATTTTTTTACTCAAATACACCATTTACACACTAAACTATTACAAAAATCAAAGTAAATTTAAAATAATTATGAATGTACTTTTCACCTTAACCAAATAACTTTACTACTTAACTATAACCACCACTTAATTCTTTAAATATTTTTTTAATTAAAAACTTTCAAATTAAACATATAAATCAAATAAAAATAAATGATATTAATAAATATAGAAAACCAAATATTTGTGAATCATTAAAGCATTAAAAACTCTAATTAATTAATGAAGTCAAAGTCTAGCATGTGGGGCCTACCACCAAATTTTAATTAATTAATGAAGTCAAAGCCTAGTAGACAATAATACGTATGTGGACCCTACCAGACGTATTAATAAAGGATAAGGGGAAGGGAAGTGGAAGGAGGAGGTGAGATTCTTACGCTCTTTCGTGCACGTCTTTTATGGCTGTCGTTTTCCAGACTTAAATTTAGGCATTAAATGCCAAATGCTCTCACGTGAATTTCCACTGGAATAGGGGAAGAATAAGTCCTGATCATGACGGCTAGTTTTAATTTTTATTATCTTTCGTTTTGTCTTTCACATCCATGGTAACAAAATATAATGGTGTCTCTAGGCATCATCAAATTCATGGAGCAAATCTAGATAGATTCCTAAAGATCAGAAGTACAAAGATCAAGGTCGTGATAAATGGCCAAAACCACAAATTAAGGGTTGAAATCATAGGGTTGAAGATCAGATCCACATGTTTGGGATTGAATTTGGATAGAGCACATGTAATTTACTAGTTTGTGTTGGAAGGTCGGTGCCTTCGTCCCCTTGGATAGGTCGGTGCCTGTCCAACTCGTCGCGGATTCGTGACATGGCTTAACCGCTTCTCGCGGATCTTGTATAAATCTGGAGTTTGTATCAGGTGTTATCAGGTCGATCTTTTGGCGTAACGACAAAGCCATTGCAACAGTTTGTTAGAGCATTGATAATACATTAACCCAACCTAGCATTGTTTGGTGCCATGCCACCCACGTGGATACAAAAATAATGGGGCTTCACTAGACATCTAGTTGTATTTGTAGTGGATCATCCCCAAACACTTGCTTATTGATTGTTTAAACCACTAATACAAGAAAAAATAAAAGTGATGATACCCTACCATGTGGCAAGGTAAAAGAAACTAAAAAGGGCACAAGACATGGCAATACAAGCAATTGATACAATTCCATCAAGATTAGAGAGAATAACTTGATCTAACATACATATGATGGAACCTCAAGATTTTCCCTAGAAAAATCTGCCCTAATGATTCCATAGGTAGGAACAAATAACCTATCTATGAATATATACTTGTTCATGAATCTCATGGATGTTTAGCCAAACATTATGTTCATGATTTAAATAAATGAAATAAAAGGGTATCAATTATGGAAGGAGTTAGTTTAGTTGAATTGTATCCCACACTCAACTAATTAATAATCCAATATCTAGTCAAATCTAAGGCCACAATCTCAAATTTGATAGCAAATAACATAATTGGATCACTAAGCACAAGTTATAATAGAACAACTTCTTATTGCAAACAAAGCTAAGTATCCTAACCCTCATTATTAATTTTGTTTTGAAGTGTACTTGTGTAGTGTTTCAAGGCTTAGTTGATTACTCCAGGGTAATGTCATTATTAGTGCTTGTTTTCACTTATTTACCTTAGATTTCATTAAAATAAATTATTTTATTTCTTTTCATTTTGGTGATCTCATTTGATCTTACACTCCTCAGGGTTTTAGCTTTTGGATTAAACTATTTCTAATTGTTGATTTTATATTAGCGTTGAATTCTAAAATGGATTCATTTGTGTTATTTAGTAATGATTACCTGCTTTATCTCATGATGGCATGCTAGACAATTATTGCAACTTTATGTTGTTTCTACATATGATATTTTGCCTAGGTTTCCTTGAAAATTTTATGCTTTTTATGATGCATATTTGTTTTAAAATCCTAACTTGAAGGACTGTTATAATGTTTACACAAGCATGTGATTTTATGAATTTTTCATTTGCATTTATTCTCATTTTGTTATACAAACAAAAAAGAATCATTCCGAGTGTATATTAGATAATCAACATAGAGAATACGATTGATAATTTATCCTCACCAAAATGTTTGATGTAAAGATTAGGATTAGATTGACTTCAAAATATTTACGCTAAAGTAGAAACCAATTTTTGAATACCATGCTTTGGGTGCCTATTTCAAACCATATAAGGTCTTCTTCAACATGTAAAAAAAAAGTTTTTTGGAAGGTACTTGAAAACCCTTGAAAACTATAAAATTCTTCATCAATATAACCATTAAAAAATACACTCTTAATATCTATGATAAATAGTCCATTCGTTTTGAGTAGCTAAAGACAAGATTGATATAATGTCCCATTTTTTAAACTAATACAAGTTTGTAAATAATAGGTTTATTCTTTGTTGCATAGGGTTTTTAGTGATCCATTTTTTTGTGTTTGTGTTAGTTGTCAGAGTTTCCCTTCCTAGTATGCATGTTCTACAATATTACGAGTAGATTGCTTATGCCAACATTTTGACTCATAATGGTCAAATTTATTACAATGAAAACACTAGATATGTCTTTTGTCTCTACCAATATCCCTAATTCTACCCCGACCTCTACCTTTGTTACTATTACTTCTTCCTTACAAACTAGAACGTCTTCCTTGATCATAGCCCTTTCCTCTAGAGTTATTACTAGACTTGCTTCTATGCTTATTTTTAGAATGATAAAATTGCCATATTTGAGTTTGTGATAACCTTAAGAAAAATTATGCCTTTTACCTCTTATGTTTGTAGATTAGATGTAAATGCCTACTCTAAATTTTCTTCACTATTTTTTATTATTTATTCAATTGTTAATAAAATGCCACTTAATTCATCAATTTCCATACTTGTAAGATCTTTTGAGATTTCTATTGTGGAAAACATGTCAAATTTTAGAGGCAAACTTCTTAAAATTTTCTCAATCACATGTTGATTACTCAAATTATCATGTAAAATTCTCATTTGATTTATCATTCTTTTAATATTTGTGAGAAATTCATGTGAACTTATACATTTGGACTCATTAATATTTTCAAAACTCTTTTTTAATGTTTGTAGTTTTGTTGTATGAGCATTTTGTAATACAATTGCAAGAATAGTCCATGTTTGTTTTAAATGTAAAACATCACTTGTCCTAGAAAAGATTGATTGACTTAGTGCACTTTGAATTAGAAACAAAGCCTCATTGTCTTTTTGTTTATTTTTCTTAAGTTTCCATTTTTATTGATTGATTAACAAATGAACATCATCAAGTTGTCCATACCTCCTACTAACAATTTCCCACAAATCCTTATATTTTAATAAAGTTTACATACATGTACTTTAGTAAATAAAATTGGTCTCATAAAAAAATGGAATCTATAATCCCAATCTATCAAAAAGATTTTCCATGACACTCCAAACAATTACAAAGATAATCCCCCTTTACAATTTTTTTTAAAAATCACTTAGTTCTATCACCCTTCTCTTTTACTTAATAATATACGTCTTTATTTTTTGAAAATCAACTTTACTCCTTTTCAAGGTGCCCAAATCAAAGCCATATTACACTAGTTCAAAGTAGGTGACAAAGCTTCTAAAGATTTTTTTCAAGCTCTTTAAGCTCATCATACTTCTCAAGGCATTAAATAGATCAGAGATGGACAACTTTTCTCAAGGATCTTTTGGATAATCTTTAGGCCTTTGTCAAGCATTATGGATAAGTTTTTAAGGCTCGGGATAGTTCTCTTGAATGTGATCATACATTACAAGAATTTCTTAAGGTTGTTACTTGTTGTCTTTCCTCTTCAACAATCCTTTTGTGATCAGTTGCTCTCCATTGATGATCTTTAGGAAGTGGTCTTCACAATGGCCAATGATAAATCCCCTAAGTGTGATGACTTTCTCTATGAATTTTATCACTTTGGAATTCTGTTGGTGAGGATTTGCATAAGGTTTATCTTGAAGCCTATTAGTCGAATTCCTTATGAAAGGTCATCAACAAATGTAATATTAAATCCATACCTAAATTTGCTACCTAACTCTGGTGATCGAGAAGAAATCTACAATTGGTGGCCCATCACCTTGCTCAATGTCTCTTATAAAATCATTACCAAAGCCTTAGCTTTGAAGTTGTGTCATCTCCTTTCTCACATTGTGTGACTTGAGCATACAGGTTTTATTTAATCCAAATGCATATTGGATAACATCATTACAATTTGGGAAGGCATGGAATGAGCTTGATGATCTAACCAATATGATCTTCTCATCAAAAAAATGAATTTTCTAAGGCTTGTGACTCTACTGAGTGGCCCTTTATCGTGGCAATGCTTCAGGCCTTGGGATTTAGATCCCAGTTCATTCAGTTGGTGCATATGTTTTTTGTTGATACCTTCACTTTTCGTACTATCAATGGTCAACAATCCATTCCTATTGGGCTCTTTCAATCTATTCATCAGGGATACCCTTTAGCTCCATCTTTGTATGTGCTTGTTGATGAAGGGATTGGATACCTCCTAGCTCATTTTTTTCTCAAGGACTAGTTAAAGGTACTTTTTAACCTATTTTTAAGCTCATCTAGTGAATGGTCATTTTATTGATGATTCTTTTTTGACTCTCTTGGAAGGGAAATAAAATAATGTAAGCTCTTTAGTGTTTGGACACTTTTTGTAAGGCCTTGAGCTCTGTCATTTAATGGAAAAAGACTCAATACTATAAAAAAAACCTTCATTTCTAAGCCTTCTTGGCTTAATTCCTTTGGATGGAAGTTGGATTGATCATGGTGAAAATTTCAAGTTATTGGGCATCCCCTTTGTCTTTTAGGCATCTTTGACCTCTTTATGACAAGTCATGCTACACCCTTAATATTGGTGTACATTGGGTTATGAATAGCCAACTTGTGGCTATCTTAACTCTTAATTAAGTCATATAATCATTATTATATTGTTATTTAGTTAGTTAGGTCGGCCTAAGGCTTATATAGGGCTATCTAATTGACCTAGGTGATATCCTAGGCATAAATAGGTTTATATAGGAGGTAGTGAGTCTTATTTCATCATCATATTGTGAATTGTGTTCTCATTGGAGATATTTAGAGGTTTTCCCCCTCGAAGTGGCTTGTTATTCTCAGCTATTATCAAGTATTTGTAGCACATTTCATATAATATTCTTCTATTGTGCAAGTTATTTCATTACAAGTTGTCCTTGCTAGAATTTAAAAAGAAGTTGGGTTAATAAGTCACCAAACCCCTATTTTGGTAGGAAAATTCTAGAGCAACTCCATGATTCTTGCAACCACTCATGTCTACTATTACTCTTGTCGAGTTCCCTCCAAAGCTTCTTATTTAAAATTAGAGAAGTTTCTTCGTGATTTTCTTTGGTCTTCTCCATATAATCATTGAGGTTTCCACTGGACAACTTGGGAGTTTTTTTGTCTCCCTCATGAATCAAGAAGGTTGGGATTACTCTCTACTTAGTGCCAAGGTTTCACCCTTTGCACTAAGTAAATCATTCATGCTCTTGAGAGTAATGAAGCCTATTTTTTTTAGTGTGACATTGCATTTCCTCTAGTCATCTAGTTGAGTGACCAATTTGGAAGGTGATCGACCTTCATATTATGAGAGAGGTTGTTTAGATTTAACGGATCTTCATGCTAAAAATTATTTGGTGGGCTTGGGAATCTATGAAGCCTTGACTTATGTAGAATGGGTCTGGTTCTCATACTAGTCTTTCCATGAACCAACAAAACCTTTGGTGGTCCATCAAAATCATCCTTTTGCTAGGACTCCTTGGGTTTGTGCTTGGATATTTTTTGAAAAGGGGATAAAAAAATCTTGAATATCTTCTCTAGAACTACTAGGAATTTCTTCTCTTGGATTGAAATAAGGGCTCAATTTCAACTCTCAAACTAGGATTGAGAAACCTTTGACAAAATTATAGAAGCTTTTCCAACTGAAATGGTTCACAAAATTGGTATTAGATCATGTAAACCTTGGTGGAAATATTGGAAACAATATCTAGACATTGCTTTTTAGAATTATAAGCCTTAGCAAGGATATCATTGGATTTCCTCTCATTTTCCCATGGTGCTGACACTAGATCGATGGTGGTATTTACAGTTACCCATGTCAGTATGACAATCTAGGTTTCACACCATATGGTCAACAATGTTGGAGCCTAATTTGGCTCACTTTTCTTGGTGTATGCTATTTCAAGGCCTCTCCCTATTTGTTCCAGATTAGCCCATTTAGGTATTCTTGACCCTTGATGCCCTTTTTGTTGGCATCAAGAGTCTCTCAATCATCTTTTGTGGTTTTGTCCTAGAGCTCAAGTTGTTTGTGTTAGTGTAATTAATTAATTAATTATTACACTAGCATAAGTTAACTTAGGTTTTAATTAATCATATTAGTCCTAAGTTGCATTTAATCATTTAATAAAGTTGTTGAGATAAGATTCCCTTCTAGAAGATGAGTTGTCTTTTCTAGAACTTATCTCCATCTTGTTATCATTCCCTAGGTAGTTGGTTAGGGTTTCTTGTTGTCACATGAAGTGTGATTTGAACACTTGGCAACATCCTTTTCATTATAGGTTTAACACTTGCCTATATAATCAAGCATATGTACTCTTTGTAGTTCATCCACATATCAATCAATCAATACTTTCTTTGTGGTTGAATATTTCTTCAAACCCTTGTTTGTTTTCTCCATCCATTCTCTTCCTTGTGACAGGTATCCATTTGCATGCAGGTGATCTTGGAGTTTGAAGTTGGTTTTGACAACTTCTACAGTTTGGTCCTTGATTCATGACTTCAAATCATTCATACATGAGCCATTTTCTTGGCATATGGTCTTATTAAGGGATTGGCTTCACATCCATCATAAATTCATTTAAATCTAACATACTTTTAGGATGGAGATTCTCTTTAGCATATGATTTTTTTTTTTGCTATTTTTTCAAGATGTTCTATTGATTGATAATTTTCAATCTATGCTAAAGCTATGATTTATTTTAATGTTATTATAGATTCAAGTGAAAACTAACAAATTTGAACTTGAGGTGGTCCACTTATAGGTTTTACTGGATCATTGGGGTAGTGCCCCTTGTGTTGTGGCTAGGTTTCCCTGACTCCCTCCTCTTGGGGCCAGTCTCCTCCTCATGGGTGTTGATGTGGTTGTAGCCAGCTTGTTCTTGTCCATCAAGAGACTCATTCACAAGTTTCCCCTCTTTTGAGAAGGGAGTGTACTCAATAGGGTTGGTCATAGCCTATAAATAGGCACTCTACCTCTCCATCACTTTTTGGTGGAGGATCTTTAGGCTGGCTAGACTCCAAATTTTTTTCTTAGTTGTCTCTTGCCATCTCTTTTGCTTGAGTGGCCAATGAAGACAATCAAGAAGAAAATGTTGATAACAATAATGGATGGGACCCTCATGTGGTTACCTAGACCCTCTTGATGTATGGGGAAAATGAGATGTTTAGGATCCCCCTCCTCCTTTTGCTATCACTTTAACTGCCCTGAGGCTTTTTTCATGCCTTATGTTGTCTTGCTTCAAACTAATACCCTATATAGACTTTAAGGATGTGATTTTTTTTTCCACTTATCACTTTTTGTGAATATATGTAAACTTAAAAAAAAGAGAAAAGAGAAGAGAAGAGAGGTCGATTACTCACATCGATTAACAAGAGGATCTACAAGAATGGACTCCTTGATACAACAACTAAATAACTAGGCAGTCATGTTACACCACCTACCATCGCAAGGCCTTTGCATGTGTGATGGTGGGGCCATGTTCAAAATGCACCATCTGAATGCTGGATAGGTTGTGCTCCTTTTATGACTCAGCCATTTCACCAATTGAGCTTGTGCCCCTCTGATGTTTACAAAGTACTTAATATGCGCAATAAACCAAAAGATAAAAAATGAAATCCTTATCAAATTTGGTTGGGGAAGCATACAAGTAGTCACCATAGCTAAGTTCGTGCACCCATAGATCCTAAATGATATATCAAAATTTGATGATTTTTTTTGGTCCTCTCCAAACATGACTTATTCGCTTATATCAATTTTTTTGGCTTTTGGGTATTAACAATGTGTGTTTTAGAACCTGTGAAATGAGAAGTGGTCAAAAATAGGTGTTTTCAAGATATTGTCCACTACATAACAACTTCGCCACTACCCATTTATTGGACAACTAATAAAAACTTAAAAAAAAATCCAATTACAAATTAAAAAACACCTAATTCAACATGTGTTTGCATGTGGGCCTGCTCACATAATTATGGTTTAATGCTAGGTGGGGGAAATTTATTTACTCGACCACATGATTATGTCCACTACATGCCACGCATACGTCTACTTCACCATGGGTATACATCAACTTCACCACAGATTGTCGAGCAATTTTTAGCCCATACATAATTATCTCCCACGGTTTTGAAGGCTCATTATTTCATGAGCTCCCTTCCTCGTGTTGTTCTCTAGCCTGCAACCTCCTATGAATGGGCTCTTCACCACCTAGTCTCGTTCGATAATGTAGGTAACAATCATTACATCTTTTCTCCTTGCAAAATGCAGGTTCAATATTCAAGTTCTACTACTAATATTCATACATAAATGTTGTGTTTTTCATCATGTATCTGTATGGTATGGAGGCTTTCAATGAAATAATTTATTTTCTATTCATACTGTGCATTCATTACATAGAATGTGAAATAAATAGAATATTGGCATATTTTATTCAGAATCCCTCAATTTTAATCATGAAATTTAATGGGTATATAGTTTTTGTCCCAATTTCTTGATCGGTTTGAGCATTACATTGTCTATTTCTATTTAGGGTTTCATTACATTTTCAAAAAATATGTCCTTTATGGCATCAAGGGTTTCAGTGCAATGATTTTTTTTGACTTCATACTATTAAACCATTACATATAATGTGAAATAAATAGAACATTGTTGGATCTTATTCAAAATCCCTCGTTTTTAATCATGAAATTTAATGGGTATAGATTTTTTGTCCCAATTTCTTGACCGGTTTGAGGATTACATTATCTATTTCTGTTGAGAGTTTCATTACATTGTGGAAAAATATGTTCTTTATGGCATCGAGGGTTTCAGTGCAATGATTATTTTTGACTTCATACTATTAAATTATTACATATAATGCGAAATAAATAGAACATTGTCGAATTTTATTTAGAATCCCTCATTTTTAATCATGAAGTTTAATGGGTATAGAGTTTTTGTCCCAATTTCTTGACCAGTTTGAGGATTACATTGTCTATTTCTATTGAGGGTTTCATTACATTGTAGAAAAATATGTTCTTTATGGCATCGAGGGTTTCAATGCAACGATTATTTTTGACTTCACACTATTAAATCATTACATAGAAAGCAAAATAAATAGAACACTGTCAGATTTTATTCAGAATCCCTCATTTTGAATCATGAAATTTAATGGGTATAGAGTTTTTTCCCAATTTCTTGACCGGTTTGAGGATTAAAAATTATGTAATGTATTTTGGTTTGAGGAAACCTCTACTCATCATTTCACCTTACATTTTCAGACAATGATATTGGTTAATCTGTCTTCCTCCACTTGTGAAAATCACAACACTCTATGGCTGTCACCTATGGTTTCATTATATGCTGAAATTATTTCAGTGACTGTGAAGTAATTAGTATTCTATTTGGGTATGGGTTTTTTGCACATTTTAGGTATTACATTTTTCCCACAATGATATATTAGCATCAAATTAATTATACATATATATATATATATATATATATATATATATATATATATATATATATATACATCTATACATAGTTCATCTTACATAGACATATATCTATATCAGATTATATATATTTCCTATTTATATAACCCTTACACTTGCATACCATCAAATACTTTCACCTTGCTCTATGATTGTCCTTGCATTAGGCTACTGTCCAACTTACTGGCATGTATGATTACCTTTCTTGAGGACTCATAGATCTAAAAATATGTCCTTTATATTGCACTGTCGTGTAGGGTGCCCTGATATGCAATATAGACTATATCTTTTTGCTTGATACTACTATTTTCTTATTGTGAATTTTCCTTTAAATACATATTCCTTTTATACACTGTCAAACAACATATGCATGATATCCTTATTAATACACTGGCCTGTGTGACATCTACTATCCTATTCGTCTGTCATCTACTTCTCACACATAGTTTGGTGTCTCTATGAACCGTCAAGGCATCATTTTAGTCCTTCACACATTCTGTCAAAAGGTCATCAATGCCTTGCTACTTATCCTTTTGTGCTACACAATGACATTGATAAAGGTCTACATGAATGAATTTTGTATGTTTGATCTTCTCATTGTGTTAATCTGTTTTCCTCCACTTATCTTGTCAAATTTGCAACACTATATGGATGCCATGTATGGTTTCATTATACGCTGCAATTATTTCAGTGACTGTGAAGTAATTATTATTCTATTTTGGTTTGGGATTTCTTTGTTTCAGTGACGTGGTTTTAAAGACAATGATATATTAGTATCAAATTAATTAATTAATTATATATATATATATATATATATATATATATATATATATATATATATATATATTTATGTATATAAGATTTTATATATATATATATATATATGTATAATGATGTTGTTTCTATATAATGTTGATTATATATATATATATATATATATATATATCTAATCTTGTATATATATATATATATCTATCTATCTATACAAGATTAGATATATATAATCTTATATATATAGATATATATCTATATAAGATTATAGGTATATATAATGTTGTTGTATATATATATATATATATATAGGTATAGTGAGTCTTGGAAACCGTGAGAGATGATTATGTAGGGGCTAAAAATTTCTTGGAAACCCATGGTGAAGTAGATGTATACATGGAATGTAGTTGACATAATCATGTGGTCGGGTTAATAAATTTCCCCTCTAGCATTAAACCTTTAAATGTGAGCAAGCCCACATGCAAACACATGTTGCATTGGGTGTTCTTTTAATTCTTAATTTGAATTTTTTCATTCAAGGCACCATTGAAATCAGACATAAATAGAAGCTGCAATATGAAATGACCTATTATTTCCCACTAAATTTATAATAAACAAAATAACATATATTAATTCATATATAAAATTGAATTTATTCAAGCCACCATAGATATGAATTAAACCACATATAAAAATGAATTCATTCAAGCCATCGTAGAAATTAGACATAAATGACAACTACAATATGAAATGACCGATTGTTTCCCACTAAAAAACAAAATTTGAAAAACAACCACCACAATTCAATGCATTCATTTTACACATTCAAATGATTTAATAAGAGGGAATTTGCAAGGTCAATTTCATTACAAATTCTCCTCTGCTTTCACTGAATATCATCTACAAAATTCAGAGCTCATGAAGACAATTGTGATATGATCCTCTGTTTGGTACACCCAAAATAACTAATTTCATGTTCTCATTTATCAATATACTATTTTATATTTATGTACTCAGTGTCTACATTATTTTGAGACATACAAATTATACTATTTTCAGTCAACTATTCAAAATCAAAAGGTCCAAATTTAGAAATAGCAACATTATCCATTTTTCAATCATATCACAATTACATATTTATCACCTGCATCCTATCATTCATGTTAAGCTTTCCAACTGCATACATCATATCACAGTTACATGCATTTGTATGTGTGTGTATATATGCATATGCATATGTATGTATGTATGTATATGGATATATATAAATGTATGTATTTACGCATATGCATATGTATGTATGAATGTATCTAAGGATCCAAACACAATTTTAATGTTCTCTTGTTCATAACAAAATATGTATATATGTATGTAAGGATCGTATGCATGATATAAAATGTAAATGATCAAAATATTGTGCAATATAATGCTCCAATCAAAACTCTTATTTTTGTGCATGCAATATTGTAAGGATGATTTGATGTGGGAATGTTTTTGATTAAGGTAAAAATAGGTTTTGAAGGGACCCAAAACCCTTTACAGTCAGATTTTGAATGGATTTGGAACCCTCAAGCAGAAAGTTGTCCTAACATATGAACCAAGAAAGCACAGACAACCAAAGGCAAAAAAGACACCCACAACCAAAAACAAAGCTGCAAGAAGAACAACCCGCAACCAACCAAAAACCAGCCCCCAATCAAGAACCATCAAGATTTACATTTAGAGCTACTCTTATGGGAGCGTAGCATCATATCAAAGGAAGGCTTAGAAAATTTAGCTTTCTTACCCATTACAGTAATCCAACCCTCTTCCACTTGCGCTGCCTTATCATGCCAATCCAACACACCATTATCTTGAAAGTGAATGCTTACAACCACTATCATAGAGCTTTCTTCATTATTCCTCCCTGTAGGCGTGGCTTTATTAGCAAAGCCACTAGAATTGATAGCCGAAACGCTATGACCAAAAATGGAAGCCTGAGATCCATTCACCCTCTCTTTAGGGGTTTCAACATAGTATCTTGCATAACATCAACAACCCCACCATTTGTGATATCCGGAGAGGAAACCCCCAAACCTTATGAATCTAATGCAACCACCTCAGAAAAAATCCTATGTTGCTCAGACTTCTTAACAACCGTATAATGTTGTTGAGAGGCACCTTTCCACCATGTAGCCTTCATTGCTTTTTTCTCAAAACCACAATGTGCAACCACATGACCTGTTTTAAAGCATCTTCTACATTTGAAGGGAATCCCTTCATAGTCCAAAGATTGAACCCAAGAAACCTTAGAAGATTTAAGTAATATCTCAGCAGGCAACCCTTTTGAAATATCCATTTCAACCAAAATGCGGGCAAAGGTGGAGTGAAAAATATCAGAGGATTCAACATCCACCAACAAAAAATCTCCAAGAGCATCACCCACTTCCTCCAAAAGAGGATCAACCCATAAATGGAGGGGGAGATTAGGAAGCCGAATCCAAATTGGGATCTTATTAAACATTTCAGAAGAAGGGTTAAAATCAGAATGCCAAGGTTTAATCATCAACAAAAATTTGTCCTCCCAGCTAAAAAAATGATTACATAATATTTTGTTTCTATCTTGAGCATTCTCAAACTCAACAACAAAAAACCCCTTAGCCATGGGGAAAATGTGAACTTTACCTATAATTAAAGGCTCCCACTGTTCTGAAATCTAGGTGTGCAGCTGAGGAAGGCTAGGCCAAAAACCCCTAAACTGACAGATCACCCCATGTGAGGAAAAGACAAAAGTATTATGATCGATTTCCTCAATCGTCTCAACTTTTAGATTGACGAAAATGACATTTTCCACAGGAATGAACCCACCCAAAGGCAGACTCTCGTGCCCTAATCTCAGAGCCCTCACTGACGCCTTCACAATAGGGCCACCACACTTGCTGCGTCTATCGCCCACCCCTGCTCTAAAGGACTCGCCAAACTCCGTCACAGTCTTCTCATGCGGCATCGCCGAGACCTTGTTGCCTCCATGGAGATCGTCGCAGATGCCATTGCCTCGGGTTGTCGCCGTCGCAAACGCCATCGAAAATAGATAATTTGATGTGGGAATGCTACTATCCCCATTTATTACAATTTTTTTGCAGGAAAGCGAGCGTCGAGAGCTGAACCAAGTATGTGGATTATCAACATATCAACAAAACTATGTTTGTTAACACAATAAAATATATTGAGACATTTCACTCTGAATGCATTGTGATATGTTTATAATTTGTGTTATATTGTGTTCATAAATATTATGTTCTTACAAATGCATATTTCTTTGGATCATTATATGTATGTACATTGGACTCTTAATGGCAGGCATGCGAGGAATTCTTGACATTAAACTGAAGACATCAAGTGTTAACCACAGGTAAAGTCTTTGACTTTACTTTGGCAATGACCTAGTTTTCATATAATATATGACTAAAACATAGATGAATTGGGTAATACTATACATTAATTATGAGATTAATTAGTATTAGATTAATTATATGTATGTATGTATATACATATATTGGTATATATGTACATACATATATATTGTTATGCATATATGTATGTACATATATAGATATATATGTGTGTGTGTATATATATAATCAATCCGATAATTAATCTATAGTATTACTTATATATGCATTTAAAATCTGATAGTAATATATATATATATATATATATATATATGTATGTATGTATGTATAGAATCCATACATGAATAAACAGTTAAAATTAGGTGTTTTTTAATTTTGTAATCAAATTTATTTTTATTGTTTTATTGATAGTGGAATAATTGGGATAATTTATGTAAGCGTGGTTTCCAAGGCCCTTCAATGTGTGTTTTGTGTCATAACTATGAGGAGAGTGTCTCTCATCTCTTCTTCCAATGTTCTTATGCTAGGGAGATTTGGCATTTTTGGTGGAGGGTGTGGAATACGCTATGTTGGCATGTTTCCTCATTGGCTGAGTTTGTGGATCGGTGGGGCAGGGCCCCTGTTTCTACTTCCTTTCTTCAAGCTGCTTGGGCTCTAGGCCCATCCTTTATTATTTGGAACCTTTGGTTGAAGAGGAATCGTCGAATTTTTCAGGATGTGATGTTGGTGGCCCCTCGCTTGTGGTGGAAAATTCTGCATTCTTTGCGGGAAACTGTTGTGGCTAAGTGTGATATAACAGTATCAATGGATCCTTTTGATGTAGGTTGTTGTAATCATCTTCATCTTCCTCCTCAACAATGACAGATCATGCACAATAGGTGTAGACATCCTACTCCGAAGGTGAATAGGGAGGGGAGATGGTCTCCTCCACCTCAGGGAGTCTTAAAAATCAACACAAATGGCTCTTCTCAAGGAAACCCTGGTCATGTGGAATTGGTGGTGTTGGTCGGGATAGCTCTGGAGATGTTCAGTTTATCTTCTCTGTTTATAAGGGTCTTAATACTAATAATTTAATAGAGGCTCAAGCCATTTTATTGGCTGTGGAGCGTGGAAGTCAATTGGGGTGGCGAAGGATCATATGTGAGTCTGACTCCCAGGTTGTGGTGAACTTGTTGAATAGGAAAAATTTAAATGATGTTAGCTGGCATTTGGCTTTGATTGTTGAACAAATTCTCAACCTATGTGCTTCTTTGTAGTTTGTTACTTTCACTCATATTCCTAGAGAATGGAATGGGGTTGCTGATTGTTTGGCTAAATGGGCTTCTGATCATATTCATGATTGGAATTTGGTGGATCGGGGTCAACTACCCCTAGATCTATCTCAACAGTTGGATCACTTGGTGGAGCTTGATAGGGCTATGTAATGCCCTTGCTTTGTACTTCTTTTTTTAATAAATTTTTTACCCCTCCTTTATGTTAAAACATATAAGAGATACAAATTTGAGGTTCCAATATATAACAACATTAGGACCTTTTATAATCATATTGGAGTTATATCTTTAATCAAAATGCAATCATAGATTAGGTGGTACCACAAAAAATACACGGCTAAAACATACTTCAAACATATCAACATATTACTGAAAACTTGTATTCAATTTCTTGTCACCTGTTACAAATGTGAGGTTCCAAACATATCAATAACAACATTATCACATCTTATAATAATATCAAAGTTATAACTTAAACCAGAAAAATAGATTTGCTATGCAAAGCAAATCATCAAAATATACTGCTACATCATTCAAAAAATAAAAATCATTACAAACATAATCATTTTTCCATATTGCTAGGAAAAAGGAGGTGGAGTGAGATATCCAGTAGTAGCAGACTCTGGTACACTTGTAGGCGCTGCTAGTTGGTTAGGAGAGGTTTGAAGGCAACTTGCTATATGAGAAAGCAATGTGTGGCTTGCATGTACATCCAGTCCCAATTGTTGGGAGGAACTCCTGAGTTGCATAGTGTTGATAGCTGCAAAGGCTGGTGACATGATGTTCATCATATCAAGGAAAATAGGGTGTTGGGGGGGTAGAGGATTCCCCACTGTAGACTTACATGTTTTCTATCTGCTTATTTTTCTTTCTTTTCAGCTACCTTTTGTAGTCGTTCAACATTGCATTCTCTTGTCTAATTGCTTTCTCCCGCATTCTAATCATCTTCTCCTCATCTTCTTTCAATTTCCTTGCTTGCTTCTCTAGTCTCATTACTTCCCTTTCAATTTGGGTTGCTTCACATTCCGCCTTTCTTTGTATCATCTGCTCCTTCTTACGTTGTTGCAACTCCTCATTCCTCTTCTTTTGTGCCTCTTGTTCATTGAGCATATCAATGAAGGCTTCAAATGTTAGTATTTGTGACTGCCTACTAAGACGAAGCACTCCTGAATGACCTCCCTGTGATGTTACTTACACCCTTTTCATTGGAAGTCTCAAGAATATGTTGTTTGATCTTGTCGTTTGTTGCCCATCTTGTTGGGTGCATGGCACAAACTCAACGTCTTCCTCACTGATGTCATTGTCATCTTCACTTTTGGCACCACTCTGCTCTTCCCAATTCCTTACAGTAGTGAAGTAATGGATTACTTCAGCTGGTTCACCGTGTGGTGGGGATGGAATAGAAAGGGTGACTTCATCCTATCGAATTTAATTGCACTCCAATATTTGTGGTTGCTTCTTTCAGCCATTCTAGTTGGCTTATTTGAGTTGGAAAACTCAGATCTGCTGATGTAGTTTCTATACCATCATTGCATGGGGCAAGGACTGGTTGGATTTCTACTTCGCTGCCTTGTGGTGGAAAACTATGACCGTTTGTTGTAGTTTCAGTACCCTCATTGCATGTTGCTTCAATATCAATTGGCACATTCCTTGCATCGTATTCTCACATAAAACCATCAATTTGATCCTCATTGTAACCAAATAGTCTCAAGCAGGCCTCTGCTGCAATGTATTGTGGCTTATCTTCCATTTTGACTACATCATTTTCTATTCCAACATTTGGTACATCCTCTTCAACAACAAATCTCTCACTCGGGCCCATATCTATATCAAGAGCAGACCGATTTAGTGGCCGAATTCTAGTTCTACGGAAGACGCCTTGAACTTTGCTTGGTGTCAATGCTTGGCTAAATGCTTTTCTTGCAAGATTTGCCAACTCTTCCCATCCGATACCAATGTGTGGGTTGTTTACCTACCATATGGTTCTTTTCTCTATGAAATAAGCCTTGAATGGAGCAAAAATGCTGACATCCAATGGTTGTAGCTTGTGACTGGTATGTGTAGGCAGCATTAGTAGGTCTATTCCGAAACTCCTTGCTTCTTCTATGGTCTTGAAAGCCACATGGATATTGTGACCGTCGAAGATGAGAAGGTCCTTGTTCGTCGGTGAAAACCCATCGAGGATCGAACCTGCAAAATGTTTTAACCATTTGACAAATAGTTCCTTTGTCATCCATGCATTTTATTGGACTACCATGCATGCCCCTATCTCGTAACCTACTGTATAATTTTTCATGTGCTTATTTGATTTAAACAAGTAGAACCCAATAATACTAAACCCACACACACTTACACAACCCAACATTGTGATCCACTCTCTATATTTTGATAGCAAATGTGGTACACATCTTGCACCCAATTTGACAATCACTCTCATGCCACAGTTCCTACTAGCTTGCACACTAGTCTCATCACAGTTCCAAATTCGACTCGATCCATAGTGGTTAAGGTTGTACATAGTCTCAAGGTTGTCATAGAATACTGCCACGACAGAAGGACGAACCATAATCACTCTGTCACTGTCCACTCCTTCAATTATTTTGATTGTGAAATCTGAGTTCCTTTTTCGAAAACCTATTCACCATGACCTCCCTTGGACCCCATTTGTGAATTAATTGGGCCTAATTCTAGTTATTTGGGCAACTATAGATTGTAGCTGATTGAGATGCAGTTCGTGGACAATTTCTTCGATGTCCTTACACCATTGGACAACTTCAACCTCCTCCTCCTCCTCAAATAAAATGGTATGTGGTCCCCTCCTCCTCGTGGTGGTAACTCCCAACATCCACACCCTCAAACTGCTAGGTGGGATACCCCGCTTGATTATTGCAGACTTGATTGACATGTTGTATTCTTCAACACTGACAACTACTCTTTCAATATCAACATATGTCCATTGTCTAATGGGTACAGGTGAGGGCAGTTACACAACAGGTTCAACATCTGGTTCAAAATTTGGTTGAACATCTGGTTTGACCTCAGTTGTGTTGGTCATTTCATTTTTAGAGTCAGGAACATCTTCCTGGGTGGGAATTGCATGCACTTCCTTAGCAGACTTTGGTTCAATGAAGTGCACACCATGAGTGACTCTAATTGTGCCCCTTTGTAGTATGCCTCTCGGTTTGCACTTGATTTTTTTATGTTTTTGATGAGCGTTTTGAAATGATTTAACAATGATTCATACAACAATATAAGATAGTAAAAATAAAAGATATTGCAATTAAACTTTCAACTCAAAAGTGAATATTACATAGAGGGTTTACAACTGAAAATTCTATATTTTTCTACAAGCTTAAATACTTAGCTTTTACCAAAATACTGATAACCCAATTCATAAAATATCCCCTAATATCTAAATCAACAATACCTAGAAAATCTGGGAGTTACAATCTTGAAACTCATGGGAGAAATGTTGTTGAAGAAACCTTTAAAATGGACGCTAGCTGCGAGAATCACCTCCAATGGTAGAAAATTTGCACGCTCGAAGCTCTCCAACCTTGGATGACCCCAAATGAAGCATTGCAACCTCCAGAAACCCTAGCTGCTCTTGCAAACGATCAACCCTCTCTCCTAGATGTATGGCCAGCCTAGGAAGATGGTATGACCAGTAATAAAAGTACTGAAACTTCTTAAATCTGCTGCTAGTGTATTCAAATCTGCCCTGTGATTCCTGAAGTGAAATCACCAAGAATTCTCTAGACTATATCTTTCAACAGTGTAGAGAATGCTGCTTGCAAGGGTTTTCGTCCTCACAAACCCTGAGAAGATAACTCTCCTCCAAAATGAAAACCAAAACCAATTTCAATATCTTCATCTAGCCTATCCCAAATGAGCTCTCAACTCCCCTTTATATAGAACTCTTTGATCTTCTAGAAAGACCCAAGAAGAGTGTTCAACAAGCTTTTAGAAGAATATTTTAATACTCCTTGATGTGACCTCTTGATGTGACCCCTTGATGTGACATTTTGATGTGACCCCTTGATGTGGCCTCTTGATGCGACCCTTGATGTGAATTTTTGATGTGACATCTTGATATGGCCCTTTGATGTGACTATCTAATACTTAAGTCACTTTTTTGAAAATATATTAATAAAGTGACTTTATTAATTTTTCATTAAAGTGTGTCACTTTATAACCTTTTAATATAATTATTTAATATTACCCTTTTGACTTTGCACTTTTTTGCCTAGTAACATTAAATAATTAAAATAATGATTATTCCTTAAGAGGGCCAAAAAATGGGGACATTACAGTCCACCCTTCCCAAAGATTGTTTGTCCTCAAGGAATGCCGATACACCCTCCGATCAACAAACTGATCCAAACTGGAATCAAGAATGATCCCAGGGTCCCAAGTCAACTTAGGAGATTTGTAGTACCATCCCCTCAAGACATTGACCTGCAGGGTACCAACACAAGGGACCTCCTAGAAGCCACCGATTAGAAGAGTAATTAAAAACCACCAAAACTCAATCCACTCCTCAACATTATGTCCCTCAAGAGCGCCAAACTAATGTGCCACCAAAGCAAGCTCAAGTAAATTCATACTGGCTTTCTCATCCCAAACATAAGCTACTCTAAAAACCAATGTGAATCCTAGATTCCAAGTGAGTCTCAGAAAGGAATTTCCATTCTAATGTTGCACCATTCTGATCACAACTAGCAAACCAACATGTGCAAATGACACCCTCCCAGAAAAGTAATCATCATCAACATCCATACTGAAAACCTTGAGAGGGTTGAACTCATTGCCATGTATTATATCCTGCCAAGGCATCTCAATGAAAACCACATCGACTAGCTCACTGTAAATCACGATCCTGGGCAATAGAGAAAAGAATATGGCTTTCCATAAAGAATGAAATCCAAGATATCCCTCAATGACATCCCAAAAATGAAGCAAGTCAATCATCACAGTAAAATATGCAGATATATATATTACCCCGAACCGGCTATAGTAGTCGTCCCTCATACTGGTGGAAGCTAGCAATAACTGCTCTAACCCTAAGAATCCTCCCAAAACCTATTTCCATGAAGCTTGTAAGTACTTAAATTCCATCTGATCATAAACCGAAGTTGCCATAATTAATGTTGAAATACTAGGGCAACAACTATCATAAAAAATTCCACTCCAATGTTGAGCTAGAGGTAGAGGCCCTTCCATTTGAATGCTATCATGCAAGTTCCTATGTAGGCTAATTAGAAAGTAGACAACAATACCATCTCTGAAGTTTTTTCCACCACTCCAATCTTGAATCAACATCTTATCCTTGGTAATTGTACTTGGGTCCCATGGACAAATAGAAAGTCCTTCAATCTCAACACCAACTGACTTTCATTGTGCCACTATGATAACCTCTAAAATCTAATCAAACCAAATCTCAATTTCTCGCTTCTGTAAGCAACCGACCGGAGAGAACAAAGTAAGAGGCTTGCCAAACCTAAACTCATCACCTAAAGTTGGAAATGTATCATAATAGAGTGAACCAGAACACCTCTTATTCAACCCACCTCCTTGTGTCGTCACATACATAGTCAAATCCTGTGTATGTGGATTGAAAGTAAACTAATGAGTACACCTCATTATGCAATTGAGGTGAACTCTCCTGCTTGTACCAATGGAATACCAAAGTAGTCTTGTGTACTCCACCCTACACTCCCATCATCAGAAGATGACTCACAATTCAAAATAGGATGAGCTAATCTCACAACAATGCCATCACAACCCTGCACAACCCTATCAACAAGACCCCTATCAAATAGAAACTGCGAGCGTCCTGTCTCACTTTCAAGAGTGAGAAAATTATCGAAAAGAATGCCATCCACTACCTGGAAAGAGCCTGGAACTACACCAACATCCGGTGTGCAAGACCTGGAAGAACCCAATTCCTTCTGCAGAGACTGACCAATGTCAATCTCAAAAGTACCGATGTAGAGCTTGGTGCTCAAATCTGTCATGAAGCCTAAACCAACAACCAAAGTTGTCATGAAGCCTGAACTGACAAGCAAGGCTGAAGTTTTTGTAACATCAACAAACTGATCCACACTAAGTGGTCTCCTGCAGATGTGAAAGATGCCCAATGTAAGTGCATAAAAACATACATCACCCACCAACAAGCTGCTGGCATAAATCAGAACAACACCATGTACCCTGTGAATCATGTCCATGATGGAGAAAATAGTAATTTTGTTGCCCAAGAATGAGCAAAACTCATCAACCCTCCATCCTCTAACTCCAAGGTGACCATCCCAAACTCTCCTCTTCATGCCATCAACTGCTACCCTCAAGGTGTTAGCTGAAAAAACTTTGATCAATGAAGTAGGACAACCATCAATCAATGAAGAAGGAGGTAAAACCCAAAAAGATGGTGCTGGAATACTAGTGCCAACATGCCTATCTCCAAATTATAGACTGAAATCAATCGGAATGGTGCTGAAGTCATAATGCATCATCTCTTCCCTATGGAGTTCCTCAATCCCCTCCATGATCTGAATGAACTCCAAAGTTCTCCTATCATGCCCATGAACCACCCAAAGACCTATGTTAGAATACTCTGCTTTGTGTAGAGAAAAGTGAGCGATGCCCAATTGCAAACATAGATCATCAATTTCTTCATCTTTCCTTCTCAATGCAAACATAGATCATCTGTTTATAAGGGTCTTAATACTAATAATTTAATGGAGGCTCAAGCCATTTTACTGGCTGTGGAGCGTGGAAGTCAATTGGGGTGGCGAAGGATCATATGTGAGTCTGACTCCCAAGTTGTGGTGAACTTGTTGAATAGGAAAAATTTAAATGATGTTAGCTGGCATTTGGCTTTGATTGTTGAACAAATTCTCAACCTATGTGCTTGTTTGTAGTTTGTTACTTTCACTCATATTCCTAGAGAATGGAATGGGGTTGCTGATTGTTTGGCTAAATGGGCTTCTGATCATATTCATGATTGGAATTTGGTGGATCGGGGTCAACTACCCCTAGATCTGTCTCAATAGTTGGATCACTTGGTGGAGCTTGATAGGGCTATGTAATGCCCTTGCTTTGTACTTCTTCTTTTTTTAATAATTTTTTTACCCCTCCTTTATGTTAAAACATATAAGAGATACAAATTTGAGGTTCCAATATATAACAACATTAGGACATTTTATAATCATATTAGAGTTATATCTTTAATCAAACTGTAATCTTAGATTAGGTGGTACCACAAAAAATACACGGCTAAAACATACTTCAAACATATCAACATATTACTGAAAACTTATATTCAATTTCTTGTCACCTATTACAAATGTGAGGTTCCAAACATATCAATAACAACATTATCACATCTTATAATCATATCAAAGTTATAACTTAAACCAAAAAAATAGATCTGCTATGCAAAGCAGATCATCAAAATATACTGCTACATCAATCAAAAAATAAAAATCATTACAAACATAATCATTTTTCCATATTGCTAGGAAAAAGGAGGTGGAGTGAGATATCCAGTAGTAGCAAACTCTGGTCCACTTGTAGGCGCTGCTAGTTTGTTAGGAGAGGTTTGAAGGCAACTTGCTATATGAGAAAACAATGTTTGGCTTGCATGTACATCCAGTCCCAGTTTTTGGGAGGCACTCTCGAGTTGCATATTGCTAATAGCTGCAAATGCTAGTGACATGATGTTCATCATATCAAGCAAAATAGGGTGTTGGGGGGGTAGAGGATTCCCCACTATAGACTTACATTTTTTCTCTCTGCTTATTTTGCTTTCTTTTCAGCTACCTTATGTAGTCGTTCAACCTTTTCTTGCTCTTGTCTAATTGCTTTCTCCCGCATTCTAATCATCTTCTCCTCATCTTCTTTCAATTTCCTTGCTTGCTTCTCTAGTCTCATTGCTTCCCTTTCAATTTGGGTTGCTTCACATTCTGCCTTTCTCTGCATCATCTGCTCCTTCTTACGTTGTTGCAACTCCTCATTCCTCTTCTTTTGTGCCTCTTGTTCATTGAGCATATCAATGAAGGCTTCAAATGTTAGTATTTGTGACTGCCTACTAAGACGAAGCACTCCCGAATGACCTCCCTGTGATGTTACTTACACCCTTTGCATTGGAAGTCTCAAGAATATGTTGTTTGATCTTGTCATTTGTTTCCCATCTTGTTGGGTGCATGGTACAAACTCAACGTCTTCCTCACTGATGTCATTGTCATCTTCACTTTTGGTAGTACTCTGCTCTTCCCAATTCCTTACAGTAGTGAAGTAATGGATTACTTCAGCTGGTTCAATGTGTGGTGGGGATGGAATAGAAAGGGTGACTTCATCCTGTCGAATTTAATTGCACTCTAATATTTGTGGTTGCTTCTTTCAACCATTCTAGTTGGCTTATTTGAGTTGGAAAACTCAGATCTGTTGATGTAGTTTCTATACCATCATTGCATGTGGAAAAGATTGGTTGGATTTCTACTTCGCTGCCTTGTGGTGGAAAACTATGATCGTTTGTTGTAGTTTTAGTACCCTCATTGCATGTTGCTTCAATATCAATTGGCACATTCCTTGCATCGTATTCTCACACAAAACCATCAATTTGATTCTCATTGTAACCAAATAGTCTCAAGCAGGCCTCTGCTGCAATGTATTGTGGCTTATCTTCCATTTTGACTGCATCATTTTCTGTTCCAACAGTTGGTACATCCTCTTCAACAACAAATCCCTCACTTGGCCCCATATCTATATCAAGAGCATATCGATTTAGTGGCCAAATTCCAGTTCTACGAAAGTCAACTTGAAATTTTCTTGGTGTCAATGCTTGGCTAAATTCTTTTCTTGCAAGAGTTGCTAACACTTCCCATCCGATATCAATGTGTGGGTTGTTTTCCTACCATATGGTTCTTTGCTCTATGAAATAAGCCTTGAATGGAGAAAAAATATTGACATCCAATGGTTGTAGCTTGTGGCTGGTATGTGTAGGCATCATTAGTAGGTCTATTCCTAAACTCCTTGCTTCTTCTATGGTCTTGAAAGCCACATGGATATCATGACCGTCGAAGATGAGAAGGTCCTTGTTCGTCGGTGAAAACCCATCGAGGATCGAACCTGCAAAATGTTTTAACCATTTGACAAATAGTTCCTTTGTCATCCATGCATTTTATTGGACTGCCATGCATGCCCCTATCTCGTAACCTACTGTATAATTTTTCATGTGCTTATTTGATTTAAACAAGTAGAACCCAATAATACTAAACCCACACACACTTACACAACCCAACATTGTGATCCACTCTCTATATTTTGATAGAAGATGTGGTACACATCTTGCACCCAATTTGACAATCACTCTCATGCCACAGTTCCTACTAGCTTGCACACTAGTCTCATCACAGTTCCAAATTCGACTCGATCCATAGTGGTTAAGGTTGTACATAGTCTCAAGGTTGTCATAGAATACTGCCAGGACAAAAGGACGAAGCATAATCACTCTGTCACCGTCCAGTCCTTCAATTGTTCTGATTGTCAAATCTGAGTGTCTTTTTCAAAAACCTACTCACCATGACCTCCCTGGGACTCTATTTATGAATGGATTGGGCCCAATTCTAGTTATTCGGGAAACTATAGATTGTAGCTGATTGACATGTAGTTCGTGGAAAATTTCTTCCATGTCCTTACACCATTGGACAACTTCAGCCTCCTCCACCTGAGATAAAATGGTATGTGGCCCCCTCCTCCTCGTGGTGGTAACTCCCAACATCCACACCCTCAAACAGTTAGGTGGGATACCCCGCTTGATTGCTGCAGACTTGATTGACATGTTGTATTCTTTAACACTGACAACTACTCTTTCAATATCAACATATGTCCATTGTCTAATGGGTACAGGTGAGGGCAGTTACACAACAGGTTCAACATTTGGTTCAAAATTTGGTTGAACATCTGGTTCAACCTTAGTTATGTTGGTTGTTCCATTTGTAGAGTTAGGAACATCTTCTTGGGTGGGAAATTGCATGCACTTCCTTAGTAGACTCTGGTTCAATGAATTGCACCCCATAAGCGACTCTAATTGTGCCCCTTTGTAGTATGCCTCTCAGTTTGCACTTGATTTTTTTATGTTTTTGATGAGCGTTTTGAAATGATTTAACAATGATTCATACAACAATATATTGTAGCAAAAATAAATGATATTGCAATTAAACTTTCAACTCAAAAGTGAATATTACATAGAGGGTTTACAACTGAAAATTCTATATTTTTCTACAAGCTTAAATACTTAGCTTTTACCAAAATAATGATAACCTAGTTCATAAAATATCCCATAATATCTAAATCAACAATACCTAGAAAATATGGGAGTTACAATCTTGAAAGTCACGGGAGAAATGTTCTTGAAGAATCCTCTAAAATGGACGCTAGCTACGAGAATCACCTCCAATGGTAGAAAACTTTCACGCTTGAAGCTCTCCAACCTTGGACGTCCCCAAATGAAGCATTACAACCTCCAAAAATCCTAGCCGCTCTTGCAAACGATCAACCCTCTCTCCAAAATGTATGGCCAGCCTAGGAAGATGGTACGACCAGTAATAAAAGCACCGAAACTTCTTAAATCTGTTGCTAGTGTATCCAAATCTGCCCTGTGATTCCTGAAGTGAAATCACCAAGAATTCTCCAGACTATATCTTTCAACAGCATAGAGAATGTTGCTTGCAAGGGTTTCCATCCTCACAAACCCTGAGAAGATAACTCTCCTCCAAAATGAAAACCAATACCAATTTCAATATCTTCATCTAGCCTATCCCAAATGAACTCTCAACTTCCCTTTATATAGAACTCTTTGATCTTCTAGAAAGACCCAAGAAGAATGTTAAACAAGTTTTTAGAAGAATATTTTAATAATCCTTGATGTGACCTCTTGATGTGACCCCTTGATGTGACCCCTTGATGTGACCCTTGATGTGACATTTTGATGCGACTCCTTGATTTGACCCTTAATGTGACTTTTTGATGTGACATCTTGATATGGCCCTTTGATGTGACTCCTTGATGTGACTATCTAATACTTAAGTCACTTTTTTGAAATTATATTAATAAAGTGACTTTATTAATTTATCATTAAAGTATGTCACTTTTTAACCTTTTAATATAATTATTTAATATTACCCTTTTGACTTTGCACTTTTTTGCCTAGTAACATTAAATAATTAAAATAATGATTATTTCTTAAGAGGGCTAGAAAAAGGGGACATTACAGTCCGCCCTTCCCAAAGATTGTTTATCCTCAAGCAATGCCGATACACCCTCTGATCAACAAACTGATCCAAACTGGAATCAAGAATGATCCCAGGGTCCCAAGTCAACTTAGGAGATTTGTAGTACCACCCCCTCAAGGCATTGACCTGCAGGATACCAACACAAGGGACCTCCTAGAAACCATCGATTAGAAGAGTAATAAAAAACCACCAAAACTCAATCCATTCCTCAACATTATGTCCCTCAAGAGAGCCAAACTGATGTGCCACCAAAGCAAGCTCAAGTAAATCCATACTGGCTCTCTCATCCCAAACATAAGCTACTCTAAAAACCAATGTGAATCCTGGATTCCAAGTGAATCTCAGAAAGGAATTGTCATGCTGATGTTGCACCATTCTGATCACAATTAGCAAACCAACATGTGCAAACTACACCCTCCTAGAAAATTAATCATCATCAACACCCATACTGAAAACCCTGAGAGGGCTGAACTCATTTCCATGTAATATATCTTGCCAAGGCATCTCAATGAAAACCACATCGACTAGCTCACTGCCAATCAAAATCCTAGGCAGTAGAGAAAAGAATCTGGCTTTCCATAAAGAATGAAATCCAAGATATCCCTTAACGACATCCCAAAAATTAAGCAAGTCAATCATCATAATAAAATATACATATATATATATTAACATCCCGAACCGGCTATAGCAGTCATCCCTCATACTAGTGGAAGCTAGCAATAATTGCTCTAACCCTATGAATCCTCCCAAAACCTGCTGCCATGAAGCTTGTAAGTACTCAAAGTCCATTTGATCATAAACTGAAGTCACCATAATCAATGGTGAAATACAAGGGTAGGAACTATCATAAAAAATCCCACTCCAATGTTGAGCTAGAGGTAGAGGCCCTTCCATTTGAATGCTATCATGCAAGTTCCTATGTAGGCTAATTAGAAAGTAGACAACAATACCATCTCTGAGGTTTTGTCCACCACTCCAGTCTTGAATCAACATCTTATCCTTGGTAATTGTACCTGGGTCCCATGGACAAACTGGAAGTCCTTCAATCTCAAAACCAATTGACTTCCGTTGTGCCACTCTGATAATTTCTAAAATCCAATCGAACCAAATCTCAATCTCCCGCTTCTAGAAGCAACCGACTGGAGAGAACAAAGTAAGAGGCTTGCCAAACCTAAACTCATCACCTGAAGTTGGAAATGTATCATACTAGAGTGAACCATAACACCTCTTATTCAACCCACCTCCCTGTGTCATCATAGACATAGTCAAATCCTGTGTATGTGGACTGAAAATAGACTAATGAGTACACCTCATTATGCAATTGAGGTGAAATCTCCTGCTTGTACCAATGGAATACCAAAGTAGTCATGTGTACTCCACCCTACACTGCCATCATTAGAAGATGACTCACAACTCAAAATAGGATGAGCTAATCTCACAACAATGCCATCACAACCCTGTGCGACCCTATCAACAAGATCCCTATCAAATAGCAAATGCAAGCATCCCGTCTCACTTTCAGGAGTGAGAAAATTATCAACAAGAATGCCATCCACTACCTGGAAAGAGCCTAGAACCACACCAACAACCGACGTGCAAGACCTGGAAGAACCCAATTCCTTCTGCAAAGACTGACCAATGCCAATCTCAAAAGTACCGATGTAGAGCTTGGTGTTGAAATCTGTCATGAAGCCTGAACGAACAACCAAGCTATCATGAAGCCTGAACCGACAACCAAGGTTGAAGTTTCTGTAACTTCAACAACCCAATCCACACTGAGTGGTCTCCTGCAGATGTGAAATATGCCCAATGTAAGTGCATAAAAACATACATCACCCACCATCAAGTTGCTGGCATAAATCAGAACAACACCATCTACCCTATGAATCATGTCCATGATGGAGCAAATAGTAATTCTGTTGCCCAAGAATGAGCAAAACTCATCAACCCTCCATCCTCTAACTCCAAGGTGACCATCCCAAACTCTCCTCTTCATGCCATCAACTGCTGCCCTCAAGGTGTCACCTGACAGAACTTTGATCAGTGAAGTAGGACAACCATCAATCAATGAAGAAGGAGGTAAAACCCAAAAAGATGGTGCTGGAATACTACTGCCAACATGCCTATGTCCAAATTATAGACTAAAATCAATCGAAATGGTGTTGAAGTCATAATGCATCATCTCTTCCCTATGGAGTTCCTCAATCCCCTCCATGATCTAGATGACCTTCAAAGTTCTCCTATCATGCCCATGAACCACCCAGAGAGCTATGTTAGAATAATTCACTTTGTGTAGAGAAAAGTGAGCGATGCCCAATTGCAAACATAGATAATCAATTTCTTCGTCTTTCCTTCTCAAAGCATCGACATAAATCTCAACAAGGTTGAGAAGGTGGTCACAATTTGAAAGAAGGTGCAAATTACTTGACTTCATGGCTCCCATACCCTCTTTGATTTCTTGCAAGCTGTCAAGAGAAGACTCAATTTCACTCCCTTTTTTTCTCCTCTCCAACTGAACCATCGAAAGGTGATTTTCAATCAGCTTATAAATTTTATCATGATGAGACAATGCCACCATGATCTCATCCTCATTCACCTTTAGCTGGTTCCTCAAACTATACAGACTATGAACCACTTTTGCTTCACATGAAGAAGCATGAAATGGTTCCTGAATTATTTGAGTCTCATAAGTCTCTACCCTTGCGAAGTCCTGCATATGCACATTTTGATTTAGAATTAGATCAACACTAATTCCACCTATAGTAATATCCTCAATACCCTGATTAAATGTCTCAATACAAGGGAGCTCAATTTTCTCCATGCACTCATCATAGATATTAGTATTGTTGTATAATGGATTTTCTAATTTTGTTTCATTTATAAGGGCATTACTATATCAACTTCAGATTTTCACAGGAAGAATTTATGCATCCACCATGAGAGAAAGATACAGATTCACCAATGGAATTTATTCCTTCATCAATGTTGATTTCCATGTCACCAACTAAAAGTTTTGTACACTTGAAATCTACTGATTTTTCCACTTCTTTTCCACATGTCCAAACTTCTGCTTAAGATGATTCTTGGTCATCATCCCTAGTTGTGTCTTTCCATTGAATTGCCTCAACATTATGCCCATCCTCTATGTGTTTTTCCAAAACACTAGAAAATTCTGCTTCTCTAAACAACTTCTCATGATGAACAAGAGGGGTAGCTGTGTGACCCAAGATAACAAGTGGTCCCTCTTTCAACTATTTCTCATAAGGAGCACCACTACCAACACTCTAAACAACCTTTTGAACTTGTGTATCTTCGCTGCCCACCTGTAAAGAAAGCATGGAAACACAAGAAGAAGTTGGTTGTTCACTTTGTTTGGCCTCATTGGCTGCTCCTGAAGCTAGGTGTTTCATTTTCAGCTCTTCCTTATTCAAGAGAAACTTCAATTTTCCTTCACACTTTTTGAACACACTATTGACCAACCCATACGCAGTTGTAGAAGGAACCCATTCATGTTTGCAAACTGCCGATATCATAGATAAGATAGGTTGGGATAAAACATCACATTCATTTATATACATGACCATGATAGTCTTCATAGCTATGATAATCTCCTTATCATGTTTGCTGCTAATTGTGACCAAGAAATGATGAAAGATATCGTAGGTTAGGTCATGCAATCCCAAATCTACGAAAAGGTTACTCAAATTGGTTTTTGCAAAAATTTTTTTATAGCAGCCCTTTGTGAATAATGAATACTGTTGATGTCATCAAGATATTGAAGACTATCTACCATCAAATACAACACCTACTTCATTGTATCATCATCATAAGGGACTTGGGGTGTCAAAATCCTCATGATCTCACTCAAGCAAGAAGTAACCATAACTCTTATATCATCATCGAAATGCCTCAACCACTTATGTTGTCTTAGAGAAGTCACTATAGGTGCAAGATCTAGCTGCAATGAATCTGAAGATGACTGCTCCACTAAGCCCAAACATCCATCTAATTCATTCAAAGTGATGTAAGCAACATCCCTAGGTGGATGTGTACTGAGCTTGCTACCTGATCCATTTAATACTTTCACTAACCATTTCCTTTCATTTGAAGCCATGCTTCAATACCCAAACTCACAGGATGGTAGGATTTTTAGCTTTGATACCACTATAATATGCTGCCTAGTTTGCACTTGATTTTTTTGTGTTTTTGATGAGCGTTTTGAAATGTTTTAACAATGATTCATACAACAATATATTGTAGCAAAAATAGAAGATATTGCAATTAAAATTTCAACTCAAAAGTGAATATTACTTAGGGTTATAGCTGAAAATTCTAGATTTTTCTATAAGCTTAAATACTTAGCTTTTACCAAAATAATGATAACCCAGTTCATAAAATATCCCATAATATCTAAATCAACAATACCTAGAAAATCTGGGAGTTACAATCTTAAAACTCACAGGAGAAATGTTCTTGAAGAACCCTCTAAAATAGATGCTAGCTGCGAGAATCACCTCCAATGGTAGAAAAGTTGCACGCTCGAAGCTCTCCAACCTTGGACGACCCCAAATGAAGCATTACAAGCTCCATAAACCCTAGCCGCTCTGTAAAGCCCCGCCATGCAACCCTAGAGGATGTTGCAAACATCTACTTAAACAGGCTATTTTTTTTTTTTTAAGTACAATTAATATACAAGTTCGCTTCCCAATGCAACCATCCCCTAAGGTTACGAGACTAAGAAAAATTAACAACCCACAAACAACAACATAAATGAATCCAAAACATGTCAATTATATAGACAATAAATAAACACAAACATTCCAATGAAGATAATATACATCACCACAAGAGATAACTTTCAATCCATTTATCCATAATTAAATATTACAATTACCTCTCTCATTCCCCAAATGAGGCAAGTCCAATAAATAAGATTACATATTACAACTTTCCACCTCGATTACAAAGAGGGGTAAAATATTACAAGATCAGTTGAAATGAAATAGAGCAAGAACTGATACTGAAACCAACGAGCTCTCCAACTGGAAGTCTCGTCCACATGAACATGAAGATAGAACCCAACAGATTTAGGTGCACGCCACCCAACCAAGTGGAACCCAAAGGCCCACCCCCCGTGCTAGGAGATAGTAACCAGGAATCCTATTTAAGACCATCTACCTCTAGACACAGGCTAACATAAACTGAACCAAACTGAAACAACCAATCACATGAACCTCACAAGCACATCACAAGTACAACCCGAGTACCACATACGTACAACATAAGTACAAATCAGATACCATGCAAGTACAACTCAAGATCATCACATGTACAACATAAGAACAACTCTACATGGTCACATTGCTTCCAGAAATAAAGCAGAACAAGTATGTTAAGAGAACCATACACATAATAATCGAACACCAACCATGGTCACATCAAGTATGTTACGAAAACCATACCCACAATAAATAAGTACCAACCATGGTCACACAAAGTGCCATCACACAGCACATCATGAGTTACCCAGCGGATCATCAGGATGGTGGCCCAAACCGATCATCGGACCTCATACTACTAAAGCAAAATCAAAAGCCAACTGTTGTCTTAGACAGAGTGTCATCGCATAGCTTGTCATGAGTTACTCAGCGGATCGTAAGGATGGTGGCCACAAACCAATCCTCGACCCTCACACTTATTAATGTGGAGCCAAATACCTTTCGTACAAACAAGATAGATGACCTTGCCATCCCATGGCCTTCTCACTCATCCCAAGTCTAAACAAGCCCTTGCGCCTACGAGTGAGGCATACTTATCTTGATTAAAGAGAGGTTAGTCCTAATCTTCTAAGTATTGTTTTTAGTTATCACTGGATTAAACAACTTCTAAAGGTTACCCAGTCATACCTCTTCTGGGCTCTGGCCCCTACAGAAGCCACTCTTCTACTTGAAAACACACACACACCAACCAAACATCAATGGTACCAAGGTGCAACAAACAAGATAACACGTCCACTCCTTTCTCAGGAGGCGACAAAGATAAAACCATCTCCAAACACTAGAGGTAATAACAATAACAAACTGCTCTTGACCACTCCTGACAAGGAGGCACACATTACAAAATCCACTCCTTTCTCGGGAGGCAACAAAGGTAAAACCATCTCCAAACACTGGAGGTAACAACAATAACAAAAAACCTCTCCCGACAAGGAGGCACACATTACAAAATCCACATAACAAGGTCACTCCATATCAAAAGACACAGATCCCATAATCCGCTCCTAAACCAAGGAGGTACAAACATTTCCGTTCGTGGAAACCGGGTATTAAATAGACACAATCCTCATGCATTATCCAAGAGAATTCACAACAGGTTGACATAACAAACGACAACCCTCACAAACAACATACCATTTGGAAGACTTACAAAGTTACAACACATTTAACCCACTTTCCCAAACACATGAACTCAGAGGAAACAATCACGGAGTCAAGTTGCGAGGAATTAAACTAATTTCGGATATATTAAATCCATTTTCCTTAACAAAATTCAGTATTACATTGCCTCAATAAAAATTAATCGATTAATGCCTCTTTTCGACAATAATGAAATTTAAACCCATTATCTAATCCTTGATTGCTTGGAAATAATAATAAAATAAAGCAGTACTTTATTAATTCAAAACATATCATTTTAAAATAATTATTTCTCTTTTGCAAAATAAATCATTCCAAAATCAATTCATTCCTCTGCTAACACGTATAACTTTAAAATCAAATACTTGACCTTTTAAAATATATTATTTTAACATCAAATATATGTTCTAACAAATATAATATTTTAAGATCCAATAATTTGTCTATTAACTTATTATGTTAAAACAATTTCTTCTTCCCCAATTTATACCATTTTAAATTCCTCCAATTGTCTTTATTTAAATCCCCAATTAAATCCATATATCATCAAATATTTAAATCCTCAATTAAATATTTAGATTTAAATACCTATATTAAATCTTATTATATTATTTACCCCTATCAACATAATCATTCAATCTTATATATATATATATATATATCTTTTTAAACTTAAATATAAAAATTTCCAAACAATTAATATAAAATATTTTAATATTATAAAATATAATATAAAAATATTATTTATAAATATCTTCATATTATAAAATATAATATTAAATGTTATATTTTTATATATAAAAAAAAACGAATTGAAGAAGGTCAAACCGCGTGTTTGAATGGGGCGGCCGACTGTTTCGGGCCGCGCGCAGCGAATTTTGGTAACCGCGCGAAGTTCTTGGGGGTGTGTTTTACACACAGTCGAACCCCATAACCATGGGGCGACTGTTTGTAAAACACAACCAAGCCCCATTCTAACCGCGACCGGCTTTGGGGATGGGCGTAGCTTCCCCACATGCCTCCCATGGGGGGCGTGGGGGCGTGGTGGGGTAAGCCCCCAATGACCCTTCTCCAAAGCCCGCCGTCCCTCTTTCTTTCTTTTCTTAAACCAAAAACTAAAATTCGAAACCTATTCGGATTTTTATAAAATCCGAAAATCATTCCCTTCTCTTTTAAAAAAAAAAACAAAGGGGTTTCATAATTTTCTTTTTTTTAAACAACATATTTATATATATATATATATATATATATATATATATGTGTATATATATATATATATATGTGTGTGTGTGTGTATATATATACATATATATATATGTGTATATATGTATATATATATATATATAGGCATATGTTTAAAAATCCCACCATAAATTTATAAAATTAATAGAGCAAGCAATTTTAAAAAGACAAGTTGCAACCAAGAACACAAATTTACTTTGAAGAAATTTATTTTTCAACAGGGGTTTTGCAAACAGCATAACAAACTTTGAATATTTCATTCCAAAATCAAGATAAACTGAAATAGATGAACCTGATTTTCCAAGAATTTGAGAGGATCCAGATGGTGCACAGACTCTTGCCTCGATTCCCTCTTCAAATCAGCCATTTCTTCATATTCAACCCAAAACCCACAAAATGCAAAATTCTTCCTCCCTCCATTTTCAATTTTCCAAAATTTTTATCATCCAAAATTGTGATGCAATTTCAAACATAAGGATGAAAACCTAAAAAAATTCAACAACCCCCTCATAAATTCTTCAAAATAGAAAAATAGAAAATATCTAATTTCTGTCAATTTTGAATTCAAACTTTCAATTTTGACTTTAAAACATTTTTCATATTTTTCAATTTCAACAAATAAAATTCATAATTTCAAAATGAACTTATCCAATTTCAACAAAATCAATTTAATTAATTAATAAATAAATCTAATCCACAATTAAATTATTTATTAATTAAATTAAATTAATTAATAAAATAAATTACGTTATTAACATAATACCAATACAATTTCAATTCCACAAATTAAATGCATACAACCATTTAATTACCCTTTTTAACTTGCAATTAAATAACGAAGCGAGGGCACAATAATCAAAGCAACACAACCTGACAAACAACTGACGACATACAAGGACTAGGGTGACGACCTAACACGGAAACCTAGCTACTATCTCCCAATCGAATACCGTTGGGTATTGAACACGCTCTCACCTGTGAAACCAGGTGGAGTCGATGTCTTGTACCTGTCAACCTGCAAATCAAGTAACCAACAACATATAATATATCCAACATAAAATACACATCGTGAAGAGGTAATCACGGGATCGCAGGGCGCTCGCAAGCGAGTGATGCGATCCGTCCCCTTCACCAATACAATATCACTGACTGACAAATCTAACATCATTAATATGATCAAAAGCATAAACATCATTAATTCAATTATCCACTATGCTAATCCAAAGCATGTCATAATGATAACATCAGGATCAAATACCATCATAATAAAATACAACATTTGCATCACTTACAGATAACGATCAAATAGGAACTGAGTTCAAATCAAAGCACTTAATAGAAAATAAGGCCTAACCAAACGGAACATTGTTCAATCAAAAGAGCAAAACGGAGGGGTCTTACACGCTCTTGCAAACGTTCAACCCTCTCTCCAAGATGTATGACCCGCCTAGGAAGATGGTACGACGAGTAATAAAAACATTGAAACTTCTTAAATCTATTGCTAGTGTATTCAAATCTGCCCTGTGATTCTTGGAGTGAAATCGCCAAGAATTCTCTAGACTATATCTTTCAACAGCGTAAAAAATGCTGCTTGCAAGGGTTTCCATCCTCACAAGCCCTTTGAAGATAACTCTCCTCCAAAACCAAAACCAAAACCAATTTCAATATCTTTATCCAGCTTGTCCCAAATGAGCTCTCAACTCCCCTTTATATAGAACTCTTTGATCTTCTAGAAAGACCCAAGAAGAGTGTTCAAACAAGCTTTTAGAAGAATATTTTAATACTCCTTGATGTGACATTTTGATGTGACCCCTTGATGTGACTCCTTGATGTGACCTCTTGATATGGCCCTTTGATGTGACTCTTTGATGTGACTATCTAATACTTAAGTCACTTTTTTGAAAATATATTAATAAAGTGACTTTATTAATTTATCATTAAAGTATGTCACTTTTTAACCTTTTAATATAATTATTTAATATCACCCTTTTGACTTTGCATTTTTTTGACTAATAACATTAAATAATTAAAATAATGATTATTCTTTAAGAGGGTCAAAAAATGGGGACATTACACCCTTCCTCTTCCTAATGTTCTATTTCTTTTTTTAGTCGGTGCCATGATTTTTCACTTAACCTTCACCGATAGTAAAACTAGCATAACTTGTTATTGAAGCATAAATATGTTAGTCAAAATTGAAAACATAAACAAGCATGATCACAAAAGGTTTAAGACTACATTATAAAATTTAGACTGTGTTGTTTTTCTACAAACAAATTCATGTAATCCTGGGTTTTACATGTTTAAATCAAATAGTGCATGGTCTGTGTTTTAAAATTTATATATGTGTATGTATATATATGCATGCACATATACATATATGTGTGTATGCATGTGTGCATGTATTTATAAGTATACATATGTATATGTATATATCTATGAATGTGTGTATGTCTTTAGAACCACATCACTAAAACAAAGAAATCCCATACCCAAATAGAATAATAATTACTTCACAGTTGCTGAAATAATTGCAACGTATAATGAAACCATACATGGCATCCATACAGTGTTGTGAATTTGACAAGATAAGTGGAGGAAAACATATTAACACAATGAGAGGATCAAACATACAAAATTCATTCATGCAAACCTTTATCAGTGTCATTGTGTAGCACAAAAAGGATAAGTAGCAAGGCATTGATGACCTTTTGACAGAATGTGTGGAGGACTAAAATGATGCCTTGACGATTCATAGAGACATCAAACTATGTGTGAGAAGTAGATGAAGATAGTCAAATAGGTCAACAGTTGTCACATAGGCTAGTGTATTAATAAGGATATCTTGCATATGTTGTTTGATAGTGCATGAAAGGAATATGTATTTAAAGAAAAATTCACAATAAGAAAATGGTAGTATCAAACAAAAAGATACAATCTATATTGCATATCAGGGCACCCTACATGGAAATGCAATATAAAGGACATATTTAAAGGTTTAATGCTAGGAGAGGGGGAGGGGGGGGGATTTTTTTTTTGACCACATGATTATGTCCACTACATGTCACGTATATGGCTACTTCAGCACAGGTCGTCGAGAAATTTTTAGCCCCTACATAATTATCTCCCGCAGTTTTGAAGAGTCATGGCAACATGAAGCAAACAAATATAGTGGACATTGCATATTGGGGCACCCTACATGGCAGTACAATACAAATGACATATTTTCATATCTAAGTCCTCAAGAAAGCTAATCAAACATGCTAGTGACTTGGACAGTAGCCTAATGCAAAGATAGTCATAGAACAAGGTGAAAGTAATTGATGGTATGGAAGTGTAAGGGTTAAATAAATTGAAAATATATATAATTTGATATACATGTATTTCTATATTTTGTTTATATATTTAATCTGATATATATATCATTGTCTGCAAAATGTAATTACTGAAACACATAAAATCTCTACCCAAATAAGTGGAAGAAAATAGATTAACCCATATCATTATGTGCAAAATGTAAGGGGAAAGGATGGGTAGAGGTTTCCTAAAACCAAGAGACTTTGCATGATTGAAACCGGTCAATACATTGGGACGAAAACTTTATACGCATTAAATTTCATTATTATAAACGAGGGATTCAGAATAAAATCCGACAATATTCTATTTAATGATTTATAATATGGAGTAAAAATAATCATTGCACTGAAACCCTCTATGCCATAGAGATAAATGATGATAAAATATAACAAATTACAAGTAGGAATGTAAATTTGATGTATGCAAGTTGGAAAGCTTAACAATAATGAAAAGATGTAGGAGATAAGGATATACCTGTGATATGATTAAAAAATGTATAATGTTGTTGTTATTATATTTGATGTATGCAGTTGGAAAGCTTTACTATGGATAATGTTGTTGTTTCTAAATTTGGACTCTTTGATTTTGAATAGTTGAATGAAAACAGAATAATTTGTATGCCTCAAATTTATGTAAACACTGAGTACATAAATATAAAACCGTATATTGATAAATGAATACATAAATTTAGTTATTCTTGGTGTGTTGACTTGAATAAACTCCCTTTTAAGAGGAACGTGCAGAGGTTGCCTTTGTAAGCTTTGAATTTTGCAAAGGATAGTTAGTGAAAGTAGAGGAGAATTCACAATGAAAATGACCATAGAAACTCTTATAAAATCATTTGAAGGTGTAAATTAAATGCATTGAATTGTGGTGGTTGATTTTCAAATTTGAATTTTCATGGGAAACAATTTGGTCATTTCATATTGTAATTGCCATTTATGTCTGATTTCTATGATGACTTTAATGAATTCATTTTATATTTGGTTTAATCCATATCTACGGTGGCTTGCATAAATTCAGTTATATATATATATGTTATTTTGTTTCTTGGGGAGCCTTACACGATTAACTGTGTGCAAATACCAAAAGTAGATTGAGTTAATACATGAAGATGTGATAGGAAGTGTGGGAGAAAGTGCAATTGATAGCCCATAAAGCTGATAAATGTTTTATATTATGTCATATTAGGCACCATGAAGTGTGCACATCTACATGTAAATACAATTTATTTGAAGTTTTGAGCCACTTGCATAGAGTGGTAATTGTAAACATTTATGTGCTTATATTAATGTAAAAGTGACTTTATTTTGTGCAACTTGTTTTGTGTTGGAAATAGATATGTACCAATAGTTGTTTAATTTTTTTAATTTTTTTGGTCAACTACACATTCAATAGTGAACATATATAGATGTAAGATGCAAATATTTAGTGACATAATTAAAACTATGCAATGACTAAATAAAAATGATTATTGAAAGGCCAGATAAACATAAAATAAACAGCTATTATAACTATGTTAGTAATTGATACTCTTCCCCTAAATAAATTGTAGTCGTAATATTTTTGAAAAAATATCAAAGCAGTGATAAGTATTACAAGATTCATACATTTGCCATTAGTCTCTTGAGACTTGACTACATAAACATTGTAATATTTTCTTTTCTTCGTTTATATTGATTCTTTCCTTTTTCCGATCTGAATCTCCTATAACTTTTTAATCCCATTTCACCTGTCCTAACTTGCATGGGAGCAAGGGACTTGAACTTGTGACCATTGACTCCTTCATATACATTTTCTCTGCATCATTTGCAAAGTATAACATACTCTCTGAACAATACTTCAGTGCCCGTTTGGTGGCAGTAGGTTTATATTTCAGTAGCTTGGTGTACTCTGTTAGAGTATGGAACATATAGTCGTAAACATGTTTCATTGTTAACTCATTTAATATGAAATGACTTCCTGCCTCACCAATTGCCATGGCCTGCACAGCACATAAAATGTTTAAAATTCTGTTAAAATTGGTGAAATGTCAGTTCATTCTATGATGAATCATAGAATATGATATGAAATGTTGATAAAAAAATTGTTTATATGATCAAATCCAACCAAATGCAGAAACTAAAAAGCTAAACAAGAAATAATTAGACATTTCACACCATTATGTAACAAATTCCATAGAAACAAAGAAAGTTTATGTCACATGTAGCAAAAAGCTATACATGAAGAAATATGTAATTACACCCACCTCTTCTGTGTGGTTGTTTCCCCAATTGACAGCAAACTCGATGCATTTGCACTTCTCATCTGGTGTTATGGGCCAGTAATGGTGCTGAGGAACAAGGCCTCGCAGGAAGAAATCATAGAATTCTGGTGTTATAAGGAGAGTTGGAGAGTTACATGCCAGAATATACTTGAGACTCACTGACCATGCTATGCCTTCTACATATATCTTGTATCTTGAAAAAACAGGTCAATAAAAACTCTCAATAATTTGTGCATCCAAAGATATTCTTTTTAAAATGATGATATATTACACGAATGTTTTCAGTCATTCCAATGTAAATAGATTTGAACACAGTTGGCCTGGCACCCAAATAAATGGTTTTCTAAACAAATAAACATGGTTTTAGGAAAATTCACCGTCAGCAATTCATCGATGAAAAATTCATCACCAAGTAAATTCACCACAGCGGAAAATTAACCATATTAATATTTTTTAATATATATTTTGAAAACTTTGATTTTATTAAAAATATTAATGCGATGAAATTTACTTGACCGTGACCGCCATGATAAATTTTCCATCGACAAATTGTTGACAGTAAATTTACTGTATGCCGAAAACAATCTTCTATATAAGTAGATATACTTTGATAGGTCAGAGGGAGTACTTTAACCTAGAGGTTACTGTAACCTGTCATCTATATATTATCTCAAAGCTATACAAGTACAGTTCTATAATCTGACAATAGGAACACTCCCCAATGCTTCTATTGCTATCCATCCAATAATGCCAATGAGCAAGAGAACATTGGAAGTATGCCTAATGGGACATTTCAGACCTATATCTATATGTTACACTTCAAAACTATATTTATATGGGACATTGCAGGGCTTTAATTACATAGGTCTGAAGTAGTGGTTTATCAGATCTCATGCTTGTAAAAGGCAAAAAAGTGAAGTTTACCACGTTGTTGTGGTACAAAATAGCAAAAACTGACACTTATCACTTTGGTTTGGTACAGAAGAGTTTATACCTGTGAGTACACTGGTTGGAAAGTTTGGAGTCTTTGAAACCATTATTAGACTCTTTGTACCAGTCCTGTGTGAAACCAATTGTTGGAGTTAACAGATATTCATAAGGAAACCAATTGTTTAGAGATATATTCTATGAATTATGACGTTATAAGTCTACATGCAGCCGGGATTCAATTTACTTTATTTACCTGTATATAAAGCCTGCCATTCCAATTGGGGATCTCGCTGCATTTCATAAGATCCAGTCTCTTGGGAGAAAGGAAGGGATTGCCTTTCCAATAGGCAGTTGGATCTCTATCCTGCCAGATAACCTGTTGATTTCCATTAAGGATGTCCCGCACCGACCTGTTCCATGGTGGTATCTGCAACTCCACCCTACCAATTAAATAACAAAGAATTCAATCACTCATCTCTAGACTACAATTCTAGACTTTCGACCATAGTGATTCAGGCTAGCAAATGTAGGTCATGCTTGTTGATTGAGTTATAGTATTTAAATCTGAATCTTAGTTAATGGGTTTGGTTATATTACAATTCATGACAATTTAAACCAACATAATGAGTTCAACTATAATTCATGAAATTTTAAGCCAACATAATTGAATGGGTGGTTGAGGAATTAGTTCAGTGTTGAAACTTACCATCCCCAGAAGGACCAATCTGGAAAAGCAATATCAAATGCATCTTCGCTCCCACAGTAACGAAATAAGGGCGGCGGCAGGGTATTCTTATACAAGCCCTTGTGGACAGTAGTCGTATCTTGGCAATTAAACATCAAGTCCAAATCAGGTACCATTCCTGGATACATCCTCAATAACTGAGCAATTCCCCAGATGGTAAACAAATCCCTCGTCTGAAAACCGTGACGAAATCTCTCAACAAACAAAGTTCCATTAACAATAATAACCCTGAAAGACGCCTTCTTTCGTGCCTTCTCAACAACTTCCAATGTTATTCCCGACTTTTTCCATGGCTCCAGGTCTTTGTGAATGAAGTTAAAATACAGAGGACAACTTTCTGAGTGATTATCAGGGAAATGATGAGAATTGGGGTGGGTAGATTTGGGAGAAAATGAGGATGTTTGGGTTGCTTTGCAGTGGTAGTCTATGATTTCTTTGGCCTTGGTTATATTTTTCCAGAGTGTAGTGGTTTTTTTGGTTTTGTCTGGGTGGAAGATACTTCTGTCTGCAAATGATTCGTGCATCCATAGCTCGTACAACTGCAAATGCCACGCAATTTCACATAACAATTCTGTTGTGAATATCAATCCACAGAGATGCTGAGGGAGGTATTCATAATTCTTAAACCTTTCAATTTACAAATACACAAAAGCATAAAGAATGTTTACTGGATTTGTGAAGGCTGTTCAAAAAATAGTTCATTTGAAAAACTAACAACAAATGATACCCATTAAAAAGAGTATGTCCTAGAGAGATTATTGAGAGTAGAACTGCAAGGGACTTCAATTCCATTTGCAAGTGGGTCTGTAGGTAGTCCTTATATTAAGGATGGTTCTATGATCCAAATCTTCTAGGGTATAGGAAATTGCTTCAAGATTTGGGTGTGTTTTCAAATTGGAACAAGCTTTTTTTAAAATATGTTTTAAATTGAGGTTGAAATTTGTATCAAATAGTATTGGATTTATTTTTTTAATTAATATTTATTTATTTGAGATAATGAAAGGCACTCCATCATAAAGCTAATATATTTTATGATTTTGTGGTATTTGGCTTTTCAAAATGTACTTCAATATTAGATGGACTATTTTTTTTTTTGATGAATAGGCGTCTATGTCTATATTAATAAAAGATAAATATACACATATTCACAAAAAAAAGTGGGTGGTAAGAAGGCACACCCTAAGAGTCACATGGGGAGAGCCCAAAAAATCAAAGAGTCTTGGGCCACGCCCAGAAATCAGGAAACATTATAAAAACAGCAAATAGAAAAGGCCATTAAGCGGCCATAGCAATACCAACAAAGGGTGGTAGGTCTCTATTATCTAATTTTCCCCATAAAACAACAAATAAAAAAGGCCATTAAGCGACCATAGCAGTGCCAGATGAACTTTTAGAGTTTATGTCATTATGGTCTATCTCAGATGTGAATGTTTGAGAATGCCTGTGGACTTGTCAGAACTAAAATAATTAGATAAGTATGGCATGCGGTCTTGGCTCAATGATAAGTATTGCAAGATGCTAGAGAGGCCCATTCTTTCAAGTATTATGGGCATGATGAACTTGGCCATGACATGGTTATGAATAAGTTAAGAAAATTTGCTAGCTTTTTATGTAATGATGATGTTGATTTAAGCTAATATGATCTAATGGTGTGAACAATGCTTATTCTTTATAGAGGGTCCTACTACTCTAAACATGTACATGGATTCCATGTTGAGTTTAGGACAAAGTTTCTCATGATTGTCTTTTCCAACTATGAGTAATCAATGGTAAGCATTACTAGATATGGAATGGTATTTTGCCTTTACATTTGTTTGGTGGGTAATCATATGCTAATATTTATGATTGGTAATATGTAAAATGTTATGCACTCAAAAGTAAAATATTGGCTTATTACTATTGTGAGGTTGAATTTTTCTCTAATAAATATGGCATTTTCAAGTAACAATTTGAATGTATTGAAAGGCCTTTGAGATCACTTCATGAGTTTGTATTTATTTATGTATATGTGACTAGATAGAAGCCAATTTATGTGGGTTCAATGTGTTACTTGTGTAGGCCAACACGTTAGACCGTAGGACCTATAAGACCATGTGTATAGGTTTATGAATTATTTTATGTGGTTCGTAACTAGGTCAATATATGTACCTAGCTATAAGATGACCCCACATATCAAAATTGAGTCTGATATAATAGCAAATAGCCAATTATCACCAGTACCATTTAGGTGATGGATGCCAAGAGTTGCTATCTATTATATCTAGAACAAGGGTGAAGGATGTCAAGAGCTATCCATGAAATGATATAAGAGCAATTCGACCATCTATCACTAGTATTGTGAAAGTGACAAATGAGATGACCTAACTACTACATCTTAGGGTTTAGTCTATTGTCACCTATAGCATGGAGGTGATGGATGCTAGGAGCTACCCGAAGTATGATAGAGCTTTGCTTACTTTCACCAATACCATAGAGAAGATAGATGCTAGGATTTACTCCATACCAAGTTGGATTGACTTCCACTAATGGCATGGAGGCAATTAATGTCAAGATCCACCAAATTGAAAGGTTCAATGGACTATGAAAATATTACTAATGGGCACATGTCTTGGATATTATAACACTTACACCTTAAGCAGAGATAAACACAAGTAGTTTTGGATGCTTTCTTGTCATCACAACTAATAATGAATAAATAAAAAATGGTCCACCTAGGGTGTAGTGTGAGATACATTGGCATTCCCTTTTCTAGCTAGGATGTAGTGAACTAGGCAATAAAAAGATGCATGCAATATGTTGCATTCGCTTCATATTACTAGTTGGTCACTATGTATGCATGCATCAATAACTATGTATATGTGACACATGCATAAGTTATTCACATGGTGTATATGTGTTGTCAATATTAGTTACCCACATTGTTTATATGTGATACATGCCTAATTTATTTAAATTATGTATATACATGTTGTATTCTTGAGTTAGTTGCATTGGATATATGTGATACATGCACAAGTTATTCACATTGTGTATGTTTGGTGTATGCATGAGCTAGCCACACTGTGTATATATAACACATGCATAAGCTAGTCACATGGTGTACATATGTTGTGTGTATGAGCTAGTCACACTATGCATATGTGATGTATGCCCGAGCTAGTCACATTAGGTATATGTGATGTAGACATGAGTTAGTCATGTTAATGTATATATGACATATGGTTGAGCTAGTCATATTGTGTATATATGATGTAGGCATGGGTTAGTTACATTGTGTATATATGATGTATCCATGAGTTAGTCACATCATGTGTATGTGATATATATGATAGAAAGACACTATGTATATATGATGCATCCATGAGTTAGTCACATTGTGTATATGTGATGTATGCTTGAGTTAATCACATTGTGTACATGTGTTATGTGCATGGGCTAATTAGTATGCATAAAGTTGATGTACATGTGAGTTGTTCACTATACAAATTGATGTGTGTTCATACACTAATGTTGGATTTGAACTAACATTTGATTGGAATACATTTACTATCATACCATAGTGAATAGATTGAATTGGAAGCATACAATCAATTAATGGTTCTAATTTAAAAGTGAGATCAAAGATCTCATATCAAAGGAGAGGATGAAGCCTCTCTATTATTAGTGTATGAACTATAGAGCCTCTAATTCCCAAGAAGTTATACATAGGTAAGACCATCATGAATGAAGCTTAGAGGTTTAGGTCTAGGTCTAGGGATGATCCAAACTTTATGACCCTACTGGTTTTAGTGCAACGATATATTGTGGCATAGATTTCTTGTCATGGCTATGGTTGGTAAGGCTATGAAGCTACCACTTCTAACTTGGATAGAATATGCTTGGTTGATTAAGATAGTACTTGAGGTGTAATATTAACAATACACGATCACTCTCAAATTCATGTATGCATCTTTAAGTGGGGGGGAAATGTGATGGTGAAATTTACGTACCCATGCCATTTCCCATTTATTCTTATGCCCCAGTTTGGGAGAATGTCTTATCAAGATAAATTGCACAATCTTGTGTTAAGTTGGGCTTATTCCCCTAGCCTTTACCTATTCCCATACAAACACATATGCATACATTTAGATCCACCTTATCCATCTCTACACATCTTCTCCTTCATATATTGCACCACACATACCTAAACATTCATTCCTCACACTAATCCTATCACTTTGTTAGCTCAAGTCAATTGTGTGGATGCATGTTGATTCCACAGTCATGAAGTTGACCCTTGAAAGTTTAAATTTAAATTTAAGCTTGGTTAACTCTTGCCCATTCAACTAGCCATCATGAATTGACTAAACACACATATACATGATTTGATGCTTTGTGCTTGTATTTAAAGACATTCATTTGCAACCATTCAACATTTTCGATCTCTCATGTATCCTTTCTCATCCTAGAAGCATTCAAGGAGAAATTGATAACAAAACAATTCAATGTGGCGCATTAAAAGAGTAACAAATTTGCATATACCATTCAAGGTGCTTTCTTGTCTTCAATTCTTCATATATTTCTAGGTTGACCTAGGTGAACATGCTCTCTTCTGATATAACTATGATCCTTCCAAGGTACTTTTAAATACCACTAGTCTTTATATATCAAGAAATAGCAAAGTAGACATAGATCACTCAAGTGAGTCATAAAGTGAAGGCAGATAGTTAACAAGGTCAAATTTGTGTACAAAGGATGGATCCTTGAACGTTGAAAAGACCCTAACTTGTAATCTCAACCCCGAATAGAGTTCAAATCTAGCATATAGATTAGCATAACCATTGATACCAGTCACAATATCTCTAGAACTGTATATGCAGTTTAAAATAACTCTTTCTTTCATCTTTTTGAGTTACTGGATTTGTTTTTCTCAGGTTTCCTAAGATGAATTAACTGCATAAAATTCCATCAAATTTTTAAGGATTTCAATCTAATTTCATGTACTTTCAAGACTAACTAAAAAACGTTAGATTCATGGCATTTGAACTCAGAAAAGTTACACTGAACTGCAAAAATCCATTTTTAAGAAAGGCCAGAAGCTTTCAAATGCTCACAGATCTACCAAAAAAGAGAAAAAAATTCATACCCAAAACTTGAAGAGGAAGACAAATAAGAATGCAAACACCAAAGCCAGCAACCATTTAACTGGTATTCCTGTCAATCTCCTGATCTTCTTTCTCCCAAAAGATTTTCTGCTTCGTTCCACTGAAGACATTTGAATGGCTGATCCCTCTGAAATCTCATGAGCTTTCTGGGTCTAGACAGAAAATGATTCATTCTTCTTCTCAAGAAGAGTACAAAGATTATACATTTGACAGTGAATAATAGTAAATTCAAAAATTTAAACCATATTTACTGGTAAATGTGCATCCAGTATGCATTGACATTGCCGTTAGAATCTTAAATAAATAATGGGAGCCGGCATTATAAGTATTTTAGAGCTTTGAAGACGCCAATTACGAAAGACATGCATAAGGCCGCTGCTTTCGGTCTCTTGCCATTTTAATAACATTGTATAGCATAGATTTTGCTGTTGGGTTTTTGTCACTTGTGATATTCAGAGATATGATGTACATGCTGCTTGATTATAGCATTGACTTTCAAAAATGTATTTGCTGTATTAAATTTTATATTGTTTACTCTGTCCAGTTCTTGGGTGGGGTAGCATGTTCTGCTACCTTCCAATCTATCTTGTAACATTTCTGTGATTCTTTTCTGGGGTTTTGATATGCTGTTCATTTGATCTTTTTATATATATATATTTTAATATAAAAAAATAATTTTTGCATCAAGCTTTACATCTGTTTTAGTAGTCTAGTTTTTATCGAACTTTGGCATGGTGGTGTCGTGCAAGTTGGTTGGATGAGATTTTGACAAATGAACATATTGATTTCAAATTTGTTATATGAGATTTTTTTGTTCTTTTTTACATTCATGTGAAGAGCTTGTGAGTTAAAAATACTTGCACGGTAGTGTTGTGCAAGTTGGGTAGATGAGATTTTGATAAACAAACATATCAATTTCAAATTTGTTATTTGATATATTTTATTGTTCTTTTTTACATTCATGTGAAAAACTTGTGTATGAAAATGAGAGTTCTCTCCAACAAATATTAATGTCCTATACTGCAATTTCTTCAACATGTCAAGTCAAAGTATATCTCTAGGAGGAAACAACAATCTAGATATAAACTTTGTGTCAAAATCCAATTGACACAACACATATACAATACCTATGCTTCAAAATAAGATTTAAAAAACAATTTGGCCAAAACTGGACAAAAGACTCTACTAATCAAAAGGAGATCTTTGATGTAGAAGTGGGAGTTTTTCCCTTTGGTTTTGGATGGCTTAATCTCATGCTTGGACTTGTTGAATTGTCTTACAAAAATTTGGACTGTCTTGTCACATCCTTGTTGTAGATAGGAGCAAATGACTTATCAAAAAGTAAAAGAAAAAAGGTCACATTGTAGTAAATAAATAAGTAGTGCCTTGTTTGAATGATGGGTGTGGGTGTCATGATAAAGAATAAAAGGGGTAGTTGGAGAGCATTGGAGGATATGAGCATCCACCAAAGCATAAAGGAGAGGAATTTTGTGAGGTCTTTAACTTATCTTTACCGATTGACCTTGCACCAAAGCTAAGTACAATGAAGCGATTGCAAGCATTTTCCTTTTGTCTTCTTCACCCCCAAACGGTCATCTTTTACAAAAGTTGTGTGTAGTTATCATTTCAATCTTGTTGTTTTCTTCCTTTCTCCACACTCTTCTCTTTCTCATTGATTAATGCCCATTATAGGCCCTTCTCGTGAATCTAAAGCTATCACTTCTCAAAATTTTGCTTGCATTTAATAAATGTTAAGTTATTTAAATAATTATGGAAAATGAAATTTATCAATTGATTTGTGATAAAATTTAAGATTTCAATGGCATTTGAAATATATTTGTATTCATATATGATTGAATACAAAAGATGAATATTTGGTATGTATGAACATAACATTCCCAAGCTCCCTTCGGGTGATTTTATTTTGCTTAAGTACTGGCCACACCCTCCCTTTAAAAAAGCAATATAGGGCTCCTCTCGCAAAGGCTTATGTGAATACCGCCACTTGTTAGCTGAGTGCTCCTCGCAAGGTTTCCTTCTCTCACTTTTCAAAAACTTGCGTCGTGCCTCCACGTGTCAGCAGTACGCAATCATCAGTGCCACTTTGCATCGCTCTCCTTTCGGGCCCCGATCGCATGCCACGTAACATTAGCCCGCACACATTTCTTGACGGACCCCACCTTCAATGCAATATGCTTGAAGAACTCCACGTGTCTTCGCAGCGCAAGTTTTTCATTGCTTAAGGGGAAGGATGAATGTCGGCCCCAACCGCTTGTCACGTGATCTTCTAAAGACTCCATTGCGAAGGAGAGTTAAGCAGACAACAACATCACACCAGCCGCTATGTTCTGTAATTGCCGCCATGAATGGATAGCACATCTCAATGCGTTGGTCTGTTGGGACCACTACCATCATTCACAGGGGATGCATCCAACTCTAGGGCGTCCTCATTCATGGCTCAAATCTTTTCGGTTGCAATGACAAGTGGAAATCATTGCTAAATGCATCATTGCTCATGATCGGAGGATCTTTTCTGTTATTGGCTCACCGAGCTGGGTTTCATTATAAATACTGCTTCTTCCATCGAAGCAGGAGTTCAGATTTTGATAGGAAAAATTGGTAAAAGAATGAGGCCTTTATCGCTTTTAGATTATTGTAAAGATTTACATACCGTGTCATTGCTCAACCTTTCTATTTTCTTGAATATTTTGATAAAGTTTTACTGTGCCATTGTGGTGCTAAATGTTTCATTTACAAAAATTCTATAAATTTAATGCAAGTTTGTTGGTTTAGATCATGTCTTTGACTCCTCTTTTCAGTAAATGTGTATGAATATTATTTTATGTCATTGAGTGAATCATTTAGACTTTTATCTTTATTTCCTTTCATTCTGGAACATAGCAGATTGTTGAACGAGCCCTTAGATCACATCTACAAGATAAGTCTATTGTGCATTAGATCTAAGTCTCGGCGCATTGCCCTAGTTAGATATTTTATTTTTATACCTGCTTCCTTTTCCCATTCAAAGCCCTAGTTATAGAAGAGCCGACTTCTTTAAAATCTGGAGGTTACTTAGTTTAGCGCAATAGGTCCCCCCTTTAACTGAGTTTCCTACAAAGCGCTGTTACCTTGCCAATTTTTGGCATCAACAATTTTTTTCTTTTTCTTAGTACGCTTGGTGGAACCACTTAAATATACCAAATCAAAAGGGTGTACAAGTCATCGACCTGTTACTAGGTCACGAACCACAAATAATCCTGGCTTGTTAGTGCCTCCACTACTAACAACGCATACCCAAACTCGCCTAGTAAAGCTTTCGGATCCCAGCCATAATATTGATTGCAAACCAAAATTAAGTGGCTTGGGACACCATAAGTCCCCTTGTAGCCCTAATTGCACCTGCCGTATGGGCTCCTATCCCAATCTTTTCTCTCAAAGCTATTCCAAAGTTTACTGGAGATGGCTCAATAACACCATCTGAACATTTGCAAGATGTTGTGGACGTGTGTCTGGTGCACATAGTTACATACTAGAACATAGCACTAGGATTGCTTGTTGCTTCTTTGCGGGGGAGAGCACTAGATTGGTATCACACTCTGTCGGCTAATACTATCGGTACTTGAGATGAGCTCGGGGATCCTTTTTATGAAATATTTTCTAATAATGGAGAAAGGTCTTCTCTATATCACCAACTATCAACAATCAAGCGTGCCCCATCTGAAACCATGACCAATTTCAATGTCTGATTCCATACAACCTGGTAGAGTGTCCAAAATGCCATCCAACCGCCAACTGGGTTAGCATTTATGTTTTACTTAAGGTCCATCAACGTCGACATCTCCATGAGGATCCAGTCACTCGGTGAAACCACATTACCAGATGCATACAACATTGTAGTTAAGGTGGAGAACAACCTAATTGACACCGGGAAGTTGCCACCTCGGCCCATTATGCCGATATTCCTCAAAATATCGGCTTCTGCTCAGGAGATGCCATCTACAAGCACACCCGTGCCACCCCCATCTACGAGTGCGCCCTAAAATGCTACTTCTACATCCAGTGCCTCAAAGGACGAGATGAGCATCATAAGGGAGATGTTACAGAACTTGATAAACAAAGTAACAGTATCAAGCATAACCGAGGTGCTCCTCTGAGACCATCCTACCAAGGCTATCAAAGTGGCAGACCCTCCTACCAACATAACCAATATCAGGGAGATGCACGCATGTCTCCGCCGACTTAGACAAATAACCAAATAGAGTTGGTACCAAATCCGCTGGGAGCTGCTCAAACTAGTACAAGTAGAGAGCTGACCGCAAGGTAGAACAATCTCATCGAAGATTTCAATCCCTAGTGCTATCTAATGAGTCTTGATTTTGGCCTAATTAGGAGGGTAGAATCTCTTGTTATTTGCTAAGCTTTCCACACTTTGATATTATATGTTGACACTTTCATATAGTTTCTCTCAGTTATATGACATATGGACTAAGTTCATTTCTGCTAGTTTTAATGATATTTACCCATTATGTGGACCATCTATATTTATCTTTCATGTGATTGATGAATGTTCTTTAAGGTGGTTATGATTATGCAATTACTATGTGTACTGACATTATTCTGCATACATGATTGAAATGCTAAGTTGAGAAATGCAGCCGCTAGTCGGTTAGGTTGAGGAGTCGCGCGAGGTCAATTGAGGAAGATGGTGGAAGATTCTTGTGTCAGCAGTGTGTAACCGCCTTGCACCAATCTTTAATGGCATTGAGCATTGTGGGCGTTACTGCAGTGGTCAAGTCCATGTTTGGGCATGCATGCCCGAACGGATTCCCCTGCATGCGTAACCGCCCCTTCCATTTTTCTCACTTTCCCTAAATGGCATCCTGTCAATTAGTGGGAGTTGATGGCCCTGTTTAGTTGATAAATAAGGCTCGAATCCTCCTTCCTCGAGCTAGTGATTTCATCGCCAAGTTCTTGTACAAGCTAATTATCAACCATATTTTTGTAATTACATTTTCTAATAAATGAAATAAGATTATGAGTTGAGTATCCAAGTTTTTTAGTAGTTTAGAGGATACTCATCCAAGGGGGCCCACTTGGTGAGTAATCCATTCCTTTAGTTTAGTTAGATTAGTGTTAGTTGTTGTTCAGTACTTAGTTAAGATTTTGGCATTGACTATTCCTGTAGCCACTAGAACTCTGTTTTGTGATTGTTCCTGCAACCAAGGCAAATAGAGTCATTTATGTTGGATGCTTAGATTTTCCTTCTTGTTACGCATAATCAGTTTAGATTTTCTTGAGTGATGTTCAACATTTGCTTTGTTTCCTTTCATGCAATTTTCTTTCAATCTTAAGCTTTTCTTAGTTATAAAACTGAGATGACTACTCTAGAATTCCTAGTGCACATACTATGTTGACCCATTTCAAGTTCATGTCCCTGGGTTGACAATTTAAATGTACCCTCATGATGGTTAAAATGGCTATTCAGGTCAGATGTCTAATCTTTGAATCATGGCAGTAAGATCTTAGTTATTGAAATCATTACTATGGGCCGACATTTTTGGCACCATTGTCAGGGATGGTGTCAAACTAGGGAGTCCTTTGGAGTCATTGATAGCTTTTTTGTTGTAGTATTTTTGAATTTTTCTCTTAGTGTTAGAAGTATGATCCACTATTTTGCCCCACCCATTCTTTGTGTGAGTTGGCTGATATCGAGTTGATACTACATGCATAGAAGAAGAAGAGATTCTTATGAGAGATTCCTTCCTAATAATCTTGAACCATTTCAGCTAGTAGAATGTCCAAATCTGCCCAGAGACGAAGAAGAAGAAGAACCACAACCCTTTGCTGATATATTCCCTGACTTGACCAGTTCTGAAGTTTCCCTTGAAGATCAAAATCCTACTAAAGAACCATTTATTTTGGAATTTCATCAAGCAGACATGGCTGATGCAAATGGGGATAGGCCTAACAGGCAGAACCAACCAGCTTTCCCCTTTCCCATTGTTGAACAGAATGAAGCAGATAACCTCAAAAATATCCCTGCTTCAGTCCTTGCTAAATTCTATGGGCTTGTCACAGAAGATCTTGATACCTTCTTGTTTGAGTTTGATATACTTTGTAGAAGCTATCACTATACTATTGATGCCCACAGACTCAAGTTATTTCCTACTACTCTGAAAGACGTTGCATTAAGATGGTTTATGAGCCTTGGCAGAAATATTGTGAGAACTTGGAAAGATATGAAGAGAAAGTTTCTTGAGAAGTACAAAGAATATTGTAGGGGTAGCAACATGAGAGGAGGTGACATTTTCAGAATGCAACAAAAAGAAGATGAGAGCTTGGAAGATTTCATTTCAAGGTTTTTGTTTTGTCTACAAAAATCTCCACATCATACACTTAATGAAGAATCACAAAAGTTACTTTTCCTGAGAGGAATTAATGAATGTTGCACTGATGCCTTGGACCTAATGGCAGGAGGAGATATCACTCAAGTCCCTTGGGATGATATCAGGAAGCTATGTCAGAACTATTCTAGGGCAGCTTCAAAGAAAGGAAGAGCCTTGCAATCCTCTATGGCTAAGTCATCCAGCAGTGGAGTCTCAAGGATGGAGATTACTAATTTGTTGGTAGATTTCAAGCAAGATATAATATAGCTACTCAACTGGATACAATTCAAGCTAAAAAGAAACATGAGGAGGAAAAATAAATACTGACAGAGTATTACCCTCAGTGTAGATAAAAGAAGAGGGACTGCAAATGCAAGGTGATAGCTAACATTGACAGTAAGCAGATTCCACCTGAGTTCAAACCAATTCAGACTGAAGAAGACCAAGTCTACTTTGTTGCAAAAAAGAGGCAATGGGGTTCAAGACAAGGTATGCCACCAGATCCACTATCTTTTGTTGGACCATATTTTAATTCCTCTTATTCATCTGGTAACCAGTGATAGCCACCCTATCCATTCAACTATGGAGGATACCCACTCTAGTCTTGGAATAACCCACCCAATGCTTGGTCCAATTATCAAAATACCTCACCTCAATGGCAACAACCTCAGGGGAGTTATCAACAATTTCAGGGACCTTGGCAACCACCCCTAGGAAATTGGCAGCAAACATCTCAATGGAGAGGTGGCAAACAATGGCCAAACTAACCCACCAGCTATATGCAACCATCTTCTCAAACCCAACAACCTGCTCTAATGCCCCCTCTTGCTAATTCAAGTGCCAATATATCTAAACCTACCTAGTTACCAGCTCAACCCACACCCAACCCAAGTAATAAACCACAGCAGTAGCCCATGTATTCTGCTGATCCAAACCAATTTCCTACATATGTTGTGAGTTTAAGTGACATATGCATCCATTCGGGAACAACCTTGCAAACTCTTTCCACTCGCATTATCACTGAGCTACCCGTGGAAGAGTAAGAAGAATCTTTGACTGAACCCATTCAACTTGATGCAACTAAATCTCCGAAACCAGCTCCAATAAACCAAACAACACAAGAACGATCATTTCCTCAGAGATTAGAAGCTGCCAAACAAAAAGAAGACAAGGAGGAAACTAGCTTTGATATCCTAGATCAGCTCAAGCATATATGTGTCCATATACCTCTATTTCAAGCCATAAAAGATGTCCCTATCTATGGTAAGGAAATTAAGGAAGCATGCCTCAAGAAAACGGATAGGAAAAAGAAGGACCCCACTACAGTCCATGTAGTAGGGTAGCTTGCTGAAATCATGCTTGGAAAAGTAACTATCCCCAAGTATAGTGATCTAGGTAGCCCTGTAGTTGAAGTTGTTATAAATGGGATGAACATAAAGAATGCTTTGATTGATTTAGGTGCAACAATCAATGTGATGACCAAAGACATCCTGTAGTAACTAAATATTGCAAACATGAGATCCACTCCTATAGTCCTGCAACTTGCCTATAGCTCCACTATTAAGCCAGATGGCATGGTAGAAGACTTGGTGGTAATCATAGACTCCTAGGACTATCCATTCAACTTCATGTTTCTTTTCTCTAAAAAAACACTAGGAGGATATCCACTTATCCTTGGTCAGCCCTGGTTAGCAATTGCATACGCTTATATTGGATGTCGGTTAGGTGATATGACCATTTTGGATGACATGAGAACTAAAAATCTTGTTCTATATCCTCCTGCTTATCCATTCCACAATGAAGACAAATCAATATGGCCACATATTGGTATAGAAGTCGAAGAAGTCAACTCTATGACGCAACTTATGATGCTCGGAAGAAGTCCTTTCCTATAGCTTCAAGATGAAGATGAGGTGTTATCCAGTATCATTCAAAACGAATGCCAAATAGATGAAGAATCATCTGGTTCCATAGACATCGAGAAAAAACTTATGTTTGTTTTGTATGATCTTCCTACACCAACTTTTTCGGAAAATAGACTTTTTGCAACCACTCTTCCTGTAGCAACTGTCACCACAGACAAAATTCCTACAACAACAGGACAACAATTGCTATTGGTAAATTTGTTGAAAGCTCACAAAAAAGAATTTTCCTAGGATTATTATGACATGAAAGGATTAGATCCAAAACTCTGCACCCACAAAATCTATATCAAGGATGAGTGTACGTCTGTCAGACAACCACAATGGACAATCAACCCTGTCTTGAGAGAAATTGTCAAAACTGAACTGCAAAAGTTGCTAGACGTAGGATTTATCTACCCTATTTCAAACAACCAGTGGGTGTCCCCATTGGTGATTGTGCCAAAAAGGGAGGGTAATGGCGAGTTTGTGTTGACTATAGGGAGCTCAATGCTACCACTAAGAAGGATCACTTTCCCCTACCTTTTGTGGATCAAGTCCTAGACTCTTGCAGGAAAACGATACTTCTCCTTTCTTGATGGATTCAATGGATACAATCAGATTCAAATTGCACCAGAAGATCAAGAGAAGATTAAATTTACATGTCCTTGGGGGACATATGCATATTATGTGCTTCCCTTTGGGTTATGCAACACACCTGCCACTTTTCAGAGAGCAGTCATCAGTATATTCTCAGATATCTCCCTTGACTGCATGTGGATCTATATGGATGATTTTACTACCTATGGTGCCACCTTTGATGAAGCATTGGAGAATTTGAAGAAAGTACTACATAGATGTTAGGATCAAAATTCATTCTTAAATAGTGAAAAGTGCTCATGATGATGCAGGAAGGTGTAGTTCTTGGCCACCACATCTCACACCTTGGCATTCAAGTTGATCCAACAAAAATTGACGTAATAAATAATCTGTCTATACCTACAAATAAAAGGATGTTAGGAGTTTTTTAGTCCATGCAGGCTATTACAGACGTTTCATCAAGGATTTTAGAAAAATAGCAGCCCCACTATATGGTCTTCTGACTAAAGATGTTGAGTTTCAATGGACATAAAGCTGTGATAAAACATTTTCTGATTTAAAGATAACTCCAACTCATGCTCCTGTACTTAAGGGACCAAATTGGGAAATCCCTTTCCACATCCATACTGATGCCTCAGATTATGCAATATAGGACAAAAAGCAGAGGCTATTGAAAATTCCATTAATTTTGTCAGTAAAAACTTGCAGGGAGATGAATTCAATTACACAACCACAGAGAAAGAAATGTTGGTATTAATCTATGCCTTGAATAAATTCAGGCACTATATCACAAGTTATCAGATTTTTATACACACTGATCATGCAACCATTAGATACCTTATGAACAAACCCCTAATCTTAGGAAGATTAGCCAGATGGTTGCTATTAATGCAATAATTTGACCTAACTATTGTAGAAAAACCAGGGAAGGAAAACTTGGTTGCAGATTTCCTCTCAAGGTTGACCTCATCAGATGATACTCAAGCCATAGATGAATCCTTTCCAGATGAGCATCTATTCTCCATTAGTGTGCAAAAACCTTGGTATGCTGATATAGCCAATTACCTTGTGACAGGGAGAGTTCCTCCCCACTTCTCCCCAAAAGAGAGAAGAGTGTTGATTGAAAAATCCTTCCCTTTTTCATGGATAGTTGGATGCCTATTTTATATTGGACCT
>CM021104.1:576424640-576608416 GCA_007115665.2 Sequoiadendron giganteum
TACTTTCTGTTCTTCTCTAAATGTGACCTATATTGGTCCCTCACATACTTTAGATAGGTACCAACTTTCTTAAGGACCTTGGTTCGGTTGAATGTTTTATCACCGAACAACACAATTAAACGGTTAATGAGCTCATCTTTTAAATCTTGATTTTGGGCATTCCACCATGTATGTATGGTGGGCCCGAAGAGCTCCAATGAAATATCACTTAGATGTTTATAAAAAACATCATTTCCTGTAGGAGCAGGATGTATAATTAGAAACTCAGAAGGGCAAGGTGTTTGGGCTACTTCCAAAAACTTAGATACGTGCACGAATAATATAGGAGAAATGGAGGTGCTCACATTGGGATTGGAAGTCTGTATAAAGAAAGGAATTGATTCGGTAGAAATAGAAGGTGATTCTCAAATCTACATTTAGGCAATCACATCAGGGAAAACACCAAACTGGAAACTAGACAATTGGATAGGAGCAATCAAATCCCTTCTTCAGAAGTTAAATGAATATACCCTATCACATGTCTATAGGGAAGCTAACAAGGTTGTGGGCCTCCTAGCAAACTGCGGAGTAAATCAAGGAAATGTAATAAAAGTTGACAACTGCATGGAGCAATGGTCAGAACTGCCAACACTTCTAATCACCGACAATTTGGGCAGATGAAAGATCTCCAAAATCTCTAAAAAGCAGTGAGCTGGGACAATCAGATGGGATAACAGATAAAACTCGAGCAGCATTTAGCCAAAGCATTAGGAAGTTGTGCCAAACTCATGGGACAAGCGCAATCATTTATTGGAAGCCGAGGGATAAAAGGTGTTAAGGCACTGCTCCAGACTCAAACTTCAAAAGGACAATGGTGTATAAGTTCGGTGTGCACTGTATCTGCTCGAACGAGACGTTGAGATCCCAATGCAAAAGGATTTTCTCAGTCAGTTCCCTGCAAGTGATCGAAGCAATAGAGCAAATAACCCAGGAGATCCTGCAGGAGGGGAACCACTGGTGCGATGGTAGAATCTATGAGGTAGTCCTAAGCCTATTAATAGATGTTCTGGGCACCAGAGAAGTACTGGTGGAGAAGCTTGGGGGTTTTGTTACACTGATCAACATTGAAGCGGTGGAAAATACTATCTTGGAACTGCCCGCGGAAGGTATGGTGAGCTCCCTGAAATACATCTTTGGAGAAAAAGGGGCAGGGGGAGACGGGAAAGAAGTGGAGGTTGAAGCTGGGGAGGAATGTACTAGCAGCTCGTAGCACCAGACCAAGGCAATGAGCTGCTTCCTAGGCAATGCATGGGATGTATATCGGGTGGGCATAATCAACAATGTCATGAATGCCTTTGCAAGGTTTGTTCAAAATGAGGATTGGTTCAACAAAAGGAGAATGAAACATGTAGTAAAGCTGGGGTACGCACTGGGAGTAGTAGATAGCTATGTAGTAGCATAAAGCATGATAAGCATACAGTCAGATATATAGTGGCTATAAACAGGCAATTATAATGTAGGCAAATATTGCCATTTTGTAAATCAATATAATAGGGCGCTATCCCCACTATTAGCACTTAAAAAAAATAATAATAATAATTAAAACATTTTAAAGTACCTGGGACCTTCTCTATCTTTATGGGAAGGAAATCCTCGGTCACCACAAATGTGACCGGTAATGTTCTCGTACTAGTAATATGGGAAGATCCAGGAAATGCTGCTAAAACTTCACCAGTAGTAGTGGCCTCTGCATCCATAGGTTCTGACACATGTAGTGGCATGTGTTCGCTGCCAGAGGGTGGACTACCGAATGCCTGCATGGTATGTGTTGTCGACATTTCAGACGATAATATAGGCATAGATGATGGGGTCGGATGATGTGTTGTATGCGTAGGAAGATTAGGATTGACACTTGTACCATCCCCTACTTCCCAGGAAACACTTGCAGTACCTTGATCATGGCCAGTAGCATGATCATGAGGATGCAAATAATCCTATAAAAACAACACATATTTTAGTTCATGACATAAAAGAGTACAAAATATAAAACCATGAATGAACTTATGTTATAATTAAAGATCTCATGACAACTTACTTCCAAGTTTTGTGCTCTCTCAGACAATATTTTAACCCTTTCTCTTATCTCATCTGTTTGAGGCACTATGAATACCAACTGAAGGATTTCTTGATTGCATTTTTTTTGGGCCTTCCTCATCATATCCACAGGGTTTGTGGAAAATGTGATGTCATCATCACATAATAGTGACTGCACCTCCATATAGATGCTCTCCTATACTGTTGGTGCCTTTCCCCGATCAGGGAACTGCAACAAGAATATTAAAAACATTATCAAAATTAACCCAATAAACTCCTAAAAAAAACATAATAATAAAACATTTTGCTCGTATCTAATTTGTACAATTACAATGAGGTAAACCTGTCGGATAGAAGCACTTGAAGATGGATCACGATCTGCACTCTGGTTCGGAGCCTTCCTCGTATGATCAATGTTCTGCTGTGACAAAAATTAAATATAAAAAACATTACCAAAATGAAACCAATAGACTTACGAAAAAAAACATAATAATAAAATGGTATATTGGAGTCATTAATTGGAGGTTGGGTAAAATGGTATATATATAGTACATACCACCCCCATAGTAATTGTGTTTGTATCTAAACGATTCAAATTGTAATCGATTAGCAACTCTTCCCCTACAGTTATTGATTTTATCGCACATATGAATACACGGTTTCCCTCTCGTGCCTCGAATATACAATTGGGTTGCTTATTTGTTGACCCAGGTTGTGTACTATTTATAAACCCTGCAATATTCCCTGATGCTTTTGGCCTCCCGTCAATGTACCTAGCCACTCCTTTATTTTGATCCTTATCTTTTAGTTGTATATAATTTGCTAATAGTGCATACCTACGCATACTTCATGTATATCAAACCAACTGCATCCAATCTTTGTAACTGTAACAGGGTCCAACATACTCCATCAACTCAGTAACTTTGTCGTAACAGACTTTTATACCGTCCATGCAAAATAGGCCCAAACCATGTAATGACGATGGTGCTATGCGATATATCCTCTCGTTGACACAAAGATCAGTGTTTATTGGAGGAAGTTCCTTCGATACCCATTATTTCCATAGATGTTTGTACCTCAAGGGCACCTCGATGTCGCCTATGCTCTCATCATCATAAGAACATGACCCCCCTTCAATAAGAAAAAATTCCATGCGTTTACGGAATTTTCTTCTAATCTTTTGACCTCTAGTTGATCTCCCTCTTTTAGACCTACTACATGTCTCGCTTTCCTCTTCTCTTCCAGAATTTCCCTTGCTTGAGGAAGATAAATCTGACAAATACTTATTTTGTGGTACCTGCACTCATAAGGATGTTGGATGAAGTTCTTTCATGGTGATGTGATCCGAAGGTGACATTATGATTAATCTATCATTTCATCGCTAGAAATTGACAAGTTATAAGGTAATCAAGTCTTGATAGATTGCAAGTTATTGTTACTACCGTCCAAATGTGTCCATCACAAATCAAATCTACTTAACGTTTTAACTCCCAAACTTTGTAACAAGTGTTAAATGTGACTATGGTCCACCAGTTACACAACCAAGGCATCAAATGTATTCTCTAATTGTAATCAAAGGACTTTTTCTCTTCATTCAAGTAAATAAACTTGAAGGGAAACACCACCAAGTGGTTTATTGGACACCTACATGACTAAAAATAGCAGCAAATTTACATTTAATTTCCATATGTCTAAGTGGTTAACGGGGAGGGAGTGTGTACTAGGCCTGGTAAAGTCATCATAAGTTTATGCTTTGGCAATAAAAAATGTTTAAGTCATCTTAAATCTTCCTATGTCTAATTGCTAGGAGACTTTTGATATGTTTTAAGGTAGGATGAGTGGTCACATCAATGTTCTAATTCTCTATGACAAGGTTTCAACATCTTCAAATAGTGAAAGTTAGTACTTATAGTCATTTGAAACAACAACATTTTGATTATGTATGATGGTAGGATTTGATAACTTAAAAGAATTGGCTACCCAACAAACTTAAAGTTAAAAGAATTTTTTTCAGTTTAAGGGTTTAGCACTTGGTGCAGGAGCACCCCATAGTTCACCTAGGAAAGTTGACTTGAAGGTCATGATTTGGAAATTTGTTTAGGCCAAATGTAGCAATCTCTTCCTATTTCTTTGAGTTTGTGCCTTAGAGGCATTTGAGATCATGTATTGTGTTGGTAAAGATCATGTTGACCATTTTTTAGGTTGAGGCTTGACTACAAGGATGGTTTAAGACCTTTGTAGACCTTTTCTAGGTGTTAGAATCTCTAAAATTTTACAAATAAGGCTTATTGGAAGCCACAAGCAGCCATGGAGTAGTTAGGGTCGAGCTTAACTACTTTAGTGACCCTATATAAGGGAGACCTCGGCATGGAAGAGAGGTTAGAAGCTTTTACATTGTTTTGAAATTTTGAATTCCAAGTAAAAATAATGGATTCTTAATGTGAATTTCTGGTTTTGATTCAAAAGAGAGCTTAAATGGATTGAATAGGATTCTGTAGGGGGTGTAGAGTGTCAGTGAGTGTTAACTAATCTTTGTGTGGCAGTAGTTTTGATTCTTAATTCGATTGAGTTTCTGTTTGTAGTTAGTTGTTTCTTTCTCAGTTGCTGATCTGACAGTTTGTGAGTTGAAAATGGAGTTTTAGATCACATTTCCCATGTACATAACGTATGGCCTCTTGGGAATTGTGTCTAGACTCCATGGTTGTATATAAGGTAGGAGTAGGAGTCATGAATAGCTCAGGAAACACTTTGAAAGTCTTCTCCTAGGCGAGCCTGATAGTGTCCGGCTAGGAAAGACATGGAGTGTATGGCACTTGATTTGAAGGGGTGATCATTCCCTGTCAAGTCATGGTGTGGAGAGGGCAGGTAGTTTCCTTGCAAAGACTTGGCATGAAGGAGGAGGCTCCACCAATCCATTTTGAGGGAGAACAAATTGACAGTTTGTTGTGTGGTCAGGAAAACCTAAAGAAGAGGCGTAATTTTCCAAAATGAAGGTACAGTTTGTGTACGGGCAATTGAAGGTTAAGACCACTACAATCTTCAAGTGGTAGGCATGAGGACCAGGAACCCCAAAGAAGAATTCAATGTTCTTTGGAAGACCTTGGAGTATTAGTTTGTTCTCTCGGAGAAGAAGGCCTAATTGAAATGCCTGGGACTAATGGACTAAAACCCTAGATGAGGGTTTGGTGGAAGCGATGAAAAGATGGAGTAAGGAGGATCCTTCAAAGCCATAATGGGATGGAAAGAACCTATTAGGAACATCTCCACACCCCTGCAAAGCTAAGTTCTAGTTCTGGAGTATGATAGCCTTTAGGGTAGATTAAGGGCTAAGGAAGAGTTGAAGACATTGCACCAAGATTGACTTGGTAGGTTGAATTGTCATGATAGCTGGGTTGGCAAGGTGAACCAGGGGTACCTAAACAAGCAATAGGTCCTATAGGTTAAGGTGGTGGAGAGTGACACCATAAGGGTCTTCCAAGTAAGATCCAGAGCATGGAATAGTGATTGTTCCATCCAACCCTACCCTATCAGCACTTTCTTTCATCTTTGCATATTGGTTTGATGCTTCAAATGATGCATTTTTTATCCCACTTCTATCATATTGTATTCCCATCCCATTGCAATTGTTGGAGGAGTTGATACCAAAATTTCATATCATATACCACGTTCTTGAAGCAATTTTCTGTGTTTTTACAACTTTTCTGAAGTTCTTTTGTGTTGTATGGATCCATAGAAGCTTGAAATGCTCTGAGATCATTGGTGTAGATAAATATATGTGTTCCCTTTCATTTTCATTTGTTTTGAAGTTCTCAATCACTATTTTGTGGAATTAAACAATCAAATATAGGGACTGCCCTATTGTGCCTGTGTAAGGGTTTGAGGGTTAAATAGAAATGACATCCACCAATCCACCCATTGTCTTGGAACTGTAACTCAGTGGATTGGTGTGCATCATGGTGGATTTGATGGAGTTTCAAATCTTTTTCTTTAAATTCCATTTATTTTTTTCCCTTGTCTTGGCTTGTTGCATTGTTTGGGAGGAACCTAAGGTTGGGTTTTACCTTGGCTTTCATATAAATCCTAATGTTCCATGTAAAACCTTGGGTGAGATATATCCGGCCATTACCTTTTTGGAGTGGGTATTAAAATGACTTATGTCTCATTGTTTTTAATTAAGGTCTTCATTTGAAGGTCCTTCATGCCAAGGTTCCTTTTATAAAGCATTTTGGACATGAAATATTTAAAATAAAAAATACCTTCATTTGAAAGTCTTGACATGGCATCATTTTTTAATGAAGGTTCTTCATTCAAAGGTCATGACAACATCACCTTCAAATGAAGGTTCTTCATTAACTGGTATTTTGTAATTTTGAATGTGTGATAATAATTTAGGGTTGAAAATAAATCCATTTGAGCCTTTACAAATGAAAGGACATTTGATGCAATCATATTCCTTGTCAAACTTTTAACTTAATAGTAAGGGCATCATGAGTAGTTTTTTGGGCCCATTCAACAATCTCTGATGCAAGGATTGAATAGTCTAGAATGTATCTACTATCAAGAAAGCCAATTTTTTTACCTCTATGACAAGGATTTTGTAATCTAGGTGTTGAGAAGCATAATTGGCCACCATTCTAGGAAAGATTCTTCATTCTCACTTTTAGGTGTTAAAATTTAACAATACGTAGATTGATGAAAGAGCCCAAAGAGCCTTTCTCCATGTTATCCAAGTACACATAGCAGCGGTCTTCTCTTATACAGTTGGACATGATTTCAAGAACTTAGCTAGGAATTATTCATTTAACCTAAGGTTTTCTCATAATGCCATCATTGGAAAAGTACGATCAAATTCTTCTATTATGAAGAATTGGTCTATGTGCCTCTAGTAATCACTATAAAAATAAAGACTAAGCTATTTTATTTTTTTTGTCTTATCTTATACCATTTTACGAGAATGGGGGGGCCAATGTACGAGAAGATCTTTGGAAACTAGGCATGAAAATTGTAGGTTAAAGAGAATGGGGGTGCCAAACTTACAGTACTCATTGTCCCTTGGTCATCGATTTTCCTTGAGTGCCCTCAACCTGGTCCTCGGCGCTGGTATTGACCTTGTTTTAACTCCAAACTCTTCGTCGACGCTGGTATTAACCTTGTTTTCACTCCTCCAAAGTCTTCCTCAACGCTGGTATTGACCTTTCACTTGTCCAATTTGATGAGCTACAACTTGCTTTAGTTAGGTTTTAGAGTATGTTAATTAAATTTAAAAAAATTATGGCGCCATTTAGAGTAGTGAATATAAAGAAAGCAAAGCCTATTATGGCACCATTTAGAGTAGTGAATATAAAGTAAGCCAAGCCTATTATAGTCATGAGGGAAATAATAAAACTCCTAGGATACTTTGTGAAACCATTTTCCTTGGTTAAAGGGAGGCCATAAAATATACCTTTGGATTTTTTCAATCTTCAAATATGAGGATTTTCAAGGTTCTTAGCAACATGAGTAATGGAAATGTGTGCAACAAGAATTTTTGAACACACATGGAATCTCCTTGCCAAAGAAAGGGGCTTCATAATTTAATATGATAATTTTTCTCAGCTCTAGAAATGATATGTTTCCTTAAAGAGGAAGGAGAAACCTAAAAGGTAAAAGAGATGCTTAGGAATCTCAACACTTCCTTATGATCAACCCCCTTCTATCCATAGGAATTGAAAAAATTGGGCTTGGCTAAGAATGATTTCCTATAACATTGAGTTTTATGCCACTATATATTTGACCTTAAAGCTTTCCAGAAAATATCTAGGCATTGAATATCCTAAATAATGTCACGTTTTTCCTCCAAGAGAGTGAGAAAGGAGTCATTAGAAAAATGACCATTGAATAGTTGGGCTATAGAGTTACGAAAAGTAGCACCTTTAATAAGTTAGTAAGGTGAATTTATTAATGTTAATCTTAATATTCCAACACCCTCTATTAAGTTTTACATTCCTCACAATAAAACATGTTGATTGAAACAAACAAATATATATAGTCTAAGCTAACATCATTTTATTTTTCTTTAAGTTCTCCCTCAAGAACATCATTGGCTCGAGTTATACAAGTCCACACTATGTGATCCTTTAACTCTAGTAGGCGTGAATAGAAGTAGAGGAGATTGTTTGGGAGAAGAATTTTTTCTAGTGCTAGGTTATGTGTTAGGTTATATAGGGTTAGGTTATATAGTGTTTGAGCCTAGCCTCAAACACTACAATTAGGGTTAGGTTATGTGTTTTCTTTAGGGTTAGGTTTGGGATTAGGTTTATGGTTATGTTTAGAATTTAGGGTAATCCAAATCATAACCTAACCCTTTTTCTCGAAACCTTAACCTTGACCCTAACCCTCACCTTTATACTATCTTTATAACCCTAACCACAACCAAAACTCTAACCCCAACCCTAACCCTAATTACCTAACCCTAAATATTTTTTATTTTATTAATTAGTTGCATTCACTCTAATAACCCTAAACCTATCCCTAAACTTAACCCTAGCCCTATCCCTGGCCCTAATCCTAACCCCAACTCTAAGCCCAAATCATCAATGTTTCATCATCAGGATTGTATCTTGATCTTGTGTATACCTCTGTCACCTTCTCTATACTGAGCTTGTGGGTAGCATTGTTATCTTTCAAGAAACTATCAAAAACTAATGTAGAATTCATATCCAAACCTGGAAAAATCATAACACTTGCCTTTTCAAGCAGCTCCCTCCCCTTTTCAAGGGTCATGTCAATCATCTCTTTGTCTACTTCATCCTTTAAGCTTTTTAACAGTTGATCCTCATTCCCTGGAGTGACATTGTCAACCTGTCCCCTTATCTCTTTCCGTTTTTGCTTATATAAAAATGTCTTAAACTCCGAGGTCTTTATAAATTCATCATCTGATATGAAAGACCTATAGTCTTCATGTCTTGTATCTACATCCATGGTTTCCTCAACATCTGTTTCTCTGGCAACATAGGCATACTCCTGAGTCTTCATTCTTGAAACTTTCCTAGATGAGCTTTGTGGCCTATCTATTTCTGAAATCCCCTTAATGGAGGATAACAACTCAACATCCACCAACTCCTGATTATGTTTTTCAATCACAATTTCAGCTTCCTCTGCCTCCAAGTTTCTGATTGTGTCATCAGATTCAAAGGGCACATGATGGTACCCTCCGAGATTTACTTTTTGTCTGGCAGAGTGGATATACCCTTCTGGATCAAATTTCTTTCTCACTGGTGCTCTTCTCATGTCGTAGTGCAATAATTTGTTCAAAATCAGATAATAACCTTTCTTGGCTAATACAGTGAAATCACTAAAACATAATGTACTGGGCATAAAAGCCTATTTCCCATATGAACTTAAGTTCATAACACTGGAGTAATCCATTTGCCTAACAATTTCTAGGTATGCAATTCTATCCGAGATAGTTCTGGGCAGAATGAAAGGTGTATCCTCAAAGCCATAAACCCTAATCATTGTGGCATTCTCTAAGCAATACCAATCCCCCTAGTTGTGGTTAATTGGTCCATTGTAATCTCTAGGCCTAAGAAACCTTTTTACTTGTTCAGATAAAGAATTCACAAGGATGGCTAAAAAATCTATACAAGGGTTTCACAAAGAATTCTTCAAAATGCAAGAAATTTGAATTGGCAAACCTGTTGTCCCAAATAGCAGTCCATAATTGAACAGGAAATGGCCTACCTTCCTTGTTGGATTGTGAAATCCTCAGCTCCTGGGGCCATAAACCTAACTCTTGTCCAAAATACAACACTAAGTGCATCAGCAGTGAGTAATTTCTGAGATGGAGAACAGAAGCACCACTCTTTATCGCCATCAAACCTGCATCCAGCTCCTTAAAAACATGTGCAGCATAGTCAAATGATCTAGAATTGTGATACTGAATGTCTGCAGCAATCACCATGGGCACAACCACCATATGCTCAAGTACCTCCATCCCTAATACCTGTCCCACTGAGTAGTAAGTATATTTTAGGTAAGGTTCGCAGAGGTCTACATGAAAGGGTGGCCCCTCACTGTCTTCCATTGGATTAGGTTTGCCATGACACCTAATTATGTGCAGAGGTAACCTCCACCCTTTATAAATGGTGTCCATCCTTCTGAACTCACTATCAAGCTATTCACTCACTACTTTCTCACTGCATATTCCCTCCATTCTGAAAACCTCAACAATTGCATTCTCAGATACATGTATCAATGGATTCCCTAAAAAATCACATATAGCTTTGTTTTTCGAATCATAGTGTCCGGTCAGCAATTTTACCAGTTCGACATCAATAAAAACATTAGGGCACACTAATTTCCCTAAATTGAGCCTCCATGGATTGCATACTGGCTCAAAGCGATTTCTCCTGTGGTAATGGAAATTGAATAACTCATAGCCTCTAATCGAAGTCCAAACATCACCTATAAATTTGCATTTGCCGTCCAATTTGTCAACTTCCACTTTGAGCTATGCAGAACACCTAGCTTTAGGTCCAGAACTAGGTAACTAGTCTATGAGGTCTTGATTTAGCTTCCTTTCAGTACCTTCTGGTTGCAACTCAGTCTTTTTCTTTTTTGCTTTTGATTGGCTTCCCTCCTCGGGTTTTCTTCCCTTTAGTTTTCCTGAACCACTAGTGCCTTCCATAATTCAAATTTTTACAAATTTTGAGAGGACGAGAAACTTATTGTACCTTCTTCCAAACTCAAGCCAAGTGAATACCTTAATTGCTCTATTGGTTCCCTAGCTTGCTCTCCTTCGATTTGAATTATGTGAGACAATGATTTCAATTGATCATACCCTGATATGCAAAATCTCCTACACTTCGTGGTGCCATTAATGTCTTTACCGATCGAGACATGAATGCTGCAAGTTTTTTTTTTCAAAATTCTCGCTATCACATCAGGGCTCATATCGGCAAGACATTCCAAATCTCTGGTTGATCCACCTATTCAACATTCACCCATCCGCCAAGACGTCTTGTAGTTTCCTCGACATCACAAGTCTCCTCGATAGTTTCATTCCTTTTGCTTTTTATATCGCCATGACTTTCACCAAAACAACTATCGCTCAGACTTAATGAATTGGGCCAATGGTTCTTTGCCTTACTCTGAAAGTACTTTGTCTCACTGAGATGTTTACTTTATCGACTTATGTCGCCGAGACCAAGCAATTTGTTCTGCCGATAGAATAATACTCGCTGTGATGTCTCTTAGATCTCCCCGCGGTGACATGTCTCACCGATACGCCTCTTCTTCGACAAGACAACGAGCATCGTCTTATCGATACCCTTTATCTCCGCATGCTCAATTCTGTCGGTGTAACCCGAGGGGTCAGTAAGACTTTTATGAACTCTTCCCGGCACCGTTTGTCTTACCGATTGAGTCTTCCTTTTGCTTTATCGGCAAGACCAATAGCACTTCGGCCAGTGTTTTGAAATCTCTCTCCGACGACCAAAGTCTCTCCGATAGACTTTACTTTTCTTCAATCAGCAAAAGGTAACTTAGCTCGATATGACCTCACACCGTCATGCCGATACCTTTTGTCTTGCCGATAAGTAATACAAACCCGCATTCTCCTAGTGTATAACTTTATCAGTATGACCTATTTGATGTCTCGCCGATAAGATCACATCGGTAAGACATTTCAAACCTCTTGCCGATCCGCTTGTTCAATGTTCACCCATCCGCTAAGACTTTATCTTCGCATGCTCAATTCTGTCGATGTAACCCAAGGGGTCAGTAAGACTTTTATGAACTCTTCCTGGCATCGTTTGTCTCACCGAGTGAGTCCTCCCCTTGCTTTATCGGCAAGACTAATAACGCTACGGGCAGTGTTTTAAAATCTCTCTCTGATAGACTTTACGTTACTCCAATCAACAAAAGGTAATTTAGCTCGATGTGACCTTACATCGTCACGCTGATACTTTTTGTCTTGTTGATAAGATATACAAACCTGCATTCTCTCTGTGTATAACTTGATCGGTGTGACCCTTCTGATGTCTTGCCGATACATTTAGGATATGTATATTATCATCGATGAGACCTACATCAACTTATGCTGATATTTTCATATGTAAAGATTTTAATGTTAGATGAAATTTATGGGGCGTTACTACACAATTTTAAATCAAAATTTGGTAAAAAATGCTATGTGAGGATTTTTTTGTCTGCATTATGAATCTTTTTTGGGAGACTAATAATCATGAAGAAATAATGAATTTGTCAAAATTTGATAGTTCCAACAGTATGAAGGTTTGATGTTGCATGACAGTACTAGCATTTGAGTTATAATGATATATTTAGAGCTCATGGCTCTCCTTTGTATAAACATATCACAATTTTGAATAATATAATCAAGGGTTATGGCGTTCATCTCACTGTTATGGTGTGTATGATTTCCATTTTTACTTTAATTCAAAGAGTAAATTAAAATGATTGGATGGAGTCATAGATGGATATGTTTGTAAAGGGATTTGATAAGAAGTATTGAGTTAGGATAGAAATTGACACTGATGTAATGCAATATTGTCAAAGATATTATATGTTATGTGTTTGAACCTGTTATGGAAATCTAAATATCTGTGAATTCGACTCCCCAATAATATATGGCACTGGCCTAAATCGTATGTGTTTGTAAGGTTATGTGTCTGTTTGTCTTAGCTTAGAGCTTGTTGCCAAATTGCAAATTAAATGACTATCTAAATTGGTGAAATTTCGTTGTAATCATCTCATGCTCCAAGTAGTTGATTCTATTGATGCTTTTCTGTTGTTTAAATTGATATATCAAGCATATATATATATATTTAGTTTACTGATACACATTTTTTGTATTTGTGTGATGTGATTATTTGGTTCTTTCAAGTAAAGATTAAACCCTTCTAGTCAATCACAGTAACTAAAAAGTATTAATTGGATCAATAAGAAGAATCACATAACTAGGATTGTCATTCTATCTCAAGTAGAGTTTGTTAGTCATTTACTTGCACATTTATACAAGTTATAAACTACATCTATGTGCCAAACACTTTGAATTATTGCCATCATAGATTACACTTTTATAGATCTTCATTAGACTTCATACACCCAACAAGGCAGTGGTCTCACGCTTTCATCTTTTGGTTTATCCATTTTATTTTTTACATCTGTTAACTGAACATATTCTTATATAATTCAAATATAATTAAAATTAAAAACATCATAAATTAATTATGTAACCACATAAGTCAAATATAATTCTATCAAGAAATTAATATCAAATAGATAATACAATCACATAACTCATACATTTCAATGTCATTGATCTTCTTCTTCATCCAACTCTTTGTCTGTATCATCCAATCCAAATTCAACATTGTAAGGATTGGTCATATCATCATCATCATCATTGATATCAGTTTCGATAATGTCATCATCCACACGGATATCATCTTCATGAACATTAACTCCTACATCATCATGATCTAGTTCCTCCTCTTCGACATCTTTGTCGGGCACATCATCAACTAACTGTTGATCCTGATCATCATCTACATCATCTTCTATTTCTTCAGTATCTTCTTCTTCCACCAAATTATACTTTACTGACCTTCCTCTTGGATCATGTCTAACCTCTGAGTAAAATACCTGCTCACATTGGCTTGGAAGAGCATAGGGCTCATTTCTAGCTCGCTCAAAATACCTTGTATTAACCATGGTAAATCCATTATCATGTTCGATAACAGTTCTCTCAAAATCATTTTCATTCAATCGTAGCCTATGCCATAGGATGACGAATAGAACTAATTTGAAGGACTTAAAGTCACACTCAAGTATATCATCCAAAATCCCATAGTATTGATTTTCTGAGACTTCTGGATGTATGTCGCTTCTAGATGAAACATTAGTCACCTGGAAGACTGCAGTTATCCCAGAATCACAAGTTTTCTTCATGTTATCCAACTTTTTGATTCAAAATTTATGACCATTGCAACACATAGCCTTGTGGTGTTTCACCTGCAATATGTCAAACATGCAAAACTTAATTATTGCAATATCGTCAGTTGATAAACATATTTATTCTTGGCCGAATGTATGCAAAGAAAAAAATCTCAACATATATATACATCAATATAATTCAAAATAATTAAATAATATGGGTGATTAATATATTTATACATACCTGCTTATCTCTTAAACCATATGCTAAATCAATTTCCCTTGGTGTAACATTGGAATCTCCATTACGATGAGCTTCTTTAACCAATGAAGCCACACCTTCCCATGTTAATGCACGACTAGATTGTTGACATCGTTCAATCCATACCGTCATCCAATCAAGATTGTTTGCGATGTACAAATGTAGTGCATCCCACTCTCGACCAACTGTATCAAAAAAAAATGAAATTCACAAACGACGTATAATTAGTTAATTACCACGGTATACGACCTTAATTTATAATTGATCAATATTGAAGATTAATAATTAAATAAGTACAATATACAAAAAAACCAAATGTAAAATGTATTCTAATTAATCTCCATGACCATCTTATAATTACTTGACACTTTCCTCAATCTACCTTTCCCCATCAGGTACTCCCCTTCGAATTTTTTAATGGAGTTGCGATCCCAAATGCGATCTACATGGATCTTTGCTGCAAACTTAGGAAAATATTCAGTAATGTACACCATGGTCTGGTATACCATGTATCCCTCCACCATAGAACCCTCAGGATGTGCTCTCTGTCTAACCAAAGCCTTCAAAAATTTCAAGTGCCTCTCAACCATCCACATTGACCTTGTGTGTACAGGTCCACACAATTCAATCTCCTCAACTTGGTGTATGAGGTAGTGTTCTTGTGCATTGAAAAATGTCGAAGGTAGACACTTTTGCATTTCACACATTAGACAAGGAATTCTTCTCTTCCAATAATTTATATCTTCTTTATGGATTGCTTTAGATGACAACCATCTACAAGTGATTCAAGGCACAAATATATTAATGAGATTTAACAAAAATATACAACGAATTGAACAAATATCGCTACTTACCTCATGTATTTTCCAAGATCATATATAACTTGCTTGACATTGTTGTCGAAGTTGTCTGGGAGAGATAGAGGTAGAACGTACTGCAACAATTATAAAATGATCTTTTCATTAATATTTTTCCAAAAGTAATAAACATAATACACTGAAAAGTACATGCAGTATACAAATATATATATAATATACCAGAATAATTACCTTAATGAAGGTATGTCAATCATGCGTTTTCATCCCTGACCCAAATTCACCTTTCTTTGTTATGATATTGTTTATGTTCGCAGCAAATCCTGTGGGAAATCAAATTTTTCGTATGACTTATTTTATAGCATTGCTTTGTTGCTCCATTAATAACCAAGGAAGGGCACTTATATTAATTTGGTCTCCATCGCTATTTAATTGAATGACATTTTTCATTTCATGACTGGCTTCCTAAATGTCACTACAAATTTTGATAATTTTTTCTTTGTCATGCCTTCCATCCAATATTTTTCATAACGTTTCTGTCATATTCTTTCCAATATGCATTGTATCAAACAAATGCACAATTTTTAGCTGCTCATAGTAGGGCAACCTACTAAATTGTCTGGGATAACTTTTCAGTCCCTGTGGAAGCCGGCCATTAATGCCTTGACAACCTTCATGAAGCATATAAGTTAAACAAATTAACAACAACAATCATTGTCAATTACAGCATGAGTAAACACAACACAATATAAAAATATAAATTCAAAACATATCATAAATGATAGATAAACAATTTGATCTGATGTATAACCTTGACGATTAATTCTATTATATTCCAACTTCCATAGGTGAGGTGTCATTCTTCGTGGTTTTGATGTAGTCTCTTCTTTCCCATTGAAAAGATGTTTTTCAGTAGTTTGATACTTATGATTTATGTGGAGGAAGTGCCTATACTCATCAAACACCTACTTTCCTAAACTTGTTGAACGACGAGATTTCATCTTTGGACCACAAATTGGACATGCAAATTTTTCCTTTGTTTGAAGACCTGCAAATCATATATAATTGGATTAAATATGTCAATTTTTATAATTATATATAATGAATAGATTATTTTTAAAACATGCATGATATCTACTTCATAAAATTAAATATCGTTAAAGTCATGCAGTCAAATGTTATAACATACCAGAAAAATGTGTTAGCCCTGGGGCATCATGAATTGTCCATACAAGCATTGCATGGAATTGAAATTGTCTTTGTCCTATTGGTCTAGATATGTCATACATAATGACACCATTCCATAACTTTAGTAACTCATCGATAAGAGGCTCAATATATACATTCATATCTTTAACTTGGTACTTACCTAGTTGAATGAACATAAACATTACATAATTATTATAACCATTTTACTGCAATATATATAAATTCATGTACATGACTATTATATGAAAAAATATATGTCATTATGCAACAAATAAGACAAATGAGATGCTACTACGTTAAAGAAAATTGATGTAAACAAATACCTGTAACAATCATTTCCAACATTATGTGCTCCCTATTTATTGACATCCATGGAGGAATGTTATTGTTGATAACAAAAATAGGCCACACTGAGTAAATAGATCTCAGCTCTCCAAATGGATTGACACCGTTCGCTGCCAATGAAAGCCTGAGATTACAAGGTTCTTCTTTAAAGTGTGGCCATTTTTCCTCCATGTCCCTAAATGCAGAACTATCCGCAAGCATTCGAAGAATCTCATCTCCACTTCTATTACGTGCATGGTAATCCATAAATTGCGCTAAGCTTTCGCACCTAAATAATTGTTGCATACGTGGAATAATGGGAATATAACGAAGAACCTTGCGAGGCACCTTTTTTGTTAGTTGATATGTTCGATATCTACTGATATAACATTCCAGGCATTCTGTTGCAAATTCATGTTGTTTATGATATATAATATGATCATTGGGACATGCATCTATTATTTGATACTCCATTCCAATATCTTTCATAATGCCAGATAAATCACGGTATGAGCGAGGTAAAATATTTGATGGTGGTAACAAAAATTCACCAATCAATCTACAACAAAAAATAATTTCTTAATATAAAGAATATTAAAGGTACATACTTCATCCTTTATTTACTAGCGATGAACTAACAACAATTAAAATAGATGAAAAAAGATGACATATATGACATACCTTAACATCCGTGAGATTGCTATGTTGGATAAACCATTCATAACCTTCAAGTTCACCAGCAACAATACAACAGAGAGAAGAGTTGTTTGGGAGCCTTCATAAAGGGGCTCGTATGCCTTCTCAAGTACAGGTAAATCATGAACATCATCAAAGTCATCTCGATCAACATGATCAGATGTGCCACTACATGTGTCATGGATCAATGTATTTGTACCATCATATTCAATTGTGTTTTTTGGTGCATGATCATCTTCTTCCATAGGATCATTAACTTCATCTTCGATATTCACAGCTCCATGTTCCTCCGCTTGCAAAACCACATTCTCTGGGCCGTGATAATTCATATCGTGTGCCCTAGGGTGCCCCACCTTTATAATAATGACAGACACAAATAAACCATGATCATGATCAAGTGATATTTTATATATATATATCAAATGTTAAAACAATATAAACATTTACAAATTCAATCAATATAAACACATATAATGAACAACTTACCAATGGACAATAATCATGCCCCCCTTCAATGTGACCATGTTGCCTACAATTTTTCTCAACTGTTATGATTAAAAGTCTTCTCGTCTTTAAGCCCTTGCAATTATTGCAAGGACAATAAAATTTCCCATCACCCTTTCTTTTCAATATAGCCCACAATCTAGCAACTGTCTCTTCATTTTGTTCTGGACTAATATTATCTGACATGATTTTTCTTTACCAACCTTGAATATTTAGATCTTCAAAAAATATCAAACTCACACGTACTCCAATAATTTTTAATCATACACAGGTAACAAAATATAATAATTATGATATTTTACACCAAAAAAATTCGGCATGCAACCACCCCTGCAAAAGAGAAGATAGTCTAAAGTTAATGACCCCAAAAAACACTTTCAAATGCTAATTCCAGAAATTATTAAATTCTAATTTTACAATGATTTCCAACTGTTATACTCCTAAAATCAGAATATTGAACTTGCACAACAAAATCTGGAAATGAAATTCTCAAAATGCAGCTAATAGGCCTCAACAATTAAGGCCTACTCAAGACTTTGTGAAGTCACTACAAGGTTTCCAGGCCTTACATGATGATTTCAGCAGGAGGATTAAAGAGTTGGTAAAGAGTTTTGATGACTGGAGTGACACATCTTTACCAGATATTGTAGATGCCCAAGGAAATGTTAGATCACTGCAGCAATGGCAGGACAGGGTAGATGAAATCATCAATGCACAAATCAAATTGATTTGTGATGACTCAGATTATGACATGCTGATGAGTAGTATGGATCATAGCAGCAAAAATATTTTGGGGAAAAAGTTGGCAAACAAAAAGTATAAATTTTTTTTTAAAAATCGCGAAAAAATCAGATTTAGAAAAACATAAAAAATTGTAGAACAAGAGATTAAAAGTTTAAAAAAAAGAATTGAAAGCGATTTCCATAGCATAGAGATATAGAGAGCAGAAAAAATAAAGAGTTTAACTAATGAATTGTAGAAAATAGATTTTTCAAATTTATATTCATATCGTTGATTACATTCTTTGCATTGCACATCTTTCAAACTCAAAGCATTACTTCACATTGCATAACTAATAACTAGATGCTGATAGATGACAAAATTTCAATTACAATATAGTATTTTACAAAGTCAACCTAAGCAATTATACAATTACTTCACATTGCATAACTAATAACTAGGAGCAGCTGCCAATTGCAATAGCTTGTCATTGCATTCCATGAGACCACATTTCTTTGAAGTATTTTTTCGAACAGTTCATTGCCTTGTCTATGCTTCGAAATTTTCATACATGTCTACCAAAGCATTTTATCAAACAGGTCACTGCCTTGCAGCTATGGCTAAAAGCCTAAAAACAGGTGCTTTCAAACAAGCTACGGATGCCTGGAAAAAATCTATCAAAGCATAATAGTAAGCAATAGCATAGACAAGGCAATGAACTATTTGAAAAAATGCCTCAAAGAAATGTGGTCTCATGGTGATGGAATGCCATGATGAATGCCTATGGCCATGGATTGTCATGGCATTCCATCACCATGAGAACACATTTCTTTGAGGCATCTTTTCCAACAATTCACCGCCTTGTCTATGGTACAACATTTTTCATACATATCTACCAAAGCATTTATCAAACAGTTCACTACCTTCCTGCTATGGCTAAAAGCCTAAAACAAGTGCTTTTGAACAAGCTATGGATGCTTGCAAAAAATCTATCAAAGCATAATAGTAAGCAATAGTATAGACAAGACAGTGAACTGTTTGAAAAAATGCCTCAGTTAACAACTCAGCGGTTATGGTTATAAGTTTATAACAAATTTTGTCTATGTCTTGGTGGCAATTTTGGTGCAAGTTTTCAAAGTTTGGAAAATGCAACAGTTATTCTCCAGTGGACGGGATGAACAAGAAGATTCTCCAGAGACTCAGTTGTTGTAACAAATTTTTGAAATATCATAAGGCGGTCCAAGTGACTAGTGACAGGTGTATTTCTGGTCTGATGCTTGTTGCTCCTTCATTTTCCCTATAAGAAGAATTTCAGGACCAAAAATATGAGTTAGCAAGTTAGATATCTTTAGGTCAAGTCTAACTGAAGTTGCAGAGCGAATTTGTAAAGAGCCTGATATTATAGTGAAGATACTATTCTTAGGTTTGGTGTCATTCTATCGTAGGTTTTAGTTTCATGGGTACTTAATTTTCAAGACAGTACTAGCATCTTAATGAAAATTACTCATTTCAAGGTCATGTATCTCCATTGTATGAATATATTATTATCTTGAATCAAATGGTCAAGGGTTATTCTGTTCATCTCACTGTTATGGTGTGTGTAATTCTCATTTTGGCTTTAATTCAAGGAATTAATTAAAATGCTTGAGTGAGGTTATAGGTGACTATGTTCATATAAGGATTTGATAAGTAGTATTAGGTTAGAATATAGATTGATGGTATTGTAAGGCAGTATTATCTGAGATTTTATATGCTATGTGTCTAGAAGATAAACTTGGTTACAGTAAAAAAACAACCAACACCTTTGATATTATCTAGCTATGGCTCCCAAATCTATTGTAAATTGATCATTAGGGTTAAAATTGAAACCTTGCAAATATAATCTTTGTCCAAATCCATCAAGAATTTTCCATCAGTTATAAACAATTCCCTTATAAAGAATTTGTGAAGCCAGGTCTAAAATCTGGAAATGAAATTCTTAAAATGCACAAGACTAAAAATGAAATCTGATGAGATGTTGCTTTAAAATATGATTTTCAAGCCTGGAAGTACAAATCTGACTTCACAAATGAATTCTGGAAAAAGGCAATGACTACCCTCAACCTGGCGATATCTTCTTGAGTTTCTTCTAATTTTCCCCAAGAAAACCGTCAAGCAGAACATTGTCGCAATAAATAGTTCGTAGGTTAAATTCTGATTTCAATTTATGCCCGCCACAATTTAACTTTGTAGGTTGAAGCGTAGACGGAAAAACGGTTCGTCGAAATTCCGATGAACGTCGGAGTAAAAATTAAAAAAAATGAAAATTCGCACAAGTGCCCGACGATACATCTAATTATATAGCTTTCGTCAGAAGGTTTCGTTAGAAATTGGGGTCAAATGAGTTAGTGATCTCTCCTGCCTTTTACCTATCACCCATCTTGGTTTCCCTTGCCAATGGTCTAATGATCCCTCGTCATCCCATCTAGTCCTCACCAAGTCATTCTAAATGCAACAATATGGCAACCTGGCACATCATCCAAAACATTCCTTGACTTTGTCCCTAGCCCTACTGCAGACTTTTATCCTCTTTTCATATCATTGTCATCTTCACATTGTTTCGAGATGTGTCCTTCCCACGTCAAACAATTTTGTCATCATCATCGTCTCCTGTCAATTGATTTTTAGCTTGACTAGCGGCAAAATCATGGTTGTCCTTGGATTCATGGGCATAGACATCATTCACATGCATTTGTCTTGATCCTCATAAAATATCCTTAAAAAAGTCCTAAAAATCACAAAATGTCTTGAAAAAAGTCATAAAAATAAAATAAAAAATCTTGAAAAAAGTCATAAAAATAAAAATAAAAAATCTTGAAAAAAGTCATAAAAATCAGAAAAAGTCTTGAAAAAAGTCATAAAAATTGAAAAATCTCCTGAAGAAAAAATAAAAACATTTGAAAAGTGTCAAAAAAATATCAAAACAAAGTCAATTCTTGTCCCATCAGTTCAGTTAGTCACGTCAGTCAATCTTTATTCCAGTCTGAACTACGTTGTCTTTGCACATTTGCTACGTAGGCACGACCATTAGTCGATGAGTCCCTGAGACATTAGGTCAGTCCTTTTAGGTTTGTCAAAATAAAAATCATAAGTCAAACATGGTCAATTTGGTCAAATAAAGCAAACATAGTCGCACTTGACACAAGACAGTCATTTGAAACATCAATGTCAAAATTGGCCAAAATCAGACAACATAAGCCAATCAATCATACAGTCAAAATCAGTCAACTTGCCAAAACATTAGTCAAAATGTCAATCTCATTCCTTTTTGGTCCTCTTCAAGATGTGTCCTTCTTGGATTTGGACCTCGTCAAAATGTCATTTGTCTTTTCAGGATGTGTCCTTCCTGACCTTAGGCACCATCAAACCATCAAACTGTCAAAACTGTCAAACTATCAAACAATTAATTTTCGGCAAACAAACATTGGCAATGCAACTAAATGGCTGTTAATTTTTGGCTATTTTGTCTTATCTTTTTATTGACTTGTCTTTTTTTCATGTTACTAGCTACCTCAAGGATGTCCCATGAAGGATTTAGAGGTGCGATGACGTCTCATGACCTATTCTATTTTCTTTGACTGTTGTTTGTGGATTGTCTTGACAAAAAGGTTCAGGCAAATTGGCCTCTAGTATGAGTTAGGACATTCCTTGTTTGTGATTGTCTATTTTGCAAGTGGATGACCTTGCACACCTTGGTCTATGTCATACCCTGATGTTTGTTGTCCATTTATGTCATTTTTATCGCCCAATAATGATTCAAGCAACATTTACTAGTACTTTGGCAAACGGTTAAGGATTCTAACATGCATTTCTTTTTCCGCACTAACTTGCATTTCCTTCTATCCTAACATTAATCTTTTTCTCTCTAACATTTCTTCTAGTCCGCATCATTATCATCCTTATCTATCTTTCCTATATACTTTTGTCTTTCATCTTCTAGTCCTCCTCATCCATTTCGAGAGCACACTCATGTCCTCTGAACCCAACTGTCCTCTCAAGGGGGCATACCGCTACCTCCTCGTCATTCTTCCTCATCCTATTTTGCACTGGGGCATATTTTTGACTTATTTTCTTTGCCACAATGCGACAAGCTACATTATGATAAAGAGGGGCAAATGTAGACACATAAAAATGGCCTAGACCCACAAACCACATTTTTCTATATCATGCTTCGTCTCAACATAATTAAAACAATTAATTATGTCCTATAGTGCAATGTCAACTATTAATTAAATAATTCTTAATTATTTAATTAATTCAGGTCTTTTATTCCTCCTAACTATTTAAAATAAATAAATTACATTTATTATTTTAATACATCGCTAATTACTTATGTCACTCTATAACTATTATTATTAGTCCATTACTACCTCTTGATTATGTAAATAAATAAACTTTATTTATTTATTTAATACGTCATTAATTATTTATGTCTCTCTGCTCATAATTAAATAAATTCCTATTATTTATATAATTATTATCCTCTTCAACTTTCTTTCTAATTTTAAATAAAATCATATTTAAAATTACCCATTTTCTAATTTTCCTCCACAATTGAATAATTTTGATTATTAAATTATCTTATTGATTTTCTTTCTAAATTTAAATAAAAGCGTTTTATTTAAATTGGCAATTTCCCTCTTTCCAAGTAAATAATTTTAAATTATTATTATTTACTATCACATGAATTCACCATTTTGGAATTAATTTAAAATATTAATTTCAAAATAGCTTTTCTCTCCACAAATTAAGTTATTTCTAAAATAACTTGATTTTCTAACTCATCATTTTTCTACTTGCTAATTCTCATCTCACTTCACAATTATTCTCATTCCTTGATTTAATTTCTTAAATTAAATCTTGTCCACTCAATTTGAATTTCATCCTAGAGTTGCCCTAACCCTAATTAAGGGGTTGTTATTTTGAATCTTGACCATAGATTCTAGGACACTTATCAATCTTTAATCTCATCCATCCATACAAAATTGCATTTTCTATAAAATGTCAATTTCGTCTTTATTTCGACATCTCTTGAAAACCTCTTGATTTCTGGAATCTCTTGTGAATTACTCTTGTATTTCTTGAGTCTTAGTTTACTTGTTATTGTGTCATTTAATTGTTTGCATCTAGAATTTAATTTCTATTGCATAGGTATATAGGAAATCCTTCAACAATTTGCTTAGGTCTAGTCTATAGTATAGAGTTTCTCATCAAATTTGAGGGCACACTTTACATTTCAACAAACTATGAGGTACAATGGAAATCAGCCATGGAGGATGAAGGATTGGGTGAGCTCGTTTCATCTTTGTTCTTTATTCATTTCCTATGCATTCTATTGATATTTGTGGATTTGATTAATATATATGTATGTTTGCTAACATCTATCTTGCAGAAAATCCTCAACTACAGATTCATCTTATTTGCCAATATTCTGTTGTGGTAGGGTTTTTCCCATTATTCGTGAAATTAGTTTAAAATTGCTTGATAACCATTTTCGGTCTGACCATAATCTTGTATTAATATCTTCTTCACATGAAAATAACTGCTCTATGTACTGAAAACTACAGGATGAATTTTTAATGTGACAAATGTTTTGCTTATCAATCTCACCAACAATTCCAGAAAAACCATTTGAGATGCCAGATTCTTCCAATACAACCTTCCCAAGATGGAAAGACTTCTCAACAATTCCTTCAAAAGCAATGCAAAATAAAGAGATGATAACCAACCACAAACAAAATTACCCATAGAAACTAGCCATACTGCAGCTCTGAACACGTCACGTACCATGAGTATAATGACAGGGGAAACATACAACTTATTGTGATTTAAAAGCATTGATAAATGTAATTTACAAATTCAATGAAAATTGGCCAGATATTATCATTTTGAGGTAATAGCACAAGGCTTTGAGGTATTATCTCTAATGACATATTTTAAAAAGAAAGATTGGCCTCATAGTCATTTGGTTCCCTATATTTTCTAGCAGCTAACTGACCCATCACTACCTGTTTCTGCTGAGAAAAATTATAGGTACATAAAGTGAAGCACTAATAGATCTATTAACATCCAAAATACTCCTTACAACAATATTGACTCACCCACCTCCCCCACCACCAAGTTCCTTTCTTTGGTTGTTGTCCCACCCTTGCTTCCATAACTCCCTGGATTAGTAAGAGAAGACCAAGCATAAACATCTCCACCCTAGATATATTCCTGGTCCTTTCCCTCACCCTTAACACAACAAGAACCTCTACCTCCATGACCTACACTTGCACCATCAACATCAAGGGGTGTTCCACTTGTCGGTGGAGGTGGTCACCCACCCAACGCAGTTGTATTAAGTGATGAGTTTTACTATAAACTCAAATTTTTAGTATCCAAAATTAAAGTCCCAACTACAAGAGAAGAATAATCATGCAATATTAAGTCCCCTGAGATATTGATACTTATCTAGAAACCTACAAAACTGACAGCTGACAAAAACATGTGGTAGAATCTCTAAATTTCCTTCCCCAAAAATCAGAACATCATTATGAAACTGCAAACTTGTATTCAACTAACAAGTAGTATTCAATGAGCCAATTCCTTTTAAATCTTCTTCACCTGAAAATAACTACTCTATGTACTAAAAACTATAGGATGAATTTTTAATGTGACAAATGTTTTGATTATCACTTCCACCAACAGTTCTATATTTTCCATTTGAGATGCCAAATTCCTTCAATACAACCTGCTCAAGATGGAAGGACTTTTCAACAGTGTTGCCAAATCAATGAAAAATAAAGAGGTGATAACTAGCCACAGACAAAATTTCCCATGGAAACTGGCCATACTGCAGATTTGAACACCTCACAAACCATGAGTATAATAACAGGGGAAACATACACAACTTATTGTGATTTAAAAGCATTGACAGATGTAATTTACAAATTCAATGAACATTGGCCATATATTATCAATTTGAGGTAAAAGCACAGGGCTTTAATCCTGACTAATACATAGCTCAATGTTTTCCTTCTATGCATCCATATTTCATTGTAGCCATCTCTGTATGACCTACGTCAATATAACTTGTGTGTGCCCAATCATCACACCATTTCATCACCCTGAACAAATTCTGAGCCCACCATTCACCTAGATCATTGTTAAATTTCAGCCAATATTATAGTTTAAGACATCATGGTGATGAAGACCTGAGTTTGACCAAGAGTCACTACTTGTTGGTTAATTTCAGCAATTATCAAAAATATAAAATAAATACTAATTAAAAATATAATGCTATGATCGCCACAATGAAACAATAACAAACATTAAATTGTTAATTAGAGAAACAAACAAATGCATCCATCCTCACAGTTACCAAAAAAATCTTGCCATCTTCGAAGGCCTGCATTTTACTCATAAGTTTGTCCATTTCTCAAAGCATTGTATTTCAAAACAGAAGATAAGTGCAATTGCAATTTATTACTACCATATATTCAGTTTAAAAAGGTTTTCCAATATGAAGAACTGAAATGAAATTGCTTGGCAGAGTAACTTCTAGCCTATTGTAAAATTCATTGTACAATACAAAGCTAATGCACAACATCAAACAATACTTTCATACTACTATAAAGGAAATTAAAATTATGTTTTCAAATTTCACCAAATTGACTTTCAAAAATATGTTTGATTTATGCTTGACCTCAATTCCAAATAAACAACAAACATTGAAATTGAGTACAAACCATCACGAACTATTGAAATTGAGTAGAGACCATAGCATGTGAATTAACTACAGCTGTTTTGTCACATGCTCAAATGAATTTCTTGAAATGAAATGAAAAAGTGTGAATATTATAATATTACTCAATTCCATAGGTTTCTTCAGGCAAGTCCATCTATTTCCTTGTAGCTGCTGTCAACTGATTCTTAATTTTACAACCTAAATATCAAGTTGGATTGCCTTGAAGTGTCTTGAAAGGGCTTGTATTAAGACTATGGTAAAGATTGTGTTGAGAAAAATAGAATTAATATCAAACAGTGTAATGATACAAATCAGTAAACTCCTTCAATAGCAGGATAGTTATTTTTGAAATGTGCATATTTCTATGAGAAACCGAGGTAGAAACTCTATACTGCACAAGAAAGACAGTATCACTTACAACAATGTACAAGAAACTTCATCTTGCTTGCCAATTCACTCACTAGCTATCTTTGATTTTTGCAAGGGCACTGAATTCAATGAAGCAACAACCATGTTTCAAACAATAACTTCAGAGCTCATGTTACCTGCAACTTCCAATAATTGCTTGCTATTTGAGATGGATTGAATCTCAATATGACCTAAATAAAAAAATTGCAAGCTATTCTAAGCCTGTTTGTATGAGGTGAACTACCTGTGTTCTTTGTTTGCAATGTTATTAACATCTTCCCATCATAATTTCTTTATGAATCAAAACATACTTTGTGCTCTATGTTTTATTCACCCTCGTATAAGAATCAAATCCAGTTTACAAACCACCAAAACCATGATATTCACAATTTTAGCAATTTTGTTCACATAATTCTTAATGAACTTTCACTTTAGTTGGACCATTTTTTTAAGTAAATGCTAGAGTGCATATTTTATTCTTTTTTCATTCTGGTGAAGACTTATCTATCATTTGTTTCCTGGCTACACATGAAAACATGTTTGCTGCTTTTTATTAGAGGTGGCAAAAATAATCTGCCACATTACTAAAATTATATTAATTCTTTTCTCAACTGCATTTGTTGAAAAACAAAAAACTAATCACTAACTTTTTTTTTATGGATTGAGTTTTCTAGATATCTTTTTAACAACCAACTCAATGGCCCTTTCCAACAAGAACATTGTTCTTAAGATCTACCAGTGTTTTTATTCCAGATGCTGCAATTACAAATGGATTTGTTGAAAAGCTTTAGATTAATAATTTGGCAAGTATGCAACCATATATGAACAAAATGAGAGTTTTAAAATAGGGCATGGAAATACATCAAGCATAAACTACTATGTCATCACATGTTTGAAGAAAACCAAAAGAAGAAGAAGTTCCAGATTCTCATTTCATTCTATGCAAATTTGGATCAGACTGGAGGATTGGAGCAACCCATTAAAAGAGTTGGATATTAGTCAACAACATATTGTGGAGAATTTCCTTCTCTAATCTTCTCTTTGTCAAGTTGTTTTGCTCAACTTGAGTTGACAGCTCCATTGTAATTCTTTAGTTTTTTTGTACCCTTTATTTTTCAGTTTAATAAATCATCTTCTTTCAATTAAAAAAAGTATGATGGCTTGTTTCAGTGGTATTGAATGTGGGACCAAACCTTCATGTTATGATCATTATTTATATATAATGAAATGAGCACTTAAATTATTTATTTTGGATATTATTGGAATATATTTATTTCTTTTTTATTTAGCCACAAATTTCATTTAAAAAAAATTGAAAATCTTAAATTTGAAGTATTAATAGACTAGGCTTATCTATTCTACTCATTAGATGTAATTAAGAATGTATGATTTATTACAAAAATCTAGGCAATAATTGAATGTTAAAAATAATTTAACAAGACAAGAATTATAGGAGTAAAAGCATAATGGGTCTTTGTTTTTTATTAAGGAAAAAACGGGTTTTGAAGGGACCCTAAAACCCTCTACAAACAGATTTTGAATGGATCTGGAACCCTCAACCAAAAGGTTGTCTAAACATAAAGACATGAAAGAACAGACAACCAAAGATAAAAAAGCAACCAAGGCCAAAGAACCACTACTGACTACAAAGCCGCAAAATAGCCAGCAGCCAGCCAAAAACCAGCCCCCAAACAAGAGCCATTAAGATTTACATTTAGAATTACTCTTGTGAGAGCGGAGGGTCATGTCAAAAGGAGGCTTAGAGGACTTTTCTTTCTTGCCCTTTACAGTAATCCATCCCTCTTCCACTTGCACTGCCTTATCAATCCAAGCCAGTGCACCATCATCTTGAAGAAGAATGTCTGCAACCGTCATCTTAGAGATTTGATCTGTCTTCCTCCCTGCAGGCATGGCCAAATCAGGAGAGCCACCAAAAATGATAGTTGTAGCACTATCACCAGAAGTGGCATTCATAGGCCTACTCTTTCTCTCAATAGGGGTTTCGACATTGTAGTCTTGCATAGCATCATCAGCCCCACCATTAGAGACAACTGGAGAGGATGCCCCAAGGTCCTGTGATTCCAAAGGAACCACCTCAAAAAAACTCCTAGGTTTCCCAACTTTCTTCTCAACTGTATAATGTTGTTGAGAAGCACCTTTCCACCATGTAGCCTTCATAGATTTTTTCGCAAAACCACATTGTGCAGCAGCATGATTTGTTTTAAAACATCTTCTACATTGGAAGGGAATCCCTTCATAGTCCAACGCTTGGACCCAAGAACTCTTAGAAGTTTTAAGTAAAATTTCGATAGGCAACCCTTTTGAAACATCCATTTCAACCAATATGCGGGCAAAGGTAGAGTGAAACATATCAGAGGATGCATCATCCACCAACAAAAATTCTCCAAGAGCCTCACCCACTTCCTCTAAAAGGAGATCAGACCATAAATCAAGAGGAAGATTAGGAAGCCGAACCCAAATTGGGATCTTATTGAATGTTTCAGAAGACGAGTTGAAATCAACATTCCAAGGCTTAATTATCAGCAGAAATTTATCCTTTCAACTAAAAAATTTATCACATAAAATTTTGTTTCTATCTTGATCAAAGTCAAATTTAGCAACAAAAAACCCCTTGGCCATGGAGAAAATGTGAACTTTACCAGTAATTAAAGGCTCCCATTCTTTTGAAATCCAGGAGTGCAGCTGAAGGAGGGAAGGCCAAAACCCTTTAAACCGACAGATCACCCCATGAGAGGAGAAGGCAGAGGCATTATACTCAATTTCCTCTTTCGTCTCAGCCTTCAAATCAACGTATGTAGCATTAACCCCAGGGATAAACCCACCATTCGACGGTCTCCACTGTGCCTTAGTTTTCTGCATTTGATTCACCTCATTCTTGCCACCAACGCAGAAAAACCCATGTTTTCAGGTGTCGGTGGCCATTTTTGGCCCTTCTGCCCTGCAGTTTCTCTTCGTCCAGTTGTGGTCTTTGCACCACTCGTGACTAGTTTTGCCGCATTCACCAGCGCACACCCCTTCGATCCCTCTGGGCCCTTTGCTGCCGTGAACACAGCCTCATTTGTGCCCTGGCCATTGGCCTTTCCAACCTTCGTTGCCTTCTCCTGCAACTTCGCCCCACCGTGGAGGTCAATGCCCATGCCTGTGCCAGAAACACGGGTCGAAGATGTGGCCGCCACAATCGCATCTGCATCTGCCTCCACCATTAGCATCATACTAACTATATGTGTGTTAGAACTCAAACCCAGACTATAATGGGTCTTTGTTAAATTGGAATATCATCTCAAATTTTGATTTATTAAAAAATACAAAAAAAATAACATTCCCATTGCAAATATATTTATTCTAAATAAGTTGTCTTTCTCATGAAATATTCTATCTGATATTTGCAAACAAACCTTCTCCTCAAAAAGATATCTATCATTAATTTATATTCCACAATATGTTAAACAAAATGATTATGATTTTATTTTTAATTTTGTGATTGGTAATATGGAAAATCTAAAACAAAGACAAGCTAAATTGGCTAAGTCTCTAAGAAATTGTAATTTGTTTAATGGTACACCAACTAGGAAAGTCTCTAAGAATTTGTAATTTGCTTAATGGTACACCAACTATCCATTTAATGGTAAAAGCCTCCAAAATCTCATTTATCGTGTAAAAGTTAGATAGATATTGTTTTTCCAACTAGATGAGACTACAATTGCAGCACATGTACAAACACAAAACCTCTAACTCAATCCCTTTATTTTCCAAAAACTTATGACCATTTTGATATTTATCTCTTCATAATTGTTCTCACACATAAAACTTTTCAATAATTTGACCATGTGAGCTGATTTGTCAATTTTTATTGTTCACTAGAAAACACGTTGTATCAAATATAATAATATTCTAAGTAGTTCAAGCTTCAACACTAAAGTATAATTGAATTTTCTTATTGGGTTTTCATTGTTTACTAAAAACACGTTGTATTAAATATAATAATATTCTAAGTAGTTCAAGCTTCAACACTGAAGAATAATTGGATTTTCTTATTGGGCTACCACATCTTGACAATAGAGGAAATGTGTGGATTGAATTTGTGGGTACAAACTTCCACTTCCACCAACTAGAGTGCAATTGCACTTGATTTTCCCTAATGTCCAACAACATGTACATACCCATTATCAAAATGACGCATAAAGAGGCATATTATTAAATTTATTTATTTATTTATTTCTAAGATTAATTTAGTAAACATACTTAAATTTAACTCAATTAATTTTTTTTATAAAAATGTAATAAAATATCTAAATGTTAAATTAACAATTTGATATGCTTCAACCAACAAAATACAAAAAAAAAATCTTTTAATTTGACATACACAAATATAAAAAAATCGGCATAATCATTTAAATAAATAAGGGGTGAAATCATAAATGTGTGTCCTACTTTTTTATCCAAATGTGACACTTAAATCAATATTTTTAGCCAAATTTTACTTTCTCACTTATAGCAAGCAAACTATTAAGAATTTAGAGATGATGTGAGCTAGGGATTTGTAAGATTTTATGTGTAGATTTTATTATATGTTTGCAATAATAATAAAAAAAATGTTACATTTGTTAACAACTTTCTTTTTATACTTATAGTATTTTTAATAATTGATATTTCATCTAGTATAACTTTTTTTTAGAAGAGATCACCAACATTGATTTCTAGTACATGCATATATTTTTCTAATTTTATGTTCTATATTTTATTTATTATTAATTTTGAGTTCAAATTAATTATAATTTAGAGATATTTTTCTATCTAACACACACACACACACACACACATATATATATATATATTATTTTGTTAGACATCAATACTAAGTGCAAATATGTTTTAAAAAAGCACTTGTTTTTTTTTATTTTTTCACTTGTGTTGAATAGAGATCTTTATGTTTGCTAAAAACCCATGTTGAACAAGTTTTTAAAATATAATGCAATAAGTATATTAAGAATTTAGTATTAAAAAAATATATTATAAGAGCTATGATCTTGCAAAATCTCATGTCATGAGGATTTTAATTGTTAAAACACTTCCCTAAATCCTCATTCTTTGACAAAAACTAAGGTCAACAAAACTGAAGGTTTAACTAAGGGTATTTTGTTGAAGGCTCTTTCTTATTGCTATTTTGGTGTCCAACATTTTAAAATAGGAAAAAGGAACCTTCATTTTGACACCTTTCATTAGAACCTTGTTTATCTATGATAGGACTTGTACTTCAAATAAAGGACCTTCATTCAAAAGCGATCAACAATTTTTGCCTTCCAAGACTCATTTTATCACCTATCTTATAGTACAGTGTACCTTGTGTTACACCCCAAATTGTAAGCTACTACGTAATAGTATGCATAGGGCCAAAATATTGTAATGTGAACTCAATGCTTGAATAAAATGTGTACCTTGTTGTCAATCTGAGTATTGTATTTGATTAAGGTAAAAATAGGTTTTGAAGGGACCTTGAAACCCTTTACAAGCAGATTTTGAATGGATCTGGAACCCAACACCAAAAGGTTATCAAAATGAAAGACATGAAGGCACAAACAACCAAGGACAAAAACGCAACCAAGGCCAAGAGCCACAACCGACTACAAAGCCTCAAACAACCAACAACCGACCAAAAACCAGCCCCCCAAACAAGAACCATCAAGATTTACATTTAGAATTGCTTTTGTGGGAGCGAAGAGTCATATCAAAAGGAGGTTTAGAGGACTTATCTTTTTTTCCCTTTACAGTGATCTAGCCCTCCTCCACTTGCACTACCTTATCAAGCCAAGACAACGCACAATTATCCTAAAGAGGAAATCCATCATTCGTTGTCTTAAAGATTTGATCTGTATTCCTCTTAGCAAGTGTGGCCAAATCAGGAGAGCCACCTGAAAAGATAGCTGGAGCACTGTCACCAGAAGTGGCAGCCAAAGGCCCACTCTCAATCTCAAAAGGGGTCACAACATTGTTGTCTTGCAAAGCATCAGCAATCTTTCCATTAGAGACAACCAGAGAGGAAGCCTCAAGGCCATGTGATTCCTGAGAAACCACCTCAGAGAAGCTCCTTGGTTGCTCAACCTTCTTCACAATCGTATAGTTTTGCGAGGAAGCATCTTTCCACCATGTAGCCTTCATGGCTTTTTTCTCAAAACCACAATGACCAACAACATGACCTGTTTTGAAACATCTTCTACATCGAAAGGGAATCCCCTCATAGTCCAAAGCTTGGACCCAAGAATTCTTAGAAGTTTTAAGTAAGATTTTGACAGGCAACCCTTTCCATTTCAACCAATATGCGGGCAAAGGTAGAGTGAAACATATCAGAAGATGCATCATCCACTAGCAAAAAATCACCAAGAGCCTCACCCACTTCCTCTAAAATGGAGTCAGACCATAAATGGAGTGGAAGATTAGGAAGCTGAACCCAAATCGAGATTTTATTGAAGGTTTCATAAGAGGGGTTGAAATCAGCATGCCAAGGCTTGATCATCAACATAAATTTGTCCTCCCAGCTAAAAAAGTGATTACATAAGATTTTGTTTCTATCCATATCAATGTCAAATTTAGCAACAAAAAACCCCTTGGCCATGGGGAAAATATGAACTTTACCAGTTATTAAAGGCTCTCATTCTTTTGAGATCCAGGAATGCAACTGAGGGAGAGAGGACCAAAAACCCTTAAACCAACAGATCACCCCATGGGAGGAAAAGGCAGAAGAATTAAAGTCAATGTCCTCCTCTGTCTCAACAATCAAGTCAACAGAGAAATCACTAGTCATAGGAATAAACCTACTAGACGGTGGTCTCCCAGGCCGAGACCTCTGGGCCAAAGTATTTTGCGAACAGTCCACTCTTTCCTTCCCATTACTGCAAAACCCATGTTGATGGCCATTAAGGACCTTTTTCCTAGCACATCAACCAACTGTAGATCCATTACCATTTTCCTTATCCGGTCCACCATCCCGTCCACGCGACCCCTCCAAAGCAGCGAATAAGGCAGTCGCGGCGCTAGTAGAGTCGAAACTGCTAGAACCAGTGCCAATGGTCGGTTGCAGAGGCACGCATCCATTCTCACTCGCATTCATTTCAAATTTCCTTTTTTCCTTCATAAAACTTGTCAATCTGAGTATTGTTACATTTAATGATTGTCCCATTTTAGTGTATTTCAATTGATGTCATTCTTGGTGTAATTATGCATATTAAGTTATAGAATTGTTAATATTCTAACTTGTGAAATGTGGTATCTATACTATTATGTTGTGAGAATTTGACTTTCATGGACATATGTTAATGGATGCAGGTATAGGTACCATTCCTCCAGGCAGAGGGGAAATATCACTTGGGAGAGGGGCTTGGTCGGCTAACCGGTAATGTGTACTAACTGAGCATACACACACTTCACTATAGAGTGAGTAACTAAATCAGTTGAGTTAGATAAGTCATCCTTAGTCATAGACTCGCATTAGGAGTCGTGTCTTCTTCTGTACCTTTTTGTAAGTGATGTTTATCTGTTAACTGTCTCATGGTATTAAGTTCATTTCAATGGATTGTATTTGAATGCAAGTAATTAGGCTAGAAATAAATATATACATATATTATATACAAGCATCCATATGTATATACATATCGATACAAGTGTGTGATTGGCAAACAGATATTCTCACACAGTTGCATCAATATGGTATACATACACATACGTGTATATCGAAATATATATGGATGTATGTATATATATTTATATGTATATACACCACCTATTACATTTAGGATATTAATAAATTATATTATTATTGCCTATGATTTATATCTACACGTATATGTATATATGTATAGATACATATATAAACATATCGGAAATAACAAACTGGCTTACGATATGTTGCAGGAGTGTTATATATATATACACGTACATGTAAATATATATATAATATATATATATATACGTATTAATATTATATAATAAATATAAATATTAAAGTAAAAATAATAAACATAAATATATATATTACTTAAGGTAATAAAATATATATATATTTATATAATTATTTATTACTTTAATACGTATATAAATATATATAATATTAATAAATTTATATATATTATTTGACAAATGGAAATCATTGTTTATTCATTTCTCATCACATATTTGGAAATTGAATGTTTCCAAAGTATAATGAAATCAACTTCTCCTATTTTCATCGCTAGATAAATTGAAAATGAGTTAGGACTTCTCTAAAGTATAAAAAGAAATATTTGATTCATAACTATTGACTTAATAAAGTCAGATTTGAAATATTTTGAGTTTCTCCCATGAAATGGAAAATGGCAGAGGAAGAGAAATACACGTGACTATATTGAGCACTTCGCCTGGGAGAATGAATCAACAGGGGTGACGTAGCTCATTAGGGAGTTTCTGTTGTAAATTAAACCAGGACTTTTTCTCAGCAAGATGAATCACCTTCTTGTTGGCACCATATTTGGGAATTACCTGTAAGTGGCGATTTCTGATAAAAAGTTGAACAATTCTAGTTTTGTTGGCTTAAAGGTATGTCGAATCACTTCCAAAAATGTTGTGTAAGGGCTTGGAAACCCGCAAAGTGCCTTTGAATAAGTTTGGTTGTGTGTGTTGTCAGTTTACATGCATTCTTATAAGGAAATGCGTTGCATTTCATGACTCTATATAAAGGCTTTCAACTACTGCGAATAATTACCAATTCACATGAATTCACACTATTTCACACTCATTCATATTCATTGATATTCATTATCACGCATTCACATTGATTCTTACTCATTTCAATTCTTGAGCAACTCCTTTGTCATTACTATGAAATTTTGTAGAAAGCCATTGTTGTGAGAAGTGAAATTCTGTGGAAAGCCATTGCTATGAGAAGTGAAATTCTGTAGAAAGCCATTAGCTATGAGAGACCATTGTTTGTGAGAGAACAATTTCTGGGAAGAGTATTTTTCTGTGTGGAAGAACAAAGAAGCTCTGTAAATTGGATTACTGCAAGAACAGTCCATCATCTCCTGTGGAAAGCTTAATCCAGGCATGAATACTTTATTCTCATTTCATCTTTGATTTTTATAAAGACATGCTAGAACAATGAAGTATTGTTCTGCTCTTTATATCTGCAAAACTTGTAAAGACATGTTAGGCAAATGTAATATGATGTTGTTGTATGATTCTCGCATTATGAATGTCCAAAACTTGCATGAAGTAAATAAGGTATAGGTAATGCATGATTGTATTAAAAATTAATAGTCCATCTCAAAGATAGACAATACATTTAGTTTCTATTTGCTTTATTTGTATGATCTCTTTATAAAGGAGAGTATTCATTATCTTAGATATTACTACTAGGATTGTGATGAGGGCTTGATTCAAGTAAATTTTAGCCAACTAATTTATTAGATTAACTCAGTAAGCTAGCTACACTCCTAGGAAATGTTCACTCCTGTATAGGAGAGAGTATTGGTAGTACTTGCGATGTAGATTCATCCCAGTAGGATAAACTTGATGTAGAATGTCTTTGGTATGGATTACCACGATAGGACCAAAGACCTACGCGTAGTTTAAGATAGCCCTACTTCAAATCAACCCTGGATAGTGTATGTGGCACTTGACCATTAGTAGAGATACTAATTAAAACACTTTGGCCAAAGTAGTGTAAATGAACAATGTCCTCTTGATTGAGTGATGAATACACTGTCATGTCCACCGTGATCCTGTATTGCATACTAGATCAAGAGTTTACTGGATGTATAGGTTCTAGCTATGTAGGACACACCACTATGCTTAGTCGATTTACAGTATCGGTTACCCAACCAATCTCTTCGTAGAAGGGAGGGCCATCTATCGAATGATAGATGTGCGGGGGACCACATTATAAGTCTATGGTTGGCGGAAAAGTGCCCGAGTGATGTTTCTCCTCCTTACCAGGCTACTGAGGCACCGAGATTTGAAAGGCGGATTCTTGGACCTTCTTACCACTATTATTTCAAAATCTCAATGAGCTATGTATGTGCACGTATTTATATTTTCTCTGATGTTCATTTGAAAAGGATAAGTTTCATTATTTGAAATATATTGTCTTGTTCACTTGAAAGGAAAAAGAATTCAAATTATTAGCTAGCATGTATCTTATTTAATGTTAATGAAAAAGAAAGAAATGTTTCAATACTTTCTTATATGCTTGTTATTTATGTTAAAAGTTGTAGATTAAGAAAAAAAAATTATGTAAGAACCAGGTCGTTACATGTGGTATCAAAGCTACCAGGTTTAACACTAAAACCTATGAGCTCATCAACTTTCCTTTCCAAAATTATCTAATGTTGTGAAAATTCTTGTGTCAGGATGGTACGTATTAGATTGACAGCTCACAAGTCCGTAATCGGGAACGAACGTTACCTCAAGGGCAAGAAGGAAAAAAAAGGCCATTGTTAGGACAAATGAGGGAACCAACATTGATAATGCAATTTGGTTCACTGACACCGAGACCTTTAGTCATGCACTAAATTGAATAAGCGATGTGAAGAGAATAATGAGAATGGAGGCTATGTACAACTACTTACCTGCCATCTCACTGGAAAAGTCTGAATCTTTATCACTATCCAGGGACATGCCATTTGAGGAAAGCACAAGTCCTTCATTTATCATTAGGGATCCTAGAGTCCAACCATTGGCCAAGGTAATATCAATCTCGTCAAGTAAAGAATCTGAAGGTTATATGCCAAGGACACCGCCAGATGAGAAATGGTCTCATGAACAAACGTCTACGAAAATTTTAGACCAACTTGTTGATGAACACCATATTGATAATACTTTTCACAATTATGTATCAGAAAATAAATCTGAGGGTTACTATCTGTTTTGGGATAGACATGAACAACTAAGAGATGAACAAAAAGAGTGGGAGCAGCAATTCTCTCAATCTATAGGATATACCCCTTTAAGTTATGTATCTGAGAGTGAATCTGATGGATACTCTCCCCTTGAATATTTAAATAGTCGATCAATGTAACCGAAAGTATTTTGAATCCTCTCTTATGAATAAAACCGTGTGTTTTCAAGATAAATAATTGTCTTTTTTGTTCATGAGAATGTTTGTTGCTTCATAAAGTTACATGTTTAATTTAATTAAAGGCTAACATGAATAAAATATCCAGGTTAATCAAAAATATAACCATGCTTAAAACTTATGAGTGAACAAGAAATTATCCCGGAAACAGTCAAGAAGGAGGACCAGGAGCTACAGGAATGGAAGCTCATTTAGACCAAATCCTCGCTAGGTTAACCAACCTAGAGCAAGCAAAGGATAAGGAAAAGGTTATTCCGGACAATAACTTGGAAGAGGAAAGTTCTTCCCAACGACAAGAAATAAATCGGAGTCAAGATACTGAGAAATCGCCCACCCCATCTTTCGAAAGAAGAAAGAAATTGGTAACCATTGAATTATCTCGGGATATGAAGAAAATATACCTACCCAAGTTTGATGGAAGAGTCGGAGGGGATGAAGCTGAAATTTGGTTGGTTCAGATGGAGAAGTACTTTAAAATAAGGAATTATGATGAAGTAACCAAAGCAGCATGGGGAGCATACCAGTTAGCAGGAGAAGCCTCTAACTAGTGGATGAATAAAAATATGGAACTCAACATTAGTTCATGTAAGTTGACTTGGAATGAGTTTGTGGAAATTTTTCGCAACAGATGGCTACCCCAACTCTTTTATGACCAAAAGCTGACAGATTTACTGGAGCTAAAGCAGGGAAACATGACAGTCCACGAGTATTGGGAAAAGTTTACTCAACTTCTTCGTTATGTCCCTATTTATCATAAGGATGAACGTTTCCGAATCAGGAAATTTATCCTAGGATTTAATGGCAAGATTGGCGGTGAAGTGGACATGCACGATCCAACTACCATGGACCTTGTTTATGAAAAGGAGGTTAGGCAAGAGCAGAAGTTGAGGGTAGACTCCAACCGTCGGGAAAAGAAAGAACAAAGGAAGGAAACTGATGTATCCGCCAAAGCAACTCCGAAGAAAGAAGAACCTGTGCAGAATGCTACCAAGTCCAAGGGCAAGAGAACCTATTACAATGGAAAGGATTTCAAGGGAGATCAAAAAAGGAACAACTCTGGGTTTGGTAATGCGGCCAAGACTAGTGAAAGCACTAGAAAATCTGGAGAAGTTTCAAGGAAAAGAGGACCACCAACTGGGTGCTTTATTTGTAAAGGGGATCACTATGTAAGAGAGTGTTCCAATAAAACCTCTAGATCTCAACCATTTGGGAATTCACTACCTAGCCAATAGGCTATGTTTCAACAAAGGATTCATGTTGTAGTTGACGATCGTCAAGCTGACTACCAAGTGACACCGATTGAAACACCAGGTACTCTTTTTGGTTTTCCTATTTCTATTATGATTGATACGGGTGCTACTGAGAATTTTATTTCACCCAGAATAGCAAATAAATTAACTAAGAAGGCAGGACATATGGAAAAGACATGGAATGTTGAATATGCAAATAACACAAGAGCAAAGGTGGATAAATGTCTATTCAAGGCTAGGATAGAATTTTCCAATTTTGTTACTGAAGTCAACTTATATGTCGCTCTGTTAGGATCTTATGATTTTATCCTAGGAATGAACTGGTTATGGAGACATAGGGCCATAGTTGAGTGCAATGCCAAAACAATTAAATGCCTAGATGACCATGGGAACCCAGTTAGAATCCAAGGAATAACCAGGGAAGTAAAAGTTTGGAAAATCTTAGCAATGCAACTTAAGAAAGCTAAGAAGAAACGATGTAAACTCTTTGCCATGAAAATTGATGAATTGGACTATGGAAATAAAGAAACAAACTACCAGAGTCAGCAGGAGATAGAGGATGGAGAAATTACAGAAACTGGAGAATTTGATATTGAAAAGTATCCAATTTTGAGAGCATATTCTGATGTATTTCCTAAGGAACTACCAAGATTACCACCCAAGAGAGTTTTTGACTTTTCAATTGATATAGTTCCTGAATCATAACCCATATTGAAGGTACCTTCTAGGATGAACACTACAAAACTTATGGAACTAAAGACTCAATTAGATGAATTGTTGTCCAAAGGACTAATAAGACCAAGTGTTTCACCTTGGAGAACACCTGTAATATTTGTCTAAAAGAAATATGGAACATTGCATCTGTGCATCGATTATCGTATGCTTAACAAAGCTACAATTAAGAATAAATATATGTTGCCACGCATAGATGATCTATTTGACCAGATGAGAGGTGCAGTTGTGTTCTCTAAGATAGATTTGAGATTTGGATATCACCAACTAAGAGTTAAAGATCAAGATATCTTTAAAACAACATTTCGAACTCGTTGTGGACATTACGAGTTTACTGTTCTACCTTTTGGTTTAACAAATGCACCAACAACATTCATGAATCTCATGAACAGTATATTCAGAGACTATCTTGACAAATTTGTGTTAGTATTTCTAGATGATATTCTAATTTATTCTAGAAATGAAGAAGAGCATTGCAAACACTTAGAATTGGTTTTGCAAAGGTTAAGAGAGCATAAGCTATACGGGAAATTGTCCAAGTGTACTTTCTTCCAAGAAAAGGTACATTATTTGGGGCATGTAATATCAGCAGATGGAATTGCAGTAGATCTTGCAAAAATTAAAGCAGTAGTTCAATGGCCTATACCCAGAAATGTATTTGAAGTGATAAGCTTTATGGGATTGGGGGGGTATTACAGAAAATTTGTGGCAAACTTCTCTAAAATTTCTTTTTCCATAACTTCTTTGCAAAAGAAGGGAAAGAAATTTGAATGGAATGAGAAGTGTCAAGAAGCATTTGACCTACTCAAGGAGAGACTAACCACCACACCCATATTGAAAGTACCTGATCCCGAAGGAAGTTTCATGGTAATCACTGATGCATGTGGAGAAGGGTTAGGAGGAGTGCTAATGCAAGATGGGCAAGTAATTGCATATGAGTCAAGGAAGTTGAAACCCTATGAAGTGAATTATGCTTCACGTGATTTAGAGTTGGAAGTCGTAGTCCATGCCTTGCAGATGTGGAGACACTACTTGTTGGGAAATCCTTTCGAGTTAAAGACTGAACATAATGGATTGAAGTATCTTTTTACTCAGCCTAATTTGAATGCTAGGCAAAGGATATGGTTGGAGCTAATAGCTGATTATGATTTCAACATCAATTATATCAAAGGAAAAGAGAATCGAGTAGCTGATGCACTTAGTCAGAGACATCACATTGCCTCCATAGTAGCAATTCAAACCGATTTCAAGGAGCAAGTACTCCAGAGATGTAAAGAAGATGAGTACTATCTTCAAGTTAAGCAAGCACTTATGGAAAATCCTCAAGATTATAAGTACGAAGGTTTTCAGTTTGAACCTAGTGAATTGCTTAGGTATAAAGGAAGAATGTATGTACCCGATGTAAAGGAATTAAGAAATTTGGTGTGGAAGGAAACTCATGAGGCACCTTATTTCGGACATCCAGGAGTGACAAAAATGATGGTTGATATAAAACCATTATACTTTTGGAAGGGAATGAAAGGAGACGCTGCAAGTTATGTAGAAAAGTGTCTTGAATTCCAAAGGGTAAAAGATGAGCATCATCATCCTGCAGGATTGGTATACCCACATGACATACCTGAAAGGAAGTGGCAAGTTATAAGTATGGATTTTGTGCAAGGATTACCTATGTCAAGAAATAGGCATAACACCATACTAGTAGTGGTGGATAAACTTACAAAGGTAGCACATTTCATACCGGGAAATTTAACTGATGGAGCCCCAATCATAGCAAGGAAGTTTGTGCAAGAAATATTTAGATTGCATAGGATTTCGGAAAAGATTATCTCCAATAGAGATGCAAGAATCACTTCTAGGTTTTGGAAAACCTTATTTGCAGCGCTTGGGACTCAATTGAATATAATTTCAGCATATCATCTAGAGACAGTTGGGCAAATACAAAGGGTAAATCAAGTATTAGAAGACCTAATTCAAGTGTATTGTATGGATCAACAATACAAGTGGGAAGACTATTTACCTTTAGTCGAATTTTATTATAACAACTCATATCATTCTACTATAAGGATGGCTCCTTTTGAAGCCTTGTATGGTCGAAAGTGTCGAACTCTGATAAGTTGGGATAAACTTGAGGATTGAGTAAGTCTTGGACTAGAAATGTTATCAGAAATGGAAGAGCGAGTGAAATTTATTAAACAAGGTTAGTCGAAGCTAACAGTCAACATAAAAGTTATGCAGATGCTAAGAGAGTTCCCCGTAATTTTTTCATAGGTGACAAAGTACTGCTGAGAGTTAAACCTCATAAGAGTTCCATCAAGTTTGGAAAATCTTCTAAGTTGGCACCACATTATGTAGGACCTTTTGAAGTATTGGAGGAATAAATCTTGTAGCCTGCTGAATCACTTTACCACCTGCTCTTGCCAAAATGCATAATGTCTTCCATGTGTCCTATCTTAAGAAATATATTCGAGGCGATAGTCATTTGATTGATTGGACTACCTTACAGGTAAAGGATCCCAGAGTTATAATGCTCGAACCCGTAAAAGTGTTGGAAATGCATAAACTTCACTTACGTAACCGGGATGTCTCTCAATGCAAAGTTCAATGGGATCAGTACTCAGGCGACTCAGCAACTTGGGAGGATTACGCGGAAATTCAACAAAATTTTCCAGACATTCTCAAAGCTTTTGAGAATGGTGAATAAATTAGATTTAGTTTATGTTTTGAATAATAACCTTGGGTCATCGAGGACGATGAATCATAAGGGGGGGAGTATGTTACACCCAAAATTTTAAGCTACTACGTAATAGTATGCATAGGGCTGAAAGATTGTAATGTGAACTCAATGCTTGAATAAAATGTGTACCTTGTTGTCAATCTGAGTATTGTTACATTTAATGATTGTCTCATTTTAGTGTATTTCAATTGATGTCACTCTTGGTGTAATTGTGCATATTAAGTTATAGAATTGCTAATATTCTAACTTGTGAAATGTTGTATCTATATTGTTATGTTGTGAGCATTTGACTTCCATGGACGTATGCCAATGGATGCAGGTATAGGTACCATTCCTCCAGGCGGAGGGAAAATATCACTTGGGAGAGGGGCTTGGTCAGTTAACTGGTAATGTGTACTAACTGAGCATATACAAACTTCACTATAGAGTGAGTAACTGAATCAGTTGAGTTAGATAAGTCATCCTTAGTCATAGGCTGGCATTAGGAGTTGTGTCTTCTTTTGTACCTTTTTGTAAGTGATGTTTATTTGTTAACTGTCTCATGGTATTAAGTTCATTTCAATGGATAGTATTTGAATGCAAGTAATTAGGCAGGGAATATATATATACATATATTATATACACGCATCCATATGTATATACATATTGATACAAGTGTGTGATTGGCAAATGGATATGCTCATACAGTTGCATTGATATCGTATACATACACATATGTGTATATCGAAATATATATATGGACATATGTATATATATGTATATGTATATACACCACCTATTACATTTAGGATATTAATAAATTATATTATTATTGTTTGTGATTTACATCTACACGTATATGTATATATGTATAGATACATATATAGACATATCGGAAATAACAAACTGGCTTACGATATGTTGCAAGAGTTATATATATATATATATATATACATATACGCGTACATGTAAATATATATATATATATAATAAATATAAATATTAAAGTAAAAATAATAAACATAAATATATATATTACTTAAGGTAATAAAAAATATATATATTTATATAATTATTTATTACTTTAATACATATATAAATATATATAATATTAATAAATTTATATATATTATTTTACAAATGGAAATCATTGTTTATTCATTTCTCATCACATATTTGGAAATCGAATGTTTCCAAAGTATCATGAAATCAACTTCTCCTATTTTCATCGCTGGATAAATTGAAAATGAGTTAGGACTTCTCTAAAGTATAAAAAGAAATATTTGATTCATAACTATTGACTTAATAAAGTCAGATTTGAAATATTTTGAGTTTCTCCCGTGAAATGGAAAATGGCGGAGGAAGAGAAATACGCGCGACTGTATTGAGCGCTTCACCTGGGAGAATGAATCAACAGGAGCGATGCAACTCATGAGGGTGTTGTTGTTGTAAATTAAACCAGGACTTTTTCTCAGCAAGATGAATCACCTTCTTGTTGGCGCCATATTTGGGAATTACCTATAAGTGGCGATTTCTAATAAACAGTTGAACAATTCTGGTTTTGTTGGCTTAAAGGTATGTCGAATCACTTCCAAAAATGTTGTGTAAGGGCTTGGAAACCTGCCAAGTGCCTTTGAATAAGTCTGGTTGTGTGTGTTTTCAGTTTACATGCATTCCCGTAAGGAAATGCATTGCATTTCATGACTCTATATAAACGCTTTCAATTGCTGTGAATAATTACCAATTCACATGAATTCACACTCATTCATATTCATTGATATTCATTATCACGCATTCACATTGATTATTACTCATTTCGATTCTTGAGCAACTCCTTTGTCATTACTGTGAAATTTTGTAGAAAGCCATTGTTGTGAGAAGTGAAATTCTGTAGAAAGCCATTGCTATGAGAAGTGAAATTCTATAGAAAGCCATTATCTATGAGAGACCATTGTTTGTGAGAGAACAATTTATGGGAAGAGTATTTTTCTATGTGAAAGAACAGAGAAGCTCTGTAAACTAGATTACTGCAACAAGAGTCCATCATCACCTATGGAAAGCTTAATCCAGGCATGAATACTTTATTATCATTTCATCTTTGATTTTTATAAAGACATGCTAGATCAATGAAGTATTGTTCTGCTCTTTATATCTGCAAAACTTGTAAATACATGTTAGGCAAACGTAATATGATGTTGTTGTATAATGCTTGCATTATGAATGTCCAAAAGTTGCATGAAGTAAATAAGTTATAGGTAATGCATGATTGTATTGAAAAGTAATAGTCCATCTCAAAGATAGACAATACATTTAGTTTCTATTTGCTTTATTTGTATGATCTCTGTATAAACGAGAGTATTCATTATCTTAGATATTAATACTAGGACTATGATGAGAGCTTGATTCAAGTACATTTTAGCCAACTAAGTTATTAGATTAACTCAATAAGCTAGCTACACTCCTAGGAAATGTTCATTCTCGTATAGGAGAGAGTATTGGTAGTACTTGCGATGCAGATTCATCCCAGTAGGATAAATTTGATGTAGGAGTCTTTGGTACGGACTACCTTGATAGGAAAAATACCTATGCATAGTGTAAGATAGCCCTAAGTCAAATCAACCCTGGATAGTGTATGTGGCACTTGACCCTTAGTAGAGATACTGATTAAAACACTTTGGCCAAAGTAGTGTAGATGAACAACGTCCTCTTGATTGAGTGATGAATACACTATCATGTCCATTGTGATCCCATATTGCATACTAGATCAAGATTTTATCGGATGTATAGGTTCTAGCTATGTAGGACACACCACTATGCTCAGTCAGTTTACACTCTCATTTACCCAACCAATCTCTTCGTAGAAGGGAGGGCCATCTATTGAATGATAGATGTGCGGGGGACCGCATTATAAGTCTGTGGTTGGCGTAAAAGCGCTCGAGTGATGTTTCTCCTCCTTACCAAGCTACTGAGGCACCGAGATTTGAAAGGAGGATTCTTGGACCTTCTTACCACTATTAGTTCAAAAGCTCAATGAGCTATGTATGTGCACGTATGTATATTTTCTCTGATGTTCATTTGAAAATGATAAGTTTCCTTATTTGAAATATATTGTCTTGTTCATTTGAAAGGAAAAATAATTCAAATTATTAGCTAGCATGTATCTTATTTAATGTTAATGAAAAAGAAAGAAATGTTTTAGTACTTTCTTATAAGCTTGTTATTTATGTTAAAAGTTGTAGATTAAGAGAATTTTTTTTACGTAAGAACCGGGTCGTTACACCTTCATTCTTCCACCATAAGGATTTTTTAATGGATAACCTTAATGTAGTTAAATAAATTATTTTCTTGGAATTTTATTTTTTTTAAATGAGTTAAACTTATCAACTAATTAATTTAATTCAAAATCTATGCATATAATTAAATTATGGAAGTAAATTTTTTTATGTTTCTTTGTAAAAACGTATGAGGAAGCATAACAAAGGAACATAAAAAAATATCTTTCTTTTTCAATTGAAATGATATATTTCTCTTTTTAAAATAATGAAATCATTTGAAGGCATACTTTAAGTATGCAAATAATCAATTTAGTAGAAAACTCTTTTTAAGAAAGAAGATTTAGAGCACAAAAGTTTAAAAAAAATTATTTATTAATTAGAGAATATTTTTGAAATGGTAAGCAACATTTACAGGGTGTTGTACCCTTCACAAAGGCCCCAAGGGGCCAAAGGATAACATAGTTCAAAACATAATTTGAACTAAAGGAACAAACATAAATAGCTAACAAACAGTTGTAGGACAACAAAGAAATTAAGCAACCCCAGAAACAGAGGGGTCAAAGCTGGCTCCATGAACCCGAGTCCGAGAAGCAGCCATAGATTTCTTCTTCCGAAGAACCACCGACCAGGGAGGCTCGCAATCAGGAATCAAAGAGAAGGGTGAGAGGAGCGGCTCCACCCCAGCCACCATAGGAGAAGAGCCACCAAGCAGCGAGGGAGTTGGCAGCGAGGCAGTAGAGATCGAATCAACTAACGAAATAATAGAGGCTCCCAACAAAGGGCGGACAGGGTCTGACAGAGCAGCGATAGTAGGGGCTGAAGTATTGACAGGCACAACAGTGTCAGCTGAATGGTCCAAAGGTGGTTCCACGAAAGAGAGATCTGAGAGAGGAGCAGCAACATGAGGGTCGACCTCCTCAGAAGAAACATCTGAAGAAGAACCCACTGTGAGGTGATCCAGGAGAGCATCCTTCCACCAAGTCGCAGCGCCCTTGCGGTGGGAAAGAGGACAAGCAGAGGCCAAATGACCCACTGAAAAGCATCTCCTACACCGAAAGGGGAGACCCTCATAGTCCAAGAGTTGCTTCCACAGTTTGTCCTCCACCAGCAAAACAACATCCCCAGGAAGAGGTTTGGAATATCCAGATCAACTAACCGAGCGACCATAGTATGCCCAAACTCCCTAGTTGTGGAATCCACCATTAAGAAGCAACTAATGGTATTGCCAATGGCCTCGAAACATGATTCCTCCCAGAACTAAAGGGGAAGATTTGGCAGGTGAACCCAAACAGGTCTGGTGTTCAAAGGCTCCATAAGGGGGTTGAAAGAATGAGACTAGGGCCTGATGGATAGAGAATGAATACCCCACATCCATCTCCTATCCAGAACGTTGTTCCGCTCAAGAGGGGAGGCAAATGTAGCAATAAAGAAACCCCTAGCACTGGGGTAGAGCTCAATTTCTCCATCGACCAAAGGCTTCCATGAACCCAAAACCCAATCGTGGAGATCAGGGAGGGAGGGCCATAGGCCATTGAATCTACAAACCACACCTGTTTTCAAATAATATTCCTCATTTTCCACGATCTCAGGACCACAAACAACCACAGGGGAATCTCAAGCATAGGGCAGAGACCGACCAATAGGATGAGAACCCACCCTGGTAGCATCTAAGAAGGATTTAGCCAATCCCAAAGAACCCCCAGCAACAAGCAACCGAGGGCCTGGAACAGAATGCCCAGCCACAGAATCCCCCATTGCAAAAGCACCCACGGAGGCAACAGCCTTTCTGCGTGCATTCCCTCTGTCCAGCCCAACCACCGTCGACTTAGCAAACACCACATTCCTACGCGTGCACAGGGCAGGGAAAGTAGGAACTACAGAGCCACCAGCTGGAGGGACCCCGCAGGGCACCGCACCACACCTGACCACAGTAGGCACGCCACCACCAGGAACAGCTAGAGGCAAAGTCGATGCAAACGGAGGAGGAGATGTTGGAGCCTTCAGAACCGTAGCAGACACCACAGAGGCATCCCAGCGCGCACACAAGGCAGGGAAAGGAGAAACGACAGAGCCCCCAGGGAGAGGGACCCTGCAGGACACCGCCCCATTGCCGACCACAGCAGGTAACAGAGTCGTTGCAGACGGAGGAGGAGTTGTTGGAGCCTTCAGAGCTAGAGGAGGAGCCGTTGCAGAGCTCATTTCAAATTAGAGAATGTTGTGTTGATTCTTTAGATGAATTAAATCACCTAAGAAAATTTCAACGCTTCCTTAAAAATTATCTTTAAAAATTAAAATATTTTTAGGAAATTCTTATGTTAGATCCTCTTGAGTTAAAAGAAGAAAACCATGTCTTGTTTTATTGTGTTTTGTTTTCAAATTCTAATCTCTTCTAAGAAACTCTTTATAAAGTTATTGAAGCAATACTTTGAATGAAATACAACCAATACACAAATATATTGGTTCTACTTAATTTGGAAATTACAAATCAAATTTAGTTTATTGCAGGCACCTTTTTAATAAAATCTTTAATAAAATAACCTAATCTTAGTCTAGGCACTCCTTAGATAAGCATAGAATAAATTTTGGAGGAATATCAAATACCACTAAATCTTAGAGAAAGAGGAGAAAAAATGGTTGATTGCAGACTAACACTAGATAAAAAGAGAGAGGGGAAAGAGAGGGGAAGGAAGCACAAGGATCCAAGGAAAATAAATAACCATAAAAAATGAGAGAAAACATAAACAAATCATAATGGATGCAACTAAATATAATAGTGTACGAGCAAAAATATATAACCACTGAAATAGCAACAACTTAAAATAAAAGGGAATAAGAGCAAAGATGAATAAATAGCAATTTTGAAAATAAACTATAAAACTATAAGATTAGAAAAAAATAAAATAGGTAAATTTTGCATTCTAAAAATACCTCAATTTTCAAATTTCTCATGCACAATTTGATTGAAGATTTCAAATTTATTTCATAAAACAAATTTAAAATTATTTAGAAATTCAAAAACATAACGAACACCATTAAAATTCTAGTTTTACTTATTGATTTTTTAATTAGCATATATTGTTTAAGTAATTATCATTGATATTTTCTTTTCTATCTATTTTTTTAATTTTTTGACAATTTCAAAATCATAAAAAATAACTCTTTATTAACTATTTTTAGATATAATCTAATTTATTATTTAACAACTAAAAAATATTTTTTACCAATAAAACAATAAATCTTATTTTTTAATAAATGTAACTTCATAAGTTAATATTCATAATTTTTTTCTTTTATATATAACACAATGTTAAATTAATTACAAATATTTCATCCAATTATATTTTGTAGATATGTTTCTTAATTAAAATTGAATAAAAAAATGACTTGTAGAGATATACAATCAACATTTTTTAGGTTTTCAACTTTATTCATCAATTATCATTTATTTAATGTATTTTTTATATATTAATGTTTAGTAAACATACGTGGGCGGTAGGGTGGGCGTTCCTCCATGGTGGCGGAGGAAGGTGGCATGGGAGGCCACGTTGGAGCTGTACGGGGAAGTCAGGTGTCGGGTGGAAAACATGACGATAGGAAAGAGTCTGCTTGTCTAATCGACAAGCTAAAACTACGGGGAAGACAGCTCATCGTTCTTCCCGAGAAGCAGTAAATGATGGTAGTTAATGGGATGCGGTTTTTCATCAATACTTGGACAACTCACACGTACGTGAAGGACGATGATGTAGTTGGCGATGGATGGTAATTGAACTCATTAAAGCCTTTGTAGTCTCTCATGGGCATTTGGTTTGGTTTAGCTTGTTAGTGAAGACTAGTTGTTTTGTTGTTGAGTGCCTCTTGCTTGGAGCCGAATGGCCAGGTCCTCCAAATTTGTGGTAGAGGTCTCGGTCGCGGGTGTGGCTCAGGTTGGTGCAGACACCCCTATTTCGCTTAAATTCAAGGATAGGCAGACATTTTTTCACATCATCACTGATCAACGACTCAAAAGAATACTGCTTAAGTATGAGCCATTGGTGTTAGTTGCAGTTAAAATGGTCTTGGGTTCAAGTTTTTTTGGAGGAAAACGAGTATAGGCGTGATAATTTGCAAATTTCGTCTCGCTTCTTGGCTTCTCTGTTGGACAATTTGGTTCTGAAGGCTGAAGCAAGGAATTTGATGTACAAAATGTTCACTCCTGGTTTGCTCGGTGGAATGGACGAGCTCCTTCGAATGGTGGTGGATGGTAGAGGTTGTCCATGGGCTTCGAAGGTGGCAAAGGTGAAAGATGATATGGTGACGTTGTACCCGTTCCTTTTGGACCTCCATGGTATAGGACTGATGAGGCACAAGGCCATAGTTGCGGTGGCGGTCATCTTTTTGAAGAAATTTTATGGTTTAATGGCGATTGATGGGGAGGACTGGAAAGAGGATTTTGCAGATTTTATGTTTCTGAATAAGTTTTCGTAAATGACAATGTATGTTTTTAGCATGTAGTAAATAGTTGCCCTTTGTTTTCGTTAGTGCAAGTATGGACTAGTTAGACTGGTTATCCGAATAGCAGGTTTGAAGCTTAAGTCTGTATTTTTTTGGGTGGTTGCATAGACTTTCTTTGGTGATAGTTTATGGTTCTTGCAGAAAATGATAAAATTGTTTTATTCCTGCATCGCGAACGGTTGTACTATGGTTTATGAATATAATATCATCCTTACGTATAAAAAAAAAAATGTTTAGTAAACATACACATTGAAATATGAACATAATAACTTCTAATCATTTTATATATTTAAAAATTGAAATTTTGACATCATTTTACAAATTATGACTTATTTTATAAAAAAGTATTTAAACGCTTGCATCAATTATATGACTTATCTTATAAAAAAAAATTATTTAATCATTTTATACTCAACAAAAAATATTTACTAGCTTTCCCAAATATTTATATTATAAAATTAATAATAATATATTAATAAATAAAAATATTTAAAATAAATATATAACACACTATTGTATTCTTTATATTTTCATAATTAGTTTTTAAAAATATTTCATTTACTCATTATTCATTTAAAAAAATTGCAGGATGGGATGCAGGAGCCCAATACCATGTCTTTTTGAGGGCTGGATAGCCTTTGCCCAAAAAGTTGGTATGACAAGCGAAGAAAGGTTTGCAAGAAGGTGTTGACTAGAATGCCAACACTATCAATTGGTATTAAACTCGTTGCTAGTGGTATGGAGGCCACTAGTAGGTAGGAAAATGCATTGCCAGTAATGGCCACCGCGAAGTCGACATCATCGACGACCACATGAGCCCATTGTGCAATAGCATGTTGTTGATCTATCGTACTAGACAATGAAGGAATGTAGGATTAATGGCAGCTCATATAGTATGGCATCATACAATTGTACAGATTTGTATGTTTGTACATACTTTTTAACGTGAAATCCAAGTCCAAAAAAAAATTGACTAAGGGAGAGAAGCCGATCTGGGCATAAGATGTATCATGGGTATGGTTTTGGATAGTCTGGGGTTCACTTTTGAACAATAAAAGTGCCAAAAAAATTACACTTTATATTCAATTGCAAATCACTTTAATTCAAAAAGTATACAAACTGACCAATCATGTGATGCCACATCAGCATACTGATATTACATGACTTAGTGACCCACTATCGGTCGATGACCCAAAATTTTGGTTTTTTTTGTGGTTTTTGAAAAATAGTTCGAAAACATTGATAAACGTGCCCAATCTTCGCTAGAAAAAAAATGGGGGAGTGCCAGTTGGATTGTGTAGGGACGTGTGAAAATATTTTTGGTCGACTCCAACGCTGCTGACGTGGACCCCTTGTTCAACATCACCCTACCCACCATCGGCTCCTTTCCCTTAATTTTCATAAACTCCAATTTTAATGTTTAGACAAATGCTCTTAGAGTTTTTAAACATTTTAATGCAATGATGAGATCCATTTTGCTCTAAGTTGCATTGTTTGATCACTCAAAGTCAAAACTTTGAAAAAATACACAACTTATATAAATATGGAGCTCTAATACCATATTAGAGTTGAGTCCTCAACCCTACATCTCCCAAAGATCATCTATAATCAAACACCTATCACAAAAAAAAAGTAATAGAAATAAATATGAGCCAAATAAATTATTGATCCAAAAAAAGACATGAATCATTATGAATGTTCATTAATGAACTACATAATAATGAATTCTAACAATGCAAATGTCAATAGGGGAGAGGACGACTACTCACACACCCTAATTTTGGGCATGTCAAGTTCTTAAATAATATATTGGATTTTCATAAAAGTTTTACACCTCCATACTTGAATTATGAACTTAAAGCTATCATTTCAACTTCTAGGTAATAATTAGGATCATAGAATGAGTAGTTGTGTGAACTAGGTCTTTAAGTGATTATTTACAAGCGCTAACTAAAACTTACATTGACAGCCCTAGTAGTTGTGCACTACATGTATTGATAAAAATTATTTACTCATCCTCTAATTAATACTTAAAAATGGATAAGTGTAAATCGAGTCCACTTCATTGAAGAAACACAACACAATTTTTTGAGAATATAGCTAACAGCTATATAGTTTTGAAATATGTAATCTTTTTTAGTATTGAACATATTTATATATTTATTAATTAATTTCTAAACAAAAATCTACAAAAAGAAAAGATAGTATTCATATTACAATTATTTTAGGTCAAATTATGTAGGCCATACAATTTTTTTTAAAACCTCTTAATTCTAGTAAAAAAATTAATTAAAAAAATCTTATAAAAAAATTCTAACCAAACATCAACATTATATTCATCTTTCAAAAAATAATTTTATTTACTATTTATTTTGTTGGCCATACACAATGTTTTGACCTTGAATATATATTTTTTTAAAAGACAATGTTGTACATCATATTCAAATCCAATTTTTATGATCTGAATATTAAAATAAATTACATAATTGAAAACTAAAAATAAAATCTTATATTTCATATTTTTATGCCATATTAATATTCTATGTATAAACTCTTCAAATTATTGCCCCAATTATGACGAACTCTCTCCTCTGTAACAATTTTCATAGATGAAAGAAGAGACTTCTGGTGTTTCTTAGCAATCTCTGTCAACTGGGACTGCACATGAGCTATTTGGATCTTGAGTTCTGAGTTGAAGCTAGTTTGTAAGCTGTTAACTACAGCTGGTTTGTCTCTTGTAGCCTTTTAGTCCTGATTCTTGTTGATGTAGATTTCTCTATGGCTCTTTTCATTATTCTTATCTTGGAAGACTCTTTTGTACATTATTCATTTTACTATTAATAGATGCTTTTTTCCAATAAAAATTATAACAAACTTTTTTTTTTTTTTAAATACTGCCACAACTTCACGCACTTACCCAAATCTCCATATGCATGTTTAAACATCGTCAATGTCAATCATTATGACATTAAAAAATACATTTTAAATACTGTAATACAATTAGTGCAGCTCTCTAAATTGAAACTGTGTACAATTTTTTACACTAATTTATCATGGACTGTAGAAACTTCATGCTATTAGTTTACTGTAATACAAGTTTATAATGTGACACTCGATAAAAATTACTATTGAGGTACACTTAATTTACACCACCATGCCATTACATATTACTAAGTTAGACTTAAACCTAACATAATACATATATTATCAGCATAAATGTGGAAATTTCTCATTGGATTATTGAATGGATAAAATACCACAAAAATTAAAAATATACTTATTATTTTGTGAGCACATGTGATCTTTTCAGATTTTGACTTCGTTTAAATATACTTCCCTTGTATTTTGTTTCATGCATGTAAAAACTGAGGTATGCAAAAGACATCTTGAGTCATTTTGACCCAATAGTTGAGCACCCTAATTTCACGCCCCTCAAAATCTTATAGGGCAATTTCAAATCACTCCCAATTTTTTACAACTTACTTGGCAAGTCCCCTACTTATAACTAAGGTTTCAGGTTCAAATCATCAAATATGATGCCACATCAGCACGCATTTTGTTGAGCTGCCCAAAAAGGTCCATAAAAAGGTTAGAATGATGGTTGCACGCTAAGTCATGTTTTATTGGTACACTGATGTGTCACCACATGATTTGTTTTTTATATCTAAAGAATACATTTCATTCAATTAAGAGTACTAATAATCAACACAAACAACTTTAAATTCACAAACTATTGGTGTTATATTATTAAAATTGGGTATTAAATCAACAAATGCTATCACAACTATTGAAACATGCTCAACTATTGGATTCTTTCAGGGGAACATTTAATATGGAATGCAACAATACTGTTAGAAAATTTTATCGAAGGCTCTTCCATCATGGTGAATCCAATCTTTCACAAACAAAAACTTCATTTAAGACTTCTGCTAGCAATGTCTCTGGGTATGCACATAAAGATATACTAAGTATGAACTACCATGAATGAGGCCCGGCAATCTCAACGATGAATTTTTCTTTTTCACTGGATAAAAAATCATAAAACCCTTGATAACAGGGAAATGGCCTGAAAAACATTTAAATGGCAGCTTAGCGGCTTTAGAGTTTGCAACCACCATTGCAAAGAACCATCTTTTTGTCACTTTGATAAAAATCATAAAACCCATGATAACAAGGCAGAATCAAGAATCAGTCGCAAAGCCACTTATACAGGTTTAATCATTCGAGTTGCAGCCATCGTTATACAGGCAACACTATGCCACCGTAAGCCAAGAACTTGAACAGCATTTCAGCTGGTAAAATGCACAATGGCAGACTGTCATTGCATTTCTTGCAACTACAAAATTTATCGGAAGCTGCCTCTTGCTAATGAATACAGCCCACTTGCCAGAAAAAATTCATACAATTTTCACTGTACTGACAATCTGTGACTATGGATCTCTGAAAACTGAACATCATTAAGCATTTCTAGAGCTCCTATTAAGCCCCCGACATATGATCAACTTCTGTAAACATACCTTTTTTTTATGGTGTACAGCCCTTTCACAAAAAACTAACCAGTTTTGTGACAAATTGTATCTACGGAAATTTTGGAAATAATCCTTTGCAAGTAGTAGATATATGTAATAACCTTATTGAAATTGGCAGCAAGAAAAATCATTCGTGTCCATAATAAATAACATTTGGAGATCTCAGTGAAAGATGTAGCTTATCCAGAACAAACTGGAAATATTCATATGAACTCTAACAGAACAATATATTTCAAGTGGCAACAAGATAATAAGACAAACATCTCCTGTAGATGGATCAAAATCAAGTTCTATAACAATACAATATTTAAACAAGTTCCATTTTATTTTGCAGAATTTCCTAATCAACTTGAACTTGCAGATCTCAATAATGCCTACCAGTAAAATGTGAAACTATACATGTAAGGTCTTTAGAGCAATTGGTTTTATCATTATGTGGCAACAAGATCAAAAGACAAGCATTTTCTGCCCAATTGATCAAAGTTTAAGTTGTGCACATTATTGAAGCATTTTCCCAATTGATGATTCTCCGAATTCAGCCAATTGGCAAAAAATTGCCCGTACGGTTTTTGCTATGCTGACAATTGACAAACCATAACTACTCAATCTTTGGAAGCTGCACATTATTAAGCCTCTCTATTGCCAGTATCAGAGCCTGAGTACCAAGATTACCTTCCCCGTGAGCCTTGAGAGACACATACAATTGCTGCGCAAGCGCAAGCCCAGGAAGTGACAATCCCATCTGCTGGCATTCCCTCAAACTGATGCCCAAGTCCTTAACAAAATGGTTCACAAAGAACCCAGGATCAAAATCTCTCTTTAAAATCCTACCAGCATATAAATCCAGAGACTTGGATCCAGCAGCCCCAGTGGAAATAGCCTTGATATAGGTCTCAACATCAAGTCCTGCCTTGTGGGCAAACACCATCCCTTCGACCAGCCCAACCATAGTCGAAGCTATGGTTATCTGATTACCCAACTTGGTACACTGCCCTAAACCTGGTCCCCCCATGTATGTGACCTTGCCCATACAATCAAAAAGGGGCTTAAACTTCTCCACAATCTTTTCTTCACCCCCAGCAAATATTGCCAGTGTTCCAGCCTTGGCCCCCTTGTCACCACCCGAGACTGGTGCATCTATTGATTCACATCCCTTTTCTTTAGCAAGATTGTATATATTTCGAGCTAAAGAGGGCTCACTGGTGGTCATATCAATGACAGCTCCCCCTGGTTTGAGCCCCTGTAAAACCCCCTTTTTTCCAAGGATTACTTCAGTGACATCATGGGGGTAACCCACAATGCTAAAAACAACGTCACTTTCTTCTGCCACAGACTTAGGGCTGTCTGTCAAGATGGCTCCTTTCTCAATTAGAGGTTGAGCTTTTGAGGGTGTTCTATTGAAAATTCGGACTGAATAGCCAGCTGAGAGAATGTGGCCACACATTGCCTGGCCCATAACACCAGTGCCAATCCATCCTACTCTTGGCTTATCAGCCATTGATGATGGTGATGGTGATAATGATGAATATGAACGACCTGGGATTCCGCAGCAATTGATTGGTATTGTGAATACTTTTCTGTAACTGCAGACACTAAAATTAGCCCGTATACTACAAACCATAAAAACTGAAGAATGCGAGATTAGATTTGAAACCAATGAATGTAAAATTATAAACAAAATCACAAATGCAAAACCACTGAAACTAAAACTAAACCTTAAAACACAAACCAAAAACTGCAGAATGTAACATTTAACTATTTACTGCAATCCTAAACTAAAAATATAAAATTAAACCATGAACTGAAAAGAATTTAAAAACTAAACGCTGCATAAAGAAAAAGTAAACTGCAATTTGTAAAATCAAACCCTAGCCCACAAATCTAGAACTCCAGACTAAAAAATTAAAAGTTAAATCATAACCCACAAACACAAGTTATCAGAATGTAAAAACCAACCCCTACCCAAAACTGCAGAATTTATAATCAAACCATATCCCACGAACCGTAAAATGAAAAATCTAATCCAACCACAAACCTTAACTGTAGAGAGCAAAATTAAAAAATAATCCGCAGATCTTAAACAGAAGAATGTAAAACCAAAAACTAATCATCAGATTATTTAATCAAACCTTAATTACTGAATGTGGAGCTAAGGTTTATATCAAATCCCAAACCACCGAATTTAAAAGTAAACCTTAAACCACAGACTCCAGGAACCAAACCCTCAGTTAAATCTTAACCCTCAAACCCCAAATCACAAGGGCTGATGGGCATTAACCGGTAAGCTTTAATTTTTAAGTGAAATTCTCAGTTCTTTTCAGAGAAAACTCAGGCCTTGCAAAATAATTTCAATGCTTAATAAGAAAAAATCAATCGCAAGGGCTAATGGGTATCAAACAATACTGTTCTAATTTGCACTTCTTCAAGTAAAAGTTGAAGATGCTTACATTATTATTGATGAGGGCAATCGCCAGAGAACTGGTGTTTTTGAAAATGAAACTGAGGGAGGAATGCCCCACAGTCGAATCATTGACTACCACTTCTTTTATTTGGGCATTTTATATTCAGCCAAACTGATATCGGCAAAGCAAATAGTTCGCCATGGGAGGACCTTGGGCGGCCTTCAAAACCGGCCGGTTAGAAAACACAAATTTTATAAAACATTAATAAGTTGTCATTGAACAGGTGGAATGATGTTGTACTATCGGAGGGACTCCTCTTACCTGACGTGGAATTGACACGTATTGATAACATGGAATCATTTGTTTACTAAGGATTTTAAATTTAAATAATGAGTGGATTTTAAATTTAAATAAAGAAGAATTGATCATGAGAGATGGTTTTATGTAAATCACTACTCATGAAATATGGGTCAACGAGTTTGATGTTGTACTATCGGATGGACTCCTCTTTCCGTGGAATTGACACATATTGATAACATGGAATCATTTGTTTATTAAGGATTTTAAATTTAAATAATGAGTGGATTTTAAATTTAAATAATGAAGAATTGATCATGAGAGATGGTTTTATGTAAATCACTACTCATGAAATATGGGTCAACGAGTTTGACTCAAAAATCAGATAGTTGAATTTTGATAGCAATATCATAATTTGACACATTGTGGAAAATACCTCCTACTAATCAATTGACGAGCTAAAGGGGCTCTATAATGAATGGTTCATAAGACACAACACTTGTTGAAGGTTTTGCAAATGGGATAGCAAGCTAAGTTGGCTTAACCTTAGGAGAAAATCCATGGTTAAGCGTGCGTGAGTTGGAGTGGTAGTGGGATGGGTGAACTCTCGAGAAGGCCCAAAACTTCACGTCTATGAGCATCACCTAGATGCAATGAGTGTTGAGTAGACCATTCATAATCATGAGAGATAGTTTTATGTAAACCACTACTCATGAAACATGGGTCAATGAGTTTGACTCAAAAACCACACAGTTGAAACTTGATAGCTGTAACATGATAGATTTTCTGCAAACTAGAATAACAAAGTTAAATCCTAATCTAGTAATAATCTAAAATCTAACAACAAAGAACAAGGAAATAAACTAAACAAACTAAACAAACTAAACAAATTAATGGAAAGCTCTCACCGAATATGTGTTCACCCTTTCGAATTATCTTGATTGTTCTTCTCCATTTTGCCTTTTCAGTATTCTTGCCCTCAGATTTCTGTGTTTGAATGCAAGTATAACTTCGTCGAGTGTCTAAGCAAAATATTGAAGAATAGCCTCTTCTCAAAAGTGTATGATTTCGGGAGGAGGAATAATGATAATGACACGCCATTTTATAGATTTTGGATTTTTTAACGATCGGCTCAGATTGAAAGAGAGATCGACGGATGAGATTGATGAATGCCATGCAATATGAGTTCTGTCTCAGATAGAATGTGAGTTAGAACACGAGTCAGAAAACGATTTCAGAAAAGACTGAAGATAGAGACTAAATTAGAACGTGAGTTAGAACACGAGTTCAGGATCTTAATCTCCAAAAATAGAAGAAATAGACTTTGTATGCAAAAGCCAAAGTTGGAACTCGAAGACTAATGCATTCGAATGCAAACAAGAGTTAGAACTAGTTAATCAACTAGTTGTGACGGAGAGTCTTCTCGCAGAGATAAACAGGTGTTGAATTCAGAGATAACTAGAGAATTAAAAATAGATCTCAAGTCAGAAGGTAAGTGAATGACTTAGATAACTGAATGATAGAGGAATGTGACATAAATAATTAAAATATGAATTAAATGTTAATTTAATTCACAATTCGAAAATAAGAGACTTTAATTAAATAAATAAAGTAATTTATTTAATTTGACTGTTTGAAAAGGATAATATAAATAATTAAATAATAAATATTTAATTATAGATAAAGGGGTTAAATGAATAATTATAGTTGGAAAAGTATGATAAAGGGGTAATTAAATAATAAATCATTTAATTGATAGATAAAGGGGGAAGAATTAATTAGTTTGCAACATAATTAAATAAATGTGATTTATTTAATTAATCAAGTTGAATAAAGATTAATAATGAATTAATGAATTAATCAAAAAGGGGTATTTAATTAATAGAGGAAATATGTGTTAGAAAGGTTAATTAAATAATTAACATTATTTAATCAAGACCATGGATGATAAAAAATTATGTCGAAAGTGGTGTTCACAGGCCTAGACCAATTTTCGGTGTTTACAGTTTGCCCCTCTTTGATACAATGTTGTTTCAGCGTTATGTCAAAGAAAATATGCCCCGATCGTGCCCCAGCATGAAACAGGTTAAGGTATGCCCCCTCGGGAAAATTGACAAAATTTTGAAAGTTTCAAAAAAATCAGGAAATATTCTCGATAAGTCAATTTGACAGTAAAAAATGCTATGGAGTTGATGGAAATGAATTTGGAGTTAATACGGACAAATACAGGTCGTTTGAAGTTGAAAGGTTAAGCAGCCAATAGATTAGGTCAGAAGAAATGTCATTTCAAACCCACCTATAAATAGAAATTAGGGCTAAACCTAATTCATTTGCACCCAAAGGAGTTAGAAAAAGAGGAGATTTGCTCGGACTAGCTAACGAAATGGCACCCATTCCATACGTTGTGCATCGAGGTTATCGGATCCGGACGTTCAGGAGGCCAGCCGACGCAGGACCACCGGTATGTACACAAAAACGAACTTGTCAAAGTTAATTTTGCACGTATTTTTAGGCGTTAGAATGTCAATTAAGCAAATGCGATGCGTCGTAAATGACACATATTTCATCGTATTCGTCGCATCTAACTGCGAAACGACGCATTTGCAAAAACACGTTTAGGCTAGATTAGGTTGTTTACGAAATGATCGCATTTGAAGTATAATGCACCGCATGTGTAGCTATGCAACGCATTTGCATTAGGGATAAACACAGGTGTAGTTGTGAACCGCATATGCTGTTGTGAAACGCATATGTTGTAGTTAGGTGGGCAAAAGAAACTGCACCGCATGTGGTTTAGTGAACCACATGTGTAGTAGGTTGGAAAGGGGTGTGGGAAATATGCAACGCATATGTAATATGCACCGCATGTGAGTCTCCCTGCAACGCATTTGCAAAAATGCATCTCATCTGTAAAAGTGAGCCGCATTTGATTGGTAAAATTTTTCAAAAATTTTCTAAGGAAAACTTGAAAATTCTTGACATCATGGTTTAAATGCGGGTGGTTCTAGATCCTATTTATACGTGGGAGTCATGACCAGACACATTCGATCTCAGAGATCGATTGATGAGTGCAGAGATTCGGCTTCTATGGAAGCTAGGTCTACGTCACTGTTTGTCGATGCCTGCCATTCGGGCGAACAGGGGGATGTTGATGGCACTTTGCGAGAGATGGCATTCAGAGACATCATCATTTCATTTACCGACTAGGGAGGCCACTGTCACATTAAAGGATGTGTACAGGATTTTGAGACTACCTATTAGAGGTGAGCGGGTTATGTATGATACACAATGAGGATTGACTGAGTTAGCGTGGTTTTATCAAGTGGATGACATCAACAGGCCAGGATTGAGCATTACGAGATTGATGGCCAGTGTTAGCAGACAGATACGAGCGGATTGACTGTATTCTATGTACATTGATTGGGGGGATAGTCCTGCTAGACAGATGGGGTCATGGATTTCCAGTGGGATAGGGAGCGATGTTGGTTGGCATGCTAGAGAGTGAGACAAGGTATGCATGGGGTTCATGTCTACTCAGGATGTTATATTTTCATTTACACGACATTGCCCATAGAGATGCACAGTCATTGAGTTGTGGGACTACACTGCTGATGGTATGGGTTTGGGAGAGGATAGCTGTCTTTCATCCGCCAATTACTGTAGAGAGACCGGAGAGACATCCATATATGTTCTGATATACAGGACAGATTATGAAGACACATGTTGGAGACACAAGATGTTGGTGACATGCATTAGATATCCTTGATCAGTTCACATGGAGACCTTACATGGATTGTGAGGAGTGGGTGGATGAGGATATACACTTGCCATTCTGCAGACAGACATAGTATCTCATTGGGAGGATTGTTTCTAGTGTACATATTATTCAGCGACACTTGCTAGACAGAGTTCTAAGTTAGTTCGGCAAGGTTCAGGATGAGCCTTGGAGCAGAGCAGAGTTTGCTCGTTCGTCTAGAGAGGTTTCGTATTGGGGACCTATGATACCAGTAGCTACAGCAGAGGTAGAGATACAGGCGTTACAACCAATACAGTGGGGATGGAGAGATGGATTAGCAGACCTAGGTACGACAGCTGTGTATGACGCATGGTGGGTGGAGCATCGACCTATTCCGTACACGGATCCAGATCAGCCAGCACCTATAGAGAGACGAGGCACAGGGACTAGACGACGGCGGAGAGGTGGAGGTGCTAGAGTAGGGAGAGTTGGAGGGAGAGACGCTGATGGGAGAGGTGGTAGACGAGGTCGGAGAGGACGGAGAGGGGGTCGGTTAGGTGCACTATCACCTGTCCGTGAGGTAGTAGCTAAGGATGTACCGATGGTAGACATCGGAGGGGGGGTGGATGTACAGGCTGGGGGTGAGCATGTTGTAGCGGAGGTAGTGGTTGAGGAGCGTGCAAAGGTGGATGTTGCTATAGAGGATGTGGCAGAGGATTTGGATGCAGATATGGCTATAGACCCTCTGGGTGTGTTAGCAGGATACAGAGAGGATGATGTAGAGGACGACGATGAGGATGATGTGGAGGAGGATGCACCGATGGAGGAGCAGGAGAGAGAGCTCAGAGATCGGATTGTGGAGGGGAGACGGGAGGAGGATGCTCCTGGAGATGGTGACAGGGAGTCCTTAGAGGAGAGACTCAGACTCATGATAGTCGAGTTTGATGCAATGAGGCTAGAGAGAGACAGTGCCTACATAGAGAGGGACAATGCTCGCTTAGAGAGGGACAGTGTTCTTATGGAGAGAGACCAGGCTATAGCGTGGAGATGTGAGATAGAGCAGCAGTTCACAGAGGTTAGACGCCTTTGCAGTGGGTCCTCATCTAATGGAATGGTACAAGAGTTGGTCAGATCGATGGAGAGAGCCACTTATTACAGAGACTTATATGAGGCAATAGTGCCAGCAGAGAGACGGGCTCCTAGTTTTTCAGAGGTGTGGAGTCAGAGGTCACAGAGCAGGATTCAGAGGACATAGAGTACAGAGGGGGTGGTAGGACCATCGAGGATAGGTCCATATGAGAGGCCTTCCTCCTCACAGAGAGCACCTCTGAGTCTTTTCCCACCACCATCACCACATGATACCAGTGGTAGCAGGACACGATGACAGGGTTACATACATAGACATTTGTATCTTGACTAGAGAGCCTGCGAGCTCATGTTTTATTTATAATTATATTCAGACATTGTATACAAGTCTCCATGTATTTGACATTGTCCACATTTCTTTACAAAGACGTATGAGTCTTTCTCCATTGTAGGCCAATAGTAACCTAGTCTCATAATCTTGTGGGCTAGAGTAGAACCACTTGAATGAGATCCGCATATACCCTCGTGTACCGCTCGCAAAGTTGTTTGTGCTTCCTCAGCATCGATACATCTCATTAGGGCGTTATCTAAGGTACGTCTATACAGGGTTTCTTCGATGATGGTGTACTTAGCTGACTTTCGGATTAAGGTTCGACATTGGTTATTAGACAAGTATTGGGATAAGGTTTGGTCAGTAAGATAGTCGAATATGTCTTTATACCAAGGAGACATAGGACCAACAATGGTACACACTATCGTAGTATCGGGGACATCATAAGTGGGGACCAACAACTGTTCAACCAAAAACTCAAACTTAGGCACATTACTCGAAATATCCAACAAGGAACCCACGGTTGCCATAGCATTTGCAACTCTATTATGGATATGTGGTAATTGTTGAAAAGTTATGTCATTGAAATACTGTTTGAAACTATCAGTCAGCCATTCACTTGTAAGGTGCAAGTTTTTCATCCTTAGTCTCGTAATCATCATTTACCTATCGGATTACCAGTTGAGAGTCGCCAAAAACATGTAGGCTCTTAATTTTCCATTGAGCTGCCATTTTTAACCCTATCACTAAGGCTTCATATTATGTTATATTGTTGGTAGAAGGGAAAGCAATCCTGAATGATTTGGGAATGGTATCACCTTGTGGTGTAACAAATAAGATACCAGCTCCTGAACCATGATTTGTATGTGACCCATCAAAGTACAGTTTCCATTCGGTTTTAATGTCAATGTTGAAGAGAAATTCATCTAGAAAATCTGCCACTAATGGATGGTCTGCCTTTATAGATGCATCAACTAAGTGATCTGCAATCACCTGTCCTTTTATAGCCTTCCTTTCGACATACTGAATGTCATACTCGCTAAGTATCATAACCCATTTAGCCAATCGGCCTGTTAAAGATGCCTTACTTAGGAGGTATTTAAGTGGATCAATCTTCGCAATTAGCATTGTTTGTCGATTGAGCATATAGTGTTGAAGTTTTTGGGTAGCAAAGACTATCGCAAGACAGGCACGTTCTATGTTGCTATAATTCAATTCATAGCCCACTAAGGTACAACTGATATATAGACTGCTCTCTCATGACCTTGATCATCATGTTGTGCGAGAAGAGTCCCTAATGCCGACTGAGTTGCTGAGATGCAAAGTATCAATGGTTTTCCCTCTGTAGGTGGCATTAAGACTGGTGGAGTAAGCAAATAGTCCTTGATTTTTTGGAAGGCCTCTTGACATTTAGGTGTCCACACAAATGGTACTCCTTTCTTGAGTAGATGCTGAAATGGGTGTATTTTATCCACCAGTTGTACTATGAAATGCCTAATGGACTGTAATCTCCCTTGTAGGGTTCTGAGTTGACCAATGCTGACTAGAGGAGGCATTTCTATGATAGCTCTTACCTTCTCTGGATCTACTTCAATGCCTCTTCAAGAGATGATATACCCTAACAGTTTCCCTGATTTCACCCCAAAGACACATTTCTTCGGATTTAGCCTGACGTTGTAATTCTCTAGCCTCTAGAATATCTTGTCTAAAACCTTTAAATGATCTTCCCTTGTTTCTAATTTGGCTATAATGTCATCTACATAATCTTCCATGAGGGTATGTACAAAGTCATGGAAAATCGTAGTCATTGCCCGTTGGTAGGTAGCTCCTACATTCTTAAGGCCAAACGGCATAACATTCCAATAGTATGTGCCCCATGGACACGTGAAAGCTATCTTGTGTTGGTCTTCTGCTGCTATCTTAATCTGGTTATACCCAGATAAACCATCCATGATGGATAGCATCTTGTATCCTGTTGTAAGATCTACTATCATGTCGATATTCGACAAAGGAAAGTCATCCTTAGGACATGCCTTATTGACATCTCTAAAGTCTGTGCAAATGTGAATGCCCTAGTTGGCTTAGTCACTGGTACAAGATTTGATATCCAATCTGCATAGTCTATTGTCCTTATGAATCCTACATCCAAGAGTTTCTTGAGTTCTGCCTTGACTAATAGAGCAATTTGCGGATGTATTTTCCTCAACTTCTTTTTGACTGGTTTAATACCTGGCTGTAGTGGTAAATGATGCAATATTAGGTCTAGATCCAGCCCAGGCATGTCAGCATACGACCATGCAAATTTTATTTGTCTCTTTTTGAAGAAGTCCTTAAACTCATGTTTTTCTATCTCTGTTAAAGAAGCTACAAAATATACCTTCCGAGGGTTTTCTTCTATACCTATGTTGACTTCAATAGATTCTTCTACTAGCATCGGTGACTTTTCTTGTTCAACGGGGAGAATATTTAGACCTCTATCCTTGGGTGCCTCTGAGAGGTTTTCATCCTCGGATACGTCCTTTATTTTGACTTTTCTTCATCCAAAGGCGCCTTTCGGTTTTCACCTAGGGACTCACCATTTTTCTTTTTATTGTCTTTTTTCTTTTCATTTTCATTTTTGCGACTAGAGGAGTAAATAGACTCCCCAAAATATGCTTTATCATCCAAGTCTATGGTAAAACCTGCTTTATGATCCCCTCTTGGTATGCCTTCTCTAAGTCCCATGAACTCAGCAATTGCTTCGTCCTTCTCGAATGTATCTATGATAGGTGTACCTTGTTGATCCTAGTCGATAAGTTCGGGATATATAAGGGGCATGTCATCATCAGAGTTTTTAAAGGTAGCTGCTAACAAGGTGAATATGTAATGGTTGACATGGTCGCAGAAGTTTTGGACTAACTCCTTCTTATTCTTCTTCCTAGTTGTAGGTATACTATGATGTGGGACTATAGTAAGGGTGGAATCGTCAGAAGATGGCTTATCAGATGCCCAAGATGCATGATCAAGGGTTTCCCAATAATAGTTCTCTTGCCATTCTTTTTTGGATAAGTGCTTCTTAGAACGAGGACTATATGGTTTTGGCTCTAGTTTCACGTTTAGGTCCAATTCTCCAAATAAGGCATCTATGTTCATGGTACTGGTAGATGAAAAGGACTCCCATTCACCATCGCTTGAGTAAGGGGATTCATCGTAGACAGGAGGTTTGTCGTAAACTGGGTGTTTGTTGTAAACTGGGGGAAGTGGTTCATGAGATATCTTGATGTCTGCGCAAGCACTCACTTCCTCTTGAACTGATGACGAAGTACCAGGAAACCCAATTCTAAGCGGTTGACACCCTAGCCCTAAGTATTTCGGTCATGGGTAGACAATGATCGGTTCCATCCTTTCATTTTGATATAGTCCTAACCCACTATGCCCGTCATAGCCTTCATTCTACATTATCTTATATCCTTTTCCATACTGGTCCTTGGCTATTTGAATAAACGGGGAGGGGTATTCATGTTCTTCTTGATATAACCAGGAATCACCTTGATCCACAATTTCTTCACTTAACTCTCCCCATTTGGTTAATGTCATTGTAGGGGGAACATGGAATGTGACCACTGATTGTCTTCTATCTGCCATGGGTAGGCCATATGCCTTAGGTGGAATCAGTTGACTGACACAATATGATGCCTTTATATTATATTCGCCACAGCCCTTGTCTTGGATCTCAAATTTAGGAGTGGATGATGGTGGTTTGAATGAAATGGACTTAGTGAGACATGAGGGGTCAACGTATTGGGATAAAGTGGATGATGAAGCTTCTTGGTTAACTGGTACTTGTCATTGTGGAATTTCCCTTAGGATTGTACAATACTGAAAAGGATCTAGATCACCATCAATGGTGATCTTTGTGCCATTATATGGGAACTTGAGACATTGGTGATATGTTGAAGGTACAACTTTCATTGCGTGTATCCAAGGTCTACCTAACAACAAGTTGTATGGGAGGGTGAGATCCAAGACTTGGAAGCTGGTGTTCATGATTGTTGGGCCAATTTGGATAGGGAGTGTGACAACTCCTTTGGACGATCTTTCCTCATCATCGTAAGCCTTGATGACTATGCTCTTGGAGGTATCTACAAAGTATTATGAGAATCCTAATGCCTTAACCAATTTGAGGGTACACAGGTTCAAACCTGCTCCTCCGTCTACCAAGACTCGTCAGACTTTGTTTTGATGGACTAGGACTTCAAGATGTAAGGGGTCATTATGATCTGACTTCTCAGTTGAGTAATCCTGTTGGGAAAATGTGGCATGATGCGAGTTGGTCAAATATCCCACCATTTCTTCGAAACGATTGACATCTAAGTCTGTAGGAACAGTTGTGTTCTGTAGAGCTTTGTCAAGAATGGCTCGATGCCCAGGTGATAAAGTCAACAATTCCAAGATAGATATTTGCGCGGGGGTTTTACTCAATTGATCAAGAAGGTTGTACTTAAACTTGGAAGCTTGTGTAGGTGGCTCGGAAGGACCAAGAATAGTAATCTTAGTTTTGCATGTGTTTACATTACATTCTGGATGGTTATTAATGGTGAAGGTATTGACATTCTCATTTGCGGCTCGGAGATGGTTTATGGTCTTTCCTTTACCATAGTCATACTTGGTATTGTTATAGTTGGCCGATGGATTATTCTGGGGTCCCAAACTTGAGGCTTTTCCTTTTGTGTGGTCATGTAATGGGTCTGTGAAGACCTTATGATCACTGTTCTTGGTGTTTTTCTGCCCACCAACCTCTATGGTTCCATTTTCAGCAAAGTCTTGTATGATATTCTTGAGTTGGCGACATTGTTGGAGGTTGTGCCCTTTCGTTCGATGATAGTCACAAAAAGAGTTATCATCCCACCATGAAGGTTTGAACTGTCCAGGATCATACTCTCTTGGTTCCAAAGGTTTGATGAGATTATGTTCAATCAATTCTTTGAAAATAGTCTCGATTGGTTGTCCTAAAGGTGTAAATTCACGTGTAGGAAATCTCCTTTGTTGTGGTCTTTGTTGTGGTCTTTGTTGTTGTGAATTTTGGACATAGTTAGTTGTTTGATTTGGACTATTCATCATGTCTTGATTGGGATTATAACCTCTAATTGTGATAACTTGTCCCGTATGTATGTGTTTAGCATCAACAATGCCGTCATTTGTAACATTCTTGTTTCTAGACTAGAATTTGTTTCTATCATTTGTCATGTTTTGATGTTGGACAACTGGATTTATGCCTGGTACTTTTATTTCTCCTTTGTCTATAAGGCCTTTCTCAAGGATGATTCCCTTTTGTACCAAGTATGAGAATGAAGTACAATAGTGTACCCTTAGATCACTTCGCAATTTGGGGTTGATGTTCTCTAGGAATATCGTGACTTTTTATTTTTCTGGTATTTCAACTGGACATCTACTAGCTAGACTTCGCCATCTCTGGAAGAAAGTGGTGAAAGTTTCGCCATCTTCTTGTGTTGTGTGGCACAAGGTTGCAATTGTTACCTCATTGTCTATGTTAAAAGCAAAATGTTCGATAAACTTCTCAGCTAATTCACCCCAAGATTGTATACCATATGGTAATTTAGAGAACCATTCCAGTCCTATCCCGACAAGGGTTCGTGGAAATAGTCTCATCAAGTATGTGGGGTCATACGATATGTCCATGCATGCTGTTGAGAACTCTCTAATGTGTTCTAAAGGATTCTTTCTCCCATTATACTTAGGCAAAATCGGTATAATGTATCCATGGGGGAAAGGTGTCATATAAAGTGCTTTGTCAAAGGGACATGGACATAGGTCTTGCACTGAGATAGTTCATTTTCTTGACATAGACATGTCCATCTGTTGTTGAAGAGTTTGCATCTTGTTTTGAAGGACATCGACTTGTGTCAAGGACATGGTGTTTGTGATATTTGGATCAATGTAGGTATTTTGATACGCCATGTTCTGTGACGGGTTGTGATTGGGCAAGGGAATATATCCTATCAAAATATTATGATTCGGTATAGGGATATTCCCTGTCTGAATGGTTTGAGTTGGTATCGGAATGCTTCCTGTCTGAATTGTCTGATTTGGTATAGGAATGCTTCCTGTCTGAATGATTTGGTTTGGTATGGGTATATTTCCGCCAACTTTGGTTCTCTTACCAGTCGTGTTGGTACCAAAGGGGTTGGAGGAAGTTGCCCCCGCAGTAAATTGTAAACCTTGTGTAATGTTGAAAGGGGTTGTGTTTACAATTGACAATGTTTGAGTTGGTATACCAGTTGGTATCGCTGCGATTATTTGGGGAATAGAGACTATTGACATTGCAGTTTGGGATGGTTGAGTTGATTGTGTTTGCAAAGTACGAATATCAAATCCTATGGGTAGTTTGGCACCTTCTACTAGCAACTTTGCTAGATAGCATTGAGGATCATTTAGCAAACATTCATCCATAAAGGATGCAAATTCAGGATCTTGTACTGCTGCGTCTATGTCTTCTATGTAAATTTGACCATGTGTATCTCTAGTGACATGCTTTTCTAGCAAAGGCTTGTGTGGTCATTTACTTCCTGACGGTTGGTTTCCGAACGGATTGATGAAGTCGTTGGGATCTGTCATTGCTTTGTGTTTCTTTTGGGACCTTGTTTTGACCATGAAAAAGTTGCTCAAAATGGGTAATGCAGACTATGTCTAAAAATCGATATGACCTATGTCTATGTTTTTGAATTTTTTTGACAATAAATGACGTTGCTAAGATGGTTTCTAAAAAGATGTATACTAAGATGACGTATGATAGGATGGACAATATGCAAAATTTGGAGTAGACTATGACGATAAATGAGTCTAAGACGGTATAACCTACCACCTATGGGATAAATGCATGCAAATTTGTTTTCGACCAAGGAACCTGATTGTATGACAAGGGCAATTGACAAGGTGAATTTTTCAAACTAGACTGTTGAGCTGAAAAGATCCATTAGATGGGACTAAAGTGACAAGGTTCAATGATTGTGGCAAACCGATACATGAACGTTTCCAATGACGAGGAAAGTTATCTACTCTGTGATGTGCAATTTCCTAGGGAGTATCTATATGCATGCAACTTAGGATGACTATGACTAAGACGAATATGACACCTAATGATGGTAACTAAGACGTATATGACACCTAATGATGCAAGGTTTTTGAGAAAAATTAACCAATTTCTAATCCAAGGTTGATCCTAAAAACCTAAAGCAAATAGTGACAATAATGTTTCGGACTCAGCTCGCAGTTTTTGATGTTTTCTGTTGACAGGCAAATGCGGTTCACCAAACAGTTGCGGTTCACAATTTGACAGATGCGGTTTTTGACAATGCATGCAGTGTTTCTGCCAGTTGTGGTTTTTCCTATGACAAATGTGATTTACAAATATACATGCGGCTTGCAAACTGACAGATGCGGTTTGCATACACACATGCGACTTAGAATGTGATAGTTGCGACTCGTGATATGCAGATTATGAAAAGTGAAAATTTTGACAAACAGATGCAGCTTTTCCCCTAACAAATGCGACTCGCTAATACATATGCGGCGTTTAAACTGACAAATGCAACTCGATTTTCTGACAGTTGATTTTTTCTCGAAAGTTGTTGATTGACTTTGTTTGTTTGATCAAGATTTTGATGAATACAGAAAAGAGAAAACACAACAATCAATGTATTTTCAATTTTTGTGATGGAAGGACTATTAAGACTCGAAAAACAGTTACAACCTAGGATTTTAGGACAATACTTTTTGAATTCTTACTTGGATTTCTCCAGCTACACATATTTATGGTGAATGACTAGTAGCTTGACCCCTCTGGCTCCCCTCCATGAGACTCACTTATACGAGGTAGCCAAGCTACTGTATCCATGAAACTCCCATGGCATACATTTCATTTCCACACATAAACCCTAAAAATGTAAGATGGTTTCACAGGGCCGACCCTGCTGCACCAACAAATAGATAGGATTTCGGTAACTCTACAACAAGGTTTTTAATAAGGGCATTCCATTCGTGGGACACTATCCAACGTCAGCAAGAGTCCATTTCTGTCCATCTCGTCGGAATAGTGCGCGTGATTCGTGGGCTTTCCCCAAGAATCCACTTTTCTATACCGGTTGGAAGTCGCTTGGCTTTAGCATGCTACCGGTCTGAGTCATCTTGGGGTGAGTACTTTTTCCCACCAAGACAGGCCCAAGTTCTAGAGTCAACAACCATTTCTCTTACACCCAGGATCGCATGACTACGCAAGGGGAGAGGATACTTCGGTGTACTGAATCGTAAGGGTTACAAATGCGTGCAAAGCACCAGACAAAGAAGACAATGGTTCGTTTTAATCCAAACGACAATTTTCTATCTAACAATCAAAAAATTCATTTTAATCCCACATGACGATTATGTATCTACCAAACAAAAGCTTGCTTAAATAAATAAATTAACACAAAGGCATTAGGTCCTGCATGCAAATTTATCAGTAGTTCATTATTCTTCAGCTTTCGTCGTGCAAAAAATTGTCTTAGGTTTTTAAATGTCTTCTATGCTTTGTCCTGCAAACACTATGTTATTCCACCTTAACACAACTGAAACAAATATTAGCAAAAATCCAAAAAACCTAAAAAGAGAAAACTAAAAATATGGATGCACGAAAATCAATAAAAAAAGTGAAAAAAAATTTACCAGCCAGATGCGACGTTTGGAGCCACATATGCGGTTCGACTGTTGACAAGTGGATGCGGTTCATGAATTTTGTTGACAGGCGGATGCGGTTCGCGAAGTTTGTTGACAGGCAGATGCGGTTCGTGACTTCTCGGATGCGGCTTTTGATGACAGATGCGTCGCTATTTTTCATAGATGCGGTTTGTGGATACAGATGCATCGTTTTGCAAAATAGATGCGGTGTGACGTACGATAAACCTGCAAAAAAGAACAGCAAACAAAAAAATGAAAAGATGAAAATATGTGCGAATTTTGAAGCGTGTTCATGTCGGGTTCACCAAATGTAACATGATAGATTTTCTGCAAACTAGAATAACAAAGTTAAATCCTAATCTAGTAATAATCTAAAATCTAACAACAAAGAATGAGGAAATAAACTAAACAAATTAATGGAAAGCTCTCACCGAATATGCATTCACCCCTTCGAATTATCTTGATTGTTCTTCTCCATTTTGCCTTTTCAGTATTCTTTCCCTCGGATTTATGTGTTTGAATGCAAGTATAACTTCGTTGAGTGTCTAAGCAAAATATCGAAGAATAGTCTCTTCTCAAAAGTGTATGATTTCGGGAGGAGGAATAATGATAATGACAAGCCATTTTATAGATTTTGGGTTTTCGAACGATCGGCTCAGATTGAAAGAGAGATCGACAGATGAGATTGATAAATGCCATGCGATATGAGTTCTGTCTTAGATAGAACGTGAGTTAGAACACGAGTCAGAACACAAGTTCAGGAAAGACTAAAGATAGAGACTAAATTAGAACATGAGTTAGAACACGAGTTCAGGATCTTAATCTCCAAAAATAGAAGAAATAGACTTTGTATGCAAAAGCCAAAGTTGGAACTCGAAGACTAATGCATTTGAATGCAAATAGTTTTTAGAACTAGTTAATCAACTAGTTGTGACAGGGAGTCTTCTCGCAGAGATAAACAGGTGTTGAATTCAGAGATAACTGGAGAACTAAAAATAGATCTCAAGTCAGAAGGTAAGTGAATGACTTAGATAACTGAATGATAGAGGAATGTGACATAAATAATTAAAATATGAATTAAATGTTAATTTAATTCAACATTCAAAAATAAGAGACTTTAATTAAATAAATAAAGTCATTTATTTAATTTGACTGTTTGAAAAGGATAATATAAATAATTAAATAATAAATATTTAATTATAGATAAAGGGGTTAAATGAATAATTAAATAAAGATATTTAATTATAGTTGGAAAAGTATGATAAAGGGGTAATTAAAGAATAAATCATTTAATTGATAGATAAAGGGGGAAGAATTAATTAGTTCACAACATAATTAAATAAATATGATTTATTTAATTAATCAAGTTGAATAAAGATTAATAATGAATGAATTAATTAATTAAAAAGGGGTAATTAATTAATAGAGGAAATATGTGTTAGAAAGGATAATTAAATAATTAACATTATTTAATCAAGACCATGGATAATAGAAAATTATGTCGAAAGTGGTGTTCGGAGGCCTAGACCAATTTTCGGTGTCTACAATAGCAATATCATAATTTGACACACTATGCAAAATACATCTTATCAGTTTTGATGAGCTAAAGGAATTCTATAATGAATGGTTAATAAAGCACAACACTTGTTGAAGGTTTTATGAATGGGGTAGCAAGCTAAGTGAGCTTAACCTTAGGAGAAACTTCATGGTTAAGCACGCTTGAGTTGGAGTAGTTCTAGGATGGGTGACCTCCCAAGAAGGCTCAATGCTTCACTTTTGTGAGCATCACCTAGATGCAATGAGTGTTGAGTGGACCATTCATGCTCATGAAAGACAGTTTTATGTAAACCACTACTCATAAAACAAGGGTCAATGAATTTGGCTCAAAAACAACACAGTTGAGTTCTAATAGCAATATCATAATTTGACACACTACGAAAAATACCTCCTACGTATCAATGAAGAAAACAGTTTTAAATATAAATATACTAACACATATATTTTACATATTAATCAATATAAAATATGTCGAGATATATGATTTTATCATTTTCAAGACATATTTTTTAATATTATTTTATTTCAAAAAAGAAAAAATATACATCCAGATATATCAATATGCTAGTTTACAGTAGCACAATAGTCAATAGTATTATATTAACTATTAAATAAGATTTAATATATTAGGTTGAATATTTAAATTTAAATTGATTATAAATTTGTATGAATTATTATTGAAAACACATGTTTATTTATTTATTTTGTCAAATTGAAAAATTTAATAATAGAATAAATAAATAAAATTATAAATAAATAAAAAATGATTCAAAAACTCACACATCAAGAAAAGTATGTATGCATGATCTTTTTCCATTAATTCTATATTTTTTAAACTTTATTTTTTTATGTTATTTTGATATTTAATTTAATTTATTTTTTTGTTATAAGTTGATAAAAAAATAGTAAATTTATTAATCTTTAGTTAATTTAGTTTTATTAGTTTAGGTTTATTTTAATTCATTAATTTTCTTATTCTGGATTGAATTATCGGTATGATTTTGTCTCCTGAATAAATTACATTCATAATTTCATCTCTTAGATATAAACTCACTTTTTACTTATTATGAGGTCACTTTATTATCAAATTGGATTATTGCCCATCAACTTACACACTTAAGTATTTCATTTTAGCATCTAGGATGTCGTATTCACACACTAGCCTTGTGACAATATAGCATTGCTTGATGTCATATTCACAAACAAGTATAAAAAGAACATCATATATCTATTTTAAATCATCAAAACATCTTAAAATCGTATTTGAAAAGCATATTAAGACATGTTTAGAGAAATTTAGTATATCAACATTTTGTCAATAGATACTACACTTCATGCATTTGCATTTGTGTGTCTTAAATTATTTTTTACAATCTTCTCAAAGCAACAAAAGAAATTTGACTAAGGGTTAAGACAATTCCATACTCCAATCCTTACATAACAAACCCCAAAGATATTCATTGACACTATAACAAACAAAATTAAATATCATCATAGGTGTTTAAGATTTGAAGTTACATTATTCTCTGAGCCCAAATCTTAATGAGCTTAAATAGAAAATCTAATGATGACTGAAAATTCAGTACATGAGCCTACATGGCATAAAACATAAAAAAATATAATATTCAATTGATATCTTGAAGGTGGAGTGTCACTTGTCAATCTTTTACCATGTGTTGTCTTTTTGTTGCCCTCGTTTTTATGTCATGCAAGTAGTAAACTTTTTATTTATTGTCTATTAATTAATTCACCATAACTTTTTTAGGCAACAATTTACCATTTGGTTAGTTGCTCAAAGCCATGGTATTTCCAAATATACTACAATGTATTGGTAATTTGTTGTAGTTTTAAAATATTGGTGAAGTAGAGAATGAGTTTGTCTAATTTGTACACATGATTTTTCTTCGGATTATGAATTCCTCTTTTATTCTAGACTCTATTTAGCCCATTTAAGACTTATAAATTCTCTTTTTTCTTTCCAAAAGTGTGTTTCTATTTATAGTCTATTTTTTTCATAATTAAAGACTCCATTTTTTACAATCATTCACACACACACTTGTGAATTTAAGAATTCGAGACCATTATAGCCATATATTCAAGCTTTTGTTAATTTTGCAAGTCTTTGCTCAACCTCTCCAAATTAGACATTGGTTTATAATCTTTATTATCTATCGAATCTACCTAGCCTTTACCTTGAATATTTTACCATCAATTGAAGATCAAAGTGAAGAAAAATAAAGAAGTTAAATTTAGAACTGAGGACACTACTACCATCATCGATTTTTTTTCTACATTATAATTCAATTAATAATTGAATGTTTTAATTAGAGTTATTTTCTTTAGTAGATTAGATATTTTCAGAAGTAGATAAATTTTATTGTTTAGGATAAAATAGAAGAGTTTGATTTGTTTCATGCCAACATTTCATTTCAAGTTTCTATTTTATTAGTTCTATTAAAAGCTATTTAGAAAAAAATACAAAACATGAAAATAACAACATAAAATCAACTCTTTTTTTCATTCTAAAAAGATTCCACTAAATGATCCTCTTTAGAATCTTTTAATTTTTTTTAAATAATTTCAAAAGAAACATTAGGATCTAGATCTTCTAACAAAAACAAACAATGATCTTTTGGAACAAATGAATAAATCCTCAAAGATTTTATTCTAAATTTTTTTAAAAAAATTATAATGTATTGTTGATCTCATACATGCTTAAAGGGTTGTCTTGAAAAAGTTTCATAGTTATTCATTATTTTCGAAAGAAGAAGAGAATATTTCTATTGTAAAAGGTAAAAGTCCTTATTTATGCTATTGTGTTTTGTTTTTTCTTTTCAAAAAAACTTTTACTATTAATTAGTTAATTAAATTAAATTAATTAAACAAATCTAGTTAATTTAATATAATTATCTACTTAATTTATTTATTTTAATAAGTTAGTTAGTTAATATAGTTTCTTTCTTAAAATTAAAATAAATAAAAATAAAGTAACACATAATTATATTTAAATTAAATTAATTAGTCATTTTTATTATTAATTTTTATTTATTTGATTAGGTCAAATTAATGAGTAAAATATAGCTAATTTAAACTATTAATGAGATGGGGTGGTGAGTCTAGCTTGATTGGCTAAAGCATCTTGTTGTAGGCAAGAGGTCATGAGGTCTAGTCTCCCCACCGTCTCTATGCTACTCGAGGGCATGTCACGCCAACGCTACCAATCACATGAATTTTTTTTACCAGACACATTACAATTTATAGGGGGATGAATACCTGACCGATTCCTACAGTCTAAAAAAAACTATTAATGAGATGATTCATTTATTGTTAAATATGTTAAGACCAAAAAAAATTATTTGGTCTAGTTACATTAAGTTAGATTCACTTATTGTATTCAAAAGCATAATAAATAAATAAACACATCAGTCAACATCTAATAAAATAATAATAATAAATTCAAACCATTTAAGCATTTAATTAGTTTACTTAAATCTTGAACACCATAATTAGCAAAAATTTAGGAGAGTTAGGAGAGACTATGTCTACTCCTACCCTTGTTCTTAAAAAGGTGGGTCTCTAGAGAACATAATTTTAGAGAAGAACCATTTGGAATAAATAAGTCAAGTGAACATTTGCCAATGAAATTGCCATTCACAAAACACTCCTCTCATCACTTTCATGTGAATTCCTAAACCCCTTAAGTTTTTTTTGACAAAGCCTTTACCATCCATCATCTACTAAGCATGGATAGCCTACAACACTACAAGACAACCAAGTTTTATCTCCATGAACAAGACTAAAAATTAAATTAATTGACTAAGGGCCTTTACAAATGATTCAAAATATTGTCATGACTTTGGAAAAGGAATTTGACTGACAATCAATGGTTCTTAACACACCAAATATTTTCAATGACTTAATAAAACAAAATTCAATTCTTTGATTGCATGCAACTAGGCATCTTTGACATGGATACTTTTAACTCAATTAATTTGAATGATGCAAAGACTTGAAAATGGATTTTAATATTTTGATAGCCTTCAAGGGGGGGTTTGTTGCAAGTATGAAGGTGTTGTCATTGATGTCAACTAGTTGTTGTTTCCATTGCTGTCAAGGTAGTTGGTTATTGACTATATGTGTTGAGGATACTGAGAAAAAATTAATAAAGAAGGTTTGTAGGTATTCAGTGTATGCTCTGGGATATGCTCTAGGATGTGCTTTGTATTGCTTCTATGCTTGTGTGATCCTGACGTATTGTTCATGGTTGTTGGTAGTTTATATATCCATAATTTGGGCTTATCAGTGCGAGATATTTTCACCAGTATGTGTAATATGCATTTCGGTGTGTCTAGTTGTGGTCTGGGAGAAATGTAATTGCTTCGAGTTTCTCCTAATTTTGGTTTCATGAATTGCAGTTCTAAGAATAAGTTGATAAGGTCGTGTTCAAGTGAAATTTGTTGTCCGAAAAGATTGGATCGAGTTAAGGATGCGTTTGCTTAATGGTTTTATGTGTTTTACACAGGTGTTGGCCGACCTTGTGTTAAACACTACTAGAAAAATTATTGAAGTGTGTCAAGGCATGTTGGGACTCATTTAGGTCCTCATTAAGTATGTGTTTGGGTCGCCCTCATTCTAATTCAATCGTAGAATGTTTTGGCGCCAACCTAATTTGAATTTATAAATACAAATGTGTTTGGCCGACCTTGGAAGGGTTTCAAGGTTGAAGACGATATAAGTACAAGTTGAGATGTTTGTGAAAGGTAAGATAGAGGAAAGATAGATGTGAGATATGTATGTGAGATGCGAATTTGAGCAGAGCAATGCGAATTTCATGTTAGGATTCTGAAGGCAATGAGATGAAGGCATTCAACATCTTTTATGTGAGACTGTGAAAGTGTGCAAGATATTGTAGTGGAATCTCTGTTGCATTGAGAACCTCTCTATAACAATCCTCTTCTATATTCTTTGTAATTTTGTAGCAGTGAGCCCTACGAGTAGTGAGCCCTCATTAGATAGTGTGTCCTCTCTTGGTAGTGAGCCTTTGTATTTGGTTTTAGAATTCTTTATATTATGAGATAATCCTCAATGTGGTTTTTCCCTCATTAGGTTTTCCATGTAAATCTAGTGTTATTGTGTACATAGTTTTATTACTTTCAGTATTTGTTTCTGCACTTAATGATTAATCACACTAGCAGAGTAAAGGTTATATGAATGCTTGTAAATGTAACGTTTGTTTAGGGTTTTGAAGCTTCAAATTGCTACAACTGATTCACCCCCCCTCTCAGTTGTCTTGTTCAACAATTGGTATCAGAGCAAGGTTCCTTGGAAAAGAGCTTAATCACTTAATGAAGGTTTAGGATGGCGAACAAGATAATAACTATCGAGTGTCTAAGGCTCGATGGCATTGACTATGCATTCTGGAAGACAAAGATGGGAGGATATCTGGCGTACTTTGGATATGAGATTGAGAAGTCTATTCAAAAATAATATGTTGCTCTGACTAATGGTCCAAGCACTACTGATGAGATCAAAGTGCATGAAATAAACAATAAGGAAAAGTTCATTATTATAAATAGTCTTTCACAATCTAAAGTAGTTAAAGTTATGAATTTGAAGACTGCTAAAGATGTTTGGGATAAGTTGGAAAAGATGTATGAAGGAGATGAAATATTTAAACAAGCAAAGTTACAGAACTTCACTACAAAAAATTCCTATGATTAGCTCCCTTTTTTGCTCTATTTTTTGCTTCCACCCACTGTTTTGATGTATTTTTCTCCAATTTTTTGAAAAAATTGGTGCTATTTTTGGCATTTTTTGCGCTAATCAAAAGAAGTAGCCACTAAATTAGGCACAAATTAGTGCCTAAATTAGCACCCAATTTAGCGCCTAGATTAACACCTACATTAGTGCCTAATTTAACGCCTACTTTACAGCCTTCTTTAGTTCCTAATTTAGTGCCTAATTTAGCACCTAATTGTTCTGATCTAGTAGGGATTAAGGGTTAAGGGATTAGGGGTGGTTGAACCCTCAAAATTTTCCTTGTTTCACGTGTTTTATGGTCATACATGTAATTGCTCATGACTTGTTGCCACAAGGATTTAGGTTTTATGTCTATTATCCACACTTGCAACCTTTGATTATCTATGGTGTTAAGTCGCTTGTAATCTCTTGTTGACCTGTTATTTCCAGTTGTCAATTGCGTTAGTAACATCTTATGAAATTTATTCTCATTGTTCAACCGACCCTAATACCTAGGTTACTTGCATCACATATCTTTGGGCAGTTCATGATTTATTTGCTAGGTCAGGGAACCTTTTGATATAAATTTTGTTATGATGGTCCATCATGCCTAAGAGTCCCCTCCTTTAAAAATAACTTATGCCCACGTGCGTTTAAAATCACTTAAGTCTCACCACTAGCGATCTGTCACTCATCGCATGTCTGCTTTAAATTTCCCATGTCCAAGGAGCGATGAGCAATATACTATTCTCCTAACCGTTTGGTGTCCATTGCTCATCACGTGTTGTATCATCACCGTCGAGAGGCTACCCCAGATGAGCGATGTGGTTATTTTTTTAACTCATCATTGGTGATCAAAGCTATCACCGATTGCTTCATGCTTCGGTAAAGGGAACCTGTGACCACCGATAGGTGGAGTACCTCCCCATCACGTGATATCCGAGCATCATGAATTGAGTCCGCAAGGCAAAATATGAACATGCGATCAACGATGCAATTGGGTTTGTGGCTCAGATTCGTTCATGATCAAGATCAATGGTTGGTATCTCATCATTGGCTTCATTGCCATCGCTTGATGAGATTCCTAAGCAAAAATTGAATAGGCGATGGTTGATGCTCATAGAATGTAGAGGGGTGTACATGGCAATTCCATGGATCATCGCTCAATATGCATCACATCGCCAGTTTGAAAGGACGCTAAAAGAGCATCATTGGGATAGTGGAATCATTTGAACCATTGATGATTTTTTGAAGCGTGTAAATCAAGGGCTCAGATTCAAATAAGAACGACCAACTTGCAGACTAATTGATTTCACTCGTGCGAGCTTTCTTGTGCCATTAATGGAGACTTTACTCAGCTAGATCTTTGTAAAAAGGACAAGTTAGTGAATTTTATCTCATTCTAACACATTCGAAGCTGAATGAGACATTGGAATGATGAGAGCTAAAGCATTGAAGAATTGTAGAAGAATTCCTAGGTAAGCCATCGTTGAATCTTATACATTTTCTCTTTCCTTTGTAAGAATTGGCGTAGTATATCAAAGTGTTTGAATTGTCTTCAAGGGGTAGACTAGGGTTCTATATTTTCTTGACTATTGTGAATTTCAAACTTAATTGGGGTAGAATTGTGCTTGAATTTATGTTGTTAGGCATAGAATCTCAATTTCCCATCCCAATTAAACTTTGACCTAAAAAACCCTTGCCTAAGTAAAATGAGTCAGCCCGGTGAGTCATTTGTTTCAAAGTCCACACCCAAAGGGAAGAAGCAAAAGGTTTCCAGTGATACACCACAAATGTCTAATACTATAGAGCAAAAAAAGGTGCAACCAAAGAAGTATTTTTGTTTCATGGAGAAGTTCAAGCCCCCAGAGGTCAAGGCAAGTGGCAAGAAGGCCATTGAAGAGGGAATATTGACCATAAATTTTAAGGATCTTATGGCTACAATTGGCGATATAGTTGTACCAGAGCCTGGATGGGACTTTTTTTTATACACTTTTAGAAGGAGAGATGTTGTAGATCCTAGCCGAAACATGTGGGGCTATGATTTGGAAAAACTAGTTGTCCCAAACATTTTTGTGGAGATGGATTTGATGATGCAGCTTGCAAATAGGTATGATGAGGTTAATAGGGTTATAACTGACACAAATAGTAGAAATATATTGGAAATAAAAAGAAGCAAAGTCATAGAAGTTTTCAAGATGAACCCTACTACAAATGAAAAGATTAATCTAGAAAAACTGCAAAAGGAGTACACTAACCATAGGATTGGAATTAGAAGGCGTGAATTTCCAAAACATAGACATGAAAGGGGCTCAATGTTTGGAATTAAAGAAGTTGAGCCATTTGATTGTGAAGATTTTTCAAAGTACTTCCAATATACATATTATATGTTGTGTCAGGTAATGGGGATAAAGTGTGATGGAAGGATAATTTCATCTTTGTTGATTATGATTATGGGCATTCAACACAAGTGTCGGCAAAAATGGTTTGATTATGCTCATCAGGTGGCTAAGTGATTGCATTATGATTTCATAAGGTTAAAGGAAAGGAAAACCCCACTAAATTTTAGATTCATTATTGATGCACATGTTATTGTGGGAAGGAATACATGTTTTTGGTCAAGTTCTGAAGTTGAGACAATTTGATGAGGAAAAACATGAATTACCTATCCAAATTTGGGCGCACATTTGGAATGTGCATTGCCCAACTTCCAATTATGTTGGATTTTGCAATGCCATAAAGCACACCATTCAGGTACAGACTGGATTGGGGCCAGTTGAAAGAATTTCCCCAACAATCAAAGAGTTGCTAAGGACTAAATAATGTGGAAGTGACTCCAGCTACGAGTAAAACTGGGGACACTGGTATTTCTATGATAAGTGCACAGTCATACTATGCTAACTCCACATCTCTTGCCTAGGTTTGTCTCTAATAGGTTGGCATTCATGGAAATAATGTGGCAGAGGGATAATAGTGATGCAAAAAAAATTAGGTTATCCAAGAAGGCATCCATCATTGTGTTGGCTCTCAATTGTTTTCGTTTGTTCTTGATGTCAAAAGTGGTTCACTGATACCTTGATGTCAAAAGTGGTTCTCTGATATAAGAATATATGTGATGACATGCTATTGGGATGTTAGCAGGATGAATTCTCAGATTTTTTGATCTCAGATTTGTTGATATATGAAACGGTGTTCCATGATATGATGTTCCATTGTTTGGTATTCCTATTTATGGTGACACAAGATTTTCATGATATATTGGCTCTTGATATTTACTCCTGGTTCATGGCATGCTCTTTCAGTTTCAGTTCTCTTCTTGATGGTCTTGATGGTACTGACATTTGACATGGTGTTCTTTATGTCAGGACATACGTAAGCTTCAAATATGTGTTTTTTCTATCATGACAGCCATAGGTATATTCAACATGCTTGCAAGTCATCATGACATACTCTCTGGCAATTTTATTTTCAGTTGCAAGGTATTAGACAACATCATAGTTTTGATTATCAGCTTCATAAAGGTAATGCTTATGGAAATATGGTTTCAGTTGATGTTTATCAGGTTAATCATTGGGATTTTATGAATCTTGGTTTATATCAAAAGAAAATTAGAAGTCACATTGCATTGACAAGATTCATTTGATTATGTCTTTATGTTATATTTTCATTCGATTGATATTTCATTTGGTATCATTGGTATATGAGGTTACTATACACTCTTCAGTTGGTTTTGTCATTTCATATCTTCATGACTCTTTCAAATTATCTTGGTGTCACTGGCTAGGACATAGTGATTGATATATCTGAAGTCTTCTTCCGGTTCATATGTTTCAGATTGGCTTGATATCACAATTGGCATCTAAAGGTGATCATTTTTTTTCTTGGCATATATATGTGAAGGTAATATTTATGAAAATATTGTAATGTTGTTTTGGGAATTATCTTTAAATGGCTTACTTGCAAAGGTATCGAGCCTTATTGCATAGTGAATGACTTTGATTAAAGTCATATTAAAATTTGCATCAGCAACCATTATTAATCATTAACCTTGTTTAGAAATGGCATACTTCAAAGTGAATGATTTAGAAATGAATAATGTTTCATTCCTAAATAACATGGAAACCATCATTAATTATTACCCTTGTCAGCATTTTTGGTTTTTAAGGATATGGAATCATACTTCATATGATAATTTGAATCGACACATTTGAAACAATAATTAAAGGAGACTATTGTGTCGGCATCGATGGTTAATATCTTGACAGTGAACTTGAAAGTTTATGATAAGTTTGATAATCATTATGCTTGTCTCTTGGACTTCAAAATACATTTCACTTTGTCAAAGGCATCGAAGTAATAGAAGAAAAACATGATTTCAATCTTCTCATTGCAAGGTTTAGAACCCTAACCGTCGCCATTGGATACATTGAATCTGTTGATTCTCGTTGGTTCAGCTGGTTTGACTTGACAGTGAGGTAGTTATGGCAGTTTGTAAGTGTTTTTGTGATTTCTGGACACCATGACGAGGTAATATCTTGACAATATCTTTGTCATTTCAAAATCAAGATTGAAAAATGGTTTGCAATAAAAAATAGTTATAGATAACTGCATTTTCAGTTTTGGTTACTCGAGTTTGAGCTCGAGAGTTTTGATGATTTACACAAGTTTCATTGTTTATTTAAGAATGGCTTTCTGCCATTGCTAAATGAGAGATTCAAAAGGGAATTTACAGAGTTACAATTGTGTTGTAACAAAAAGAAGAAGATGGCATTATAAGACTTATCTTTGATAGATTTGTGTGTGATAAACTAAGTTATTATTGTTTGGAAAAGAAAGAAACAAAGGGTTTTGTATCTTTGGTTTCATACAGAGATAATGTGCTAAATTTGAGAAAGTATTATTTGTTCAGAACATAAAAGGATTACATATCTTTCTCATGTATAAATTCTATCATATCTATTCGACATAAGGGTTTTATTGAACATCACTCTATAGTAATCTATTGTGATTCTGTAAATGCATAAGCAATGCAATTGTAGGATCCTGATAGTTTACTCTGTTATTGGTAATTGTAAAGGAGTTGATGCTCCTATTGAAATTGATGCTTCAGATTTTTGCATGGAGTTGGTGCTCCACGATTGTTATAGAGTTGGTGGTCTTCTCAGATAATAAAAAGGCAATATTTTGAGTGTTTTTTCATACCCCATGAGGGTTTTTCCACTCAAGAAAATTATGTGCTATGTGATGAACTTTGTGCATTCAGTTTTCAATCTTTATATGTTTTAATGTGCGTAGTCAATGTCCATAAATGTTAAAGTCTTTCGTTTCATGTAAAGCTCAATTACTGTCATATGTTTTAAAGGTTCTTAAAAGAATTTCTATACTATTATAAATGTTATCATAAGCATACATAAGGTTTTGTGAATATAAAGCATTGAAAAATATTTTTCAAGTGTTGTGATATGAATAATTAATCTATGCTTTTACATTTCTATGTGAAGTCTTTAGTGATCATTCTTCTGTTTGGAAATTTCACAAATCTTTACTTGTCCATTATGCAAACTAAAAGGTTGAACAAATTTGTTTAAAGGTCAATGTGGTTTTTTTTAGTTGCTGCAAGTTAAATTTGTGAGTCAAATTAAATTTGGAAAAGTTTTGTAACACTCTGATTCATCCCCCCCTCTCAGAGTGTTTTGTCTTCCAACACATTGCAACAAGTTTTTCTTTTGATCATTTTGTTGTTACTGCTAAGGAAGCATATGAGGTTTTTGGTGTAATGGTGAATAATTTGAGGATGAAAGTTACCCCTGTCAAAAAATTTGATCCAAAGGGACTCATTGATAGGGAAATGATCAAGAGGGGCGTGTCAGGTTATGGTCCCCATGCCTATTATCACAAGGAAGATGTGATAAGAAGTCTTCCTACATTTAATGTTGCTTTGGATAGGGAAAATGTTTGGATGAAAATTATTGAGGTAGAACACAAAGTTGGTGCCGAGAACTCATATTATAAAAGCCCCTATGAACACATCACTAATAAGTTCAAGAGGATGGAGGTATTGCTCAATGATTTTAGTGATGGCATATTTTTGGAAAAAGTAAAAGAAGCTGAGCAAATGGCTCAAAGTTATTTACAAGAACATCTATTGAAGACTGGTGGCCAACAAAAGGAACTTCCGACACCTTAATCTCAAAGACAATCAATTGAAGTTGAAGATGTGCTAGTCTTGGAGCCATCTCATGGATATGCTAAAGCAAGACAAGGTAATGAGGTGGAAACGCAAGAATAATTTGTTGAATCTACTCCCACTGAGCTAGAGATAGAACAAGAATTTGTAGACCCTGATGTAGGGGATGTGATGGAACCATTTGTTCCAAATGATAGGCTGGTGCCCTGGGAACATAATGAGAATCAGGATAATGATGCAAGATTTTTGGCTTGTACAAAGTTTTTGGAGGATGACTCTTTTGTTAAAACAAAATAATTGATAGAGTTAATTACTGAGCTAAGGGGTCAAGAAATTGATGAGAGAGTACAAAAGGAACAAGAAGGAATTGATCCCTCATAGCATGAAGAGGTCAAAAAAAAAGTTGAACAACAAATCATCTAAGAAATTGAAATGATGAATCCCATGGAAGCAAGAAGAATCATCAAGGAGAGTGGACGGATGGTGATGCCAGGATGTGATTTATCCTCTATCATTTCTTTGGATGCAATTAGAAGAGACCCAAGTGCTTCAGTTTCATAGGAGACTTTTGATGAAAAGACATTTCATTCGGGATTCAACCTAAGCTTCCATGCATTAGCCATATGGTCATTGACACCAGACTCAAGAAGATGTAGAATTAGCAAAATAATCACTGGTCTTTTTGGAGAATCGATCATTGGGAGAGCTTCAGAGATGACATCCACATAGCCTGCAAGATTAACCATGCATTCTTCTATGTTAAGTGTTGATACTGTAGAAATAACATGATCCAAATATCTAAAGCTATTGGATAAGGAAAAAAAATTGGTTGAAGAATACAACAAGGTGAAGGCTACTCATGCCAAGGAAAATCAGAAAGCTTTACCTACATCCCCCCAATCTGGTTTTTCAGAGCAGGACAAAAACACATTGAAATTGAGAATTGATGCATTGAAAAAGGAGCTTCAAACAACCAAATCAAAAAAGGATAAGCTCCAAGAGAACATGAATAATGTTACCAAGGATATGGCTGAGAATATCTTAAGCCATAGGTTATCCAAAGCAGCTTTGAAGGTAGAGATTACATGGCCGACCTATAAAAGTATCCATGAGGCATTCGTGAAATTCTAGCATGTCTAGGAAGTGCTTCAAAGCACATGGAATAGGTGGAGCAGTAGGTTGAATATCTTGAAGGAGATTATGGAAAATTTTAAAGGAGATTATGAAGCTCCAATAGGCCTCCCAAATCTAATAAAGGCAATTGAAATAATTGGTGAAATCACAGGTTTCCATGAGAGGATTGGTGGGCAATTTCATAGCAAAATAAAGGCCTTCAAAGATATGGAAAAGTATGGTGTACCAAAAATTATGAATGAAGATGGGATAATAAGGGATTATGCATCATGGAGGGCCCATTTTAGGCATCATACAATAATGTTTCCACAAATTATATACATTGGTGATGAACTAAGTTTATCTGTATTCAATGGTTTGGTCAATGACTTCATTAGAATTGAGATAGGCATGGACACATATGTAAATGAAGCCAGGGTGACAATTGATGCCAGGTACAATGCATATGATAGTAAGGTGTAGAGATTACTAGACACTAAGTGGTCTACAGAGGATGAATATAGAAGTTGGTTGCAAAGATATGCAGAGTAAGCCAAGAAGGTGGTGGGGAGGATATAGTGCATGATCAAGTATAGTACAAGTCTGACCTTTGAGACAAATTGTTTAAAATCTATATTATCCCAATCAGGAAAATGTGTGTGGTCTCCCAACCAAATTTATTTATTTTCTTTAAATTTTTCTTATGATTTTATGTTTTATTCTCTTGGTTGGGTGGTGCTATGAAGATGAAATCATCAAACAATGAAGATACGAGCTCAACATGCAGTTGCAAACATTTATCTTTTTGTATTTTCCCTCCATCGCCTAGAAGTGAAAATTTAATCATCTGGAGGTTGAAATGAAGTGAAATGTCATGAAAGACCAAATGAAATGTAATGTAATACGCCAATAGCCCAAAGCTTATTTTCTCGTTTAATCTTATAAAAGGGAATTCAAAGCTATTGAGCAAGGGTCTTTTAGTCAGTTTTGGTTGGTTTCGGTTGTATTAGATTATCAAATTTTAAGATAAATTTCATGGAATGTAACAAGCATACAAGGCAATAGAATAGCTCGTTGAGTCTTAGGTTTTGAGTTTATGTTTACAGTCATCTTAAATGTTTTGCAGCAATTACAACATTTGGAATCAATAATGAAACATTTTCAGCAGATTGTCTCCTTTGTACTTATTTACATGAATTAGAAATGAAATGATTAAGGATTGTTTCATTGGTCTCTAATTGATAGGATTGGATGCATGCTTTCATTTTTGCTTTATTTCAAGTAATTGATTAAAATGCTTTGATGGAATCACTGGTTGATGTTATTAAGTCCTAGGATCATTAAGTATTTTATGTTTGAAACATTTGAGTTGTGAATTTTTTATGCAAATCCATAATGGTCTATAAATGTTGAATATCATTATTGTTGCACTACAGTTTATTGTGATTTTGAACTTGTTGCCCAAGATAAAGCACTGTTCTATGGATTAAGTGAATTCAAAATTGTCTGATCAACCAAGTCCTGTCAAAGAACAACTCATTTAATAAAATCATGCTTTTATTTTTGGTTATTGTTGTGATTGTCATCTAAATTGTCCCATTCTCTGCTCCAAGTGGTAAAGGTGTAAAGAATCTTCCTAATTCTTGCAAATTATCATTTTTTGAGCCATGAATATGAGAATGTATCTGCTAAATATGCAATGTATGTGGTAATTATGTGAAAGAATGTTATAGATGCATTGTGGGATCACCCTCCTAGGTTTTGTAAAGCCCGAAGTGTAGGAGGAAAGCTAGTTTGCTTTCTCTCATTCGTTGGCCAACCCCTTCAGGTTGTTGAATATTGGAATTGGTAATTCTATAGGCTTCCTTGAGGATCTGGTTGGGAATTAAAAACAACCAACAAGGGGTTATGGTTTAAGGGATTAATGGTCAAAAGATAAGAGATTTGGGGCTTAGGGGTTAGTTAGTTTAATGGTTAATGGCTTAGGGATTATGGTTGATATTATGTAATCTCTATATAAACTTTGATAAAAAATAATAAAGGTATGAGTGGAAGGGTGTACCAAAACTGTGTTGATGTAACTTTTGAGCTTATGAATGAAATAGAACATCTTATTATCAGAGATTCTCCATGAATGTGTTATCATTATGTATTTTTCTTATGTTTTCCATACTTATTTCTTCTTATATTTGAATGAATATTAGTTATTGAGCCTCAATATTGTGCTTATGTGAATGAATATGGTGATACAGTAAAGCATTTACTATGGATGTTTTTAGTTACATGTTCAAAATTATGTTCAACATAAAAATGGAAACTATTTAAAAATAATAAAGTTAACAAAGTTGCTTATTTAAATAATTATGAGTTACGTGCATTAACATTTTGTAAACTTTTGTGTCTTCACGAACATATGTTGATACAAAATGAATGGAAGAAGCATCCAAGTAATCCTATTTTTTTCTACCAAATATTGAACAATTTAAGGATATTGCAATAGGTAATTTGTATCGACACAAATAATATTACTGAAGCATTTCAAAGTTTAGGCCATAAGAATCATCCTTTTTTAAACATGGATTGTCAATAATTCTAAAAATTTAGAAGTCTTGGTCATTAACATTATTGTCTGCTACAATGCCATCCAGTGTATCATTGTCAATGTTCATATGTTATTTCAAGTATTTAATATTATCATCATCCTCATCTTGACCTACATCATCTTCATCATCATTGAAATTTTATTAGCCATCATTGGTTTGCTCAATATCCACTAATGCATCATCAAATACATGCCTTAATCTTGGATCATAATGTATGAAAAATATCCATTTTGGGTCCAAAATATCTTCATAGAAAAATACCTGCACATGAATGACATACATAAATTAGACGTATTTTATAATAATTTTATTGATTAATAAACACATGTATATATTTGCAATAAACTATGAATTAATAGATTAATGATCACTACCACTTCTTGTTTGAGTTAAAGAAATACCTGCTCACAATGAATTGGTAGAACATAAGGCTCCTTATCCTCCAGTAGGAACTATGAGTAATCTATAGAAAACAATCCACTATGGGTATCATGTCTTCGTGTCCTCTCAAATGCTTCATACCATCTACACTTAAAAATACAACATTTAAAAGAGTGGTAATCCAACTCAATAATTTATTGTATTTTCCCAACATATTATAGATTCCCTTCAATTATATTCTTATCTTTTGAGCTTGATCAACTAGATTGCTTGAAGTCAACCATGATGCCACAATCGAAGGATCATCTCTTTACATCTACACTTTCTACACGATAATGTCAACCATATGCCCACATAGATGGATATTTCCTCGCTTGTGAAAGACCATTTCTTTCAGTGAAAACAAATATAATAACGAATATTAAAATAGTTAATAGTGTCAAAACTGTAAGGAAACAACATTTTGTAAAATTCCAACTGTACCTTTCTTTCACATCCTCTAAGCATGTTGATTTCATCTTTTGTTATGTTTGAATCTCTTAAATTGTCTCCTTGCTTCTAACACTTCTTCTCTCTTTTTATCATACAGATCAATCCATTTGTTCATAAAGTCCATGTGGTATAGAATGAACTTGTTGAGTATATCACTTTCATCTACACCTATTACATGTCAACATGTTTATTTCAAACTCCAAATGGCATGTTATTAATTCGACAAATAAATTACAGAGTAAATTAATGATTGCAAGAAAAACAACCACATCGATCATGAATTTACTTACTAATTTCTACTTGAAAAGCATTAGATTATTATTTTTCTCCATCAATAATATCTAATGCTCGTTCTTCATCCTAGAAGCGTGGCCCATCTTCAAAATCCTTACCAAGGAATTCACACAAGAAGAAAAATGCTTCATTCAATACATACCCTTCAACCATGCAACCCTCTAGATGTGCCTTTTGTCGGACATATCTTTTTAGGGTTTTCATATACCTCTCAAAGAAAAACATCCACCTCGTTGATACGAAACCCGCCAATTCAATGTCATCGACTAGGTGTATAAGTAAATGGACTTGTAGGTCCATGAAACTTGTAGGGAGCTCCTTCTCAAATACACATACAATTTTTGCAATTTCCTTCTTCCATTTTGGCACTTCACATTCGTGGATCTCCTTGTAGGTCACCCACCTAATATAAGAATAGTAAATTAGTATGAACCTTTAGTCAAAAATTAGAATGCAATATAATATCTCTATGTCCCTCACACATAAACATTTCATATAACCACATACCTTGTAAATGTTGACAATCGACTTATGGCATTCCTTAAGTCAATTGTAAGACATGAATCCCCCCTAATTGCCAATGGCATGATATGCTATCAAACACATTTGTGAAAAGGTCATTAGTAATTTTTTCTCACACAACAAAATATTAAAATATATTTAGTACTTAATCAATGCTACTAGTAAATGTTAAATGATGATATATAATACCTTCATAAAATTATTAAAATCATGTATTTTAAATCATGTGATATTTCCATCAACTATAAAATCTTTAGCCAATAATGACCCATAGCCAGTAGGTTTCCTTATTGAACATATGAAATTTTTTAGTTGGTTTAGATCTCTATTTTTTCAAATTCCATGGAGCTTCTGCATATGTTTCATTTTCCCTATTTGGCCACAAATGTTTTCTATCAATTTTGGTACGTGAAAGAGCAATATCTCTCCTCAAAGACAATGTGTCCTTCTCTTTGCCTGATATATGTCAAAATATAGAATCTAGGACATTTTTGAAGATGTGCATAGGATCTAATAGGTGAGATATTAATAGATCCTTCCAGTAAGGGAGCTCATACAATATGGATTTCCTTTTCATTCCTTCTAGCATATTAACTACAACTTGTTATGGTTCTTCATTTGAATCACCCTGATCAAAAAAATCATCCCAAGCTTTCATTTCAGCATCTTCATACTTCTTAAGCCAATCACCTAGACCCATAATCATGGGATGGCCTCTATTTTCAACTTTTCCATCAAATTGATTCTTCAAGCGATTTCTAAACTTATGATCTAGTGGTAGAAAAACCTTGTTGTTTGCGTAAATAAATTTATGTAGATCTTTAGAATACCGCCCTTGAAATTGTTCTGCACATCTTGGACATAAAAATATCCCCTTTTTTTGAAGCCCTGTAATTCAATAAGTAATGTTAATAACATCAAAAATTAGTATAAATCTAAGTATGAAGGTTGGGATGAAAATAAATTATGAGTGTAAATATGTAAATATTTTATCTTACCAAAACAAACACCAAGTCCTGGGAAATCATGAATAGTTCAATATAGCACACCATACAATGTGAAGGACCTATTTGATGGAGGACGTGATATGTCATACATTCTTATGCCTTTCCATAGCAGTTGCATCTCATCAATAAAAGGTGCAAGATAAACATCCATATTTTTAACTTGATATTTTCTTGGAACAATGAGAGTCAACATAAGGTGCTCCTTTCTAACACTCATCCATGGGGGAATATTCTATACTATCAATCTGACTGGCCAAACACTATAATTTGAGCTCAAGAAAGAGAATGGGCACACTCAATCAATTGCAAGACCAAACCTGATACTACGGGGTTCATTTTTGAATTTTCTTGGTAATTTTTCCTCTATGTGTTTCATTGCTTTGGAGTCGGCTGGAATTTGCATGAATCCATCTTTACTCTTGTTGTTTGCATGTCAGTCCATCAATTATGCAAGTGACTTGCAATGAAACATTCGTTGAAGTCTAGGTATAATTGGCATGTGATGTAAAACATTCTTTGGAACTGTAGGACCTTGTACATTTGTACAATATCTCTTCTCTTTGCATACAGTGCATTCTACCTTGTTTTGATATTCATCTCTGTATAAAATGCAATCATGTTTACATGAATGAATTTTCTTATATTCAATCTCCAACTCAACCAACAATAGACGCGCCTCTCTGCAAGTTGATGGCAACACATTCTCTTCAAGGAATATTTTCATTTTTAGTGCCTTGTAAGATCACCAGAGATTAAATCAATTGAATTTTTGACTTATGATGATCATGTTTGATATGCCAATCTATACTAGGACTGTTTATATGCAATATATGGTTTTAAAATCTCCTTAAAGAAATATAAATGAAGTTGATGAATGTTTACGAATTATGTACACCAATTGACAATGCAAACTAAGAAAAATATTTCATAAATCACTTCAATAGGGTAGTGAATCCTTTGTCTGACCAACCAAATAGTGACTTGATTTCTAATAACATTAATGTGCATGCCAGTTTTGAGGTTCTACTTGCACCCGATTTGAACACGGGTGTCTTTGCTACTTGCTTGATGGATTCTTTCAGGTTGGTATCATCAACATTCTGTTGGTGGTAATTACCCCTGATATCATCGTTATTCTCAACCATATGATCATTATTGTCATCATTGTTTCCATCCCCAAAGAAACATGTAAGAATTTCATTCAAGCCTTCTTCATGCACTGCATTTTCACTATCATGATCATCATCATTAAGGCTAGGTGACATGTCATTAGTGTATGTGGATCTCATTAGCTCTTCAAATTTCTCAACTGGTTGTATTCTCTTCAATGTTGCTCTTTTCACCTTGGTATTGTTTAAAGGATAGTTTGGATGATCCCGTCCAAATCTTAATAACCCAGTTGGATCTTGGGTATTAGTATGTGTTTCATCAACATCTTCTACCTATCAACAAACACAAGCATTAATTAATGTTTGCAAACAATTGGAAAAATCATAAATGTATCAATTTCAAAGAAATATAATCAAATATGGCTAAAAAAATAAAAAATATAAATTGTATGAACATATATACATCAATTGAATAATGAAACATTATTTTATAGACAACCTTTTTTATACAATAATTTAAATAAAACACAATTTTGACAACAAAATTTATAAAACATCATTTCACACTCATTTATTATTCTTTGGTTTTCTACCCTTAAGAACATCCTTAGGGAGACCTTGTTCTTCCCTTTTCTTTCACGTAGGAGTGTGTTTTAAGAAGGGGTAATCAATCAATAACTCATCCCCAATGGTAAGGTCCATAATAGCCTCAACCATTATCAATCTATCAACCTCTCTTTCCATATATCCATCTTTATCATTTATAACCTCAACAAATTGACAATTCGGTCTTACAGTAGGGTCCCTTCCCTTACTACTATTTATAAATCCTGCAATATATTTGTGTGTGTATGCACGTCCATCTATATACATAAGATGACCTCTATTCAATTATTTTCCAATTTCCAATTGGAGACGATGTGTATACATATTCAAATTTAAACCATATGCTGACATGCTAGGCTTATATTCTGCTAGCCTTCTCCATTCACCACTGTAATATGATGGACCATAATACGACATTAATCTCCTAGTGGTTTGTTTTGAATTGTTTCTATGTTTAGATCCCACATGTACATTTTGGAAAATAAAGAGGCCTAGATTCGCTCCATGAATATTGGAGGGTCGTATATGTTGGATTTTGTGGTCAAGTTGCTGATATGTGGTTGTCATTGATGTCAACACTATTATCATTAATGTCTTTAAAGACTGTATAGGTCAAAGATATTGAGAAAACTGTAATAAAATATCTTACAGGTTGTCTGTGAAGTAGTAAAGATCAGTATGGTAGAAAGTTTAGTATGTTGATAGTGAGGTGTTGCAGATTAAAGGGTTTATTCTCAAGCTTATCTAGTTTCTACTTTCAAATTTTTAGAGGTGTGCATGAAGATTTGAGGAAGTTATAAGTTTTTGTGTTCTGACAGCTATTATGTTATTGCAAATGGTGTTCATGGAAGAAGATACCGTGATTCTGGCAATCTGAGTTGTTGCGTATGTTACTATGGTGTTCATGGATGTTTCTAGATCATGTTCTATCGGTCGGCAGTTTGCATTCATTCTATTATTTTGTGGAAGCCAACATAAAGCAATGTAATTTCTTGTTGCAGATATATATATGGAATTTTTTATCTCATTTGAGAGATGTATGATGCGAAGTGTGTGAGTCCTATGTGCAAATAAGGTTTTGATCATTCAAAGGTAGAGTAGAGTGTGAAGAAGAGTGAAGGAGAGTGAATAATTGTTCATGTGCCTAATCAGAACTGTAATCAAGCATTAGCAAATGCTACTTTCTCAGTTTAAATTCTTCAAATAGTTTTAATCTGAAAATTTTATGTACGATAATGCGTCTTCCTTTGAGCAGTGATCTCTAGGCAATGTGCCTAAATGCATGTGCATTCCTCATATATTTTTCTTATACTTTTAACAGGGTATAACTTATGGATTAACCTCCACTGTGGTTTTTCCCCTAACAAGGTTTCCACGCAAAAATCTTGCTGTTAGGTGTGTTTTTCTCATGTGTTGTTGATTCATGCTTTGATTGTTATAAATCAGATTTGAGAATAAAGGTTAATAAGTTTAATAAGTCTGAAATTTTGTGACAACCGATTCACCCCCCCTCTCAATTGTTTTCCCTTGTGTTTCCAATAATTGGTATCAAAGTAGGTTCCTTGGAAGAATTTTTATAGCTTGAGGTGATCCGGGATGGTGAAATACAAGAAGGATAGTCCAAGATTTGATGGAAAAAATTATTCTTTGTGGAAGACTCGAATGGAGTGTCATTTGAGATGCATTGGTGAATCCTAATGGCACATTACATGCAATAGGTATGTTATCCCTCCAAATGGTCCTACTACTACTGTTGAGATTAGGGATGTTGAATATAACATCAGAGCTAAGGAAGCATTGTTAAGTGCTTTGACTAATTCTGAGTTGATAAATGTTATGGATCTGAGAACTGCTTATGAGATTTGGAAAAATTTGGAAACTTTATATGAAGGTGATGCTAATGTGAAGATGGATAAGCTACAAAGTCTGAAAGGAAAATATGAACTATTGAAGATGGGTAATGATGAGAATATTGCTACTTTCATGGAAAGAGTGCATGAACGTGTGTGTGGTATCAGATATGCTGGTGAACAGGTGGATGAATCAGAGATTGTTGCTAAAGTGCTTAGATCCTTGCCTGATGCATACAAAATCAAAGCAATAGTCATTGAGGAGCTCCGAACTATGACAAACATAACCAAAGATATGTTGGTTGGTAAACTTATTGCTTTTGAGTTGAGTAAATTCGGTGATGCCCTTCCTAAGACAATATCCACATTCAAAGCTAGTACTTCTGGGAGAGACAAGTAGAGATATGATCGAGGTGAAAGTTCTATTAGAAAGGTATTCAGATATGAGGAAGAAATGAGATAGATTGAAGAAGAAGAAAGAGAACTGAATGAGCTTGAAGCACTTATTGTCAAAAGGGAAGCCAGAGGAGAAGGTAAGTATAAAGGAAAGTTGCTTATTAAATGTTTTTCTTGCAACAAGATAGGTCATTTTGCATCAAGATGTCCTGAAAGAGTTCCCAAGCCAAGACCTTACAAGCCTAAATTTCAAAAGAAGTGTTACTATGTTGTTGATGAAGGTGTGATAGATGATGAATCTGACAAATGGAATGCAAGTAAAGATGAGTTTGTGTTTATTTCTATCAAGGAAAATAAACCTATGTCTACTGAATCTTCTTGTTGTACAAATGTGGAGAAAGCTCTAGCTGCTCAAGTTGAAGAAAAATATGAATGGGTAATTGACAGTGGATGTTCACATCACATAACATGTGATAAAAGTAAATTTGTAAGTTTGGAGAAGTATGATGGTGGTGTTGTAAGATTTGGTGATAACAATGGTGGTATAATCCATGGTAGAGGATGTATTTATTTTGATGGTAAGCATAATATTGATGATGTTCTTTATGTTGAAGGTTTGAAGCATAATCTTTTGAGTGTTGAACAGATGGTTGATAAGGGATAAAATCTTCAATTCAAAGATGGAAAATGTAGCATATTGGGAAGTTCTAAAAATGTGATTGCTTCAGGTACTAAAACAAAAGGTAACATCTTTCATCTGAACTTTTCTAGTAAAATTTATCTAATTGCTCAACTAGTTGATGAAATTTTGTTGTGGCATAGAAGAATGTGTCATGTAAACTTTGATAATATTATCAAGATAAGTTCCTCATAGGCTGTGAGAGATCTTCCTAAGTTGGTGAAGCCTACTAATATCATATGTAAGGAATGTCAGTTAGGAAAAAAAACTAGAATTTCATTTCAGAGCAAACATCATTGTTCAAATTAATTGTTGGAGCTTATGCATACTAACTTGTGTGGTCCTAATAGAATCATAAGTATACATGTTTATAGGTACTTCATGGTGCTTATTGATGATTACTCTAGGATGATGTGGGTTACTTTCTTAAGGTAGAAATATGAGGCTCTAGAAAATTTCAAGATCTTTAAGGCTATGGTTGAGATAGAGATAGGTCTGAAGATTAAGTGTCTGAGATCAGATAGAGGTAGTGAACTTACTTCTGGTGAGTTTAATTCTTTTTGTGAAGAGAATGGGATAAAGAGACAATTATCTGCACCGCGGACCCCTCAACAAGATGGAGTTGTGGAAAGGAAGAATAGGATAGTTCAAGATGCTGCTAGAACTATGATGTTGGAAGGAAATGTCCCTCATAGCCATTGGAGAGAAGGTGTGAGTACTGTTGTCTATATCCTTAACCGGGCACAAATCAACGGTAATACTGGTAAGACTCCTTTTGAGTTATGGTTTGGTCATAAGCCTACTGTTAGATATTTCAAAATCTTTGGGAGTAAATGCTATATCAGGAGAGATGAAGATATAGGAAAGTTTGATTCCATAAGTGATGAAGGAATATTTCTTTGTTATTCTACTAAGAGTAAGGCCTACCAGTGCTACAACATAAGATTGAAGAAAATAGTTGAAAGTGAAAATGTTAAGGTTAATCAATTCTAGACCCTTCAGATTTCGTGGACATGATTTTGATGATCAGAGTGACAGTACAAACAAGATTCAGACTTCAAATCAAGTTTAGATCATTCTAGTGAATCAAGAAGATCAAGAAGGAGAGACTAGTGAAACTACAGAAGAGAGACCACAAGAGTCTAAAACTCAAGAACACTCTAAGACTCTGAGGTATGTGAGATTAAATCATTTATAAAATTAGATTATAGGAGATTAGAACAAAGGTTTCCAGACGAGGAGAAGAATTGCAAAACCATACTGTTTAACTTCAAAAGTTGAGCCAAGTAATATCAATGAAGCATGCAAAGAAGAACATTGGATTGAAGCAATGAAAGAAGAACTACAGCAAATTGAAAAGAATAGTACATGGATTCTTGTTCCTAGACTTAAAGACAAAAATGTAATTGGAACTAAATGGGTGTTTAGAAACAAACTGAATGAACAAGGTGAAGTTATCAGAAAAAAAGAAAGATTGGTATGCAAAGGATACTCTCATATGGAAGGAATTGACTTTGAAGAAACATTTTCTTCTATTGCTATAATTGAAGTTGTGAGACCGTTTCTTGCTTATGCTACTTATAAAAACTACAAAGTTTATTAGATGGATGTCAAGTTAGCATTTCTAAATGGTGAATTAGAGGAAGAGGTGTATATTGAGCAACCTGATGGATTTCAATTGACTGATCAAGGAGATATGGTTTGTCTGTTGAAGAAAGCATTATATGGACTCAAACAAGCCCCTATAGCTTGGTATGTCAGATTGGATAAGTACTTGATGAAACTTAGATTTAATAAAGGTACTACAGATAGTAATCTATATTTCAAGGTTGATGATGATAAAGATTTGTTTGTGGAAGTATTTGTTGATGATATCATTTTTGGAGGAGATGATGGTTTGTGCATGAAGTTTGCTAATGAAATGCAGAATGAGTTTGAGATGTCAATGATTGGAGAGTTGAAATTCTTTTTGGGATTGCAAATTACTCAGGTAGATAAAGGATTCTTTATATCTCAGTCCAAGTATGTGAGAGTACTACTAAAGAAGTTTGGTATGGAAGATTCAAAATCTATTGGTACACCCATGGTGAATGGATGTAAGTTGACACAAGATGATGATTATCCAAAGGAAAATAAAACTAGATACAGATCAATGATTGGCGGATTGATTTATTTGAATCAAACTAGACCTGATATCATGAATGATGTATGCATTGTTGCTAGATTTCAAACCGATCCTGAGGAATCTCACGTGACTGTTGTGAAGAGAATTTTTAGATACTTGAAGGGAACAATTGATTTTGGCCTGTGGTATCCTAAAGATGATGATCTTACTTTAAGTGCCTTTACTGATGTTGATTGGGAAGGATATGTGAATGGCAAGAAAAGTACTAGTGGTGGCACATTTTTATTGGGAAATAAATTGATTTCATGGTTAAGCAAAAAGCAGAATGTCGTTTCTTTGTCTACTAGAGAGGAAAAATATATTCTTGTTGCTAACAATTGTATTCAAGTATTGTGGATGAAACAAATGTTGAAAGATATCAGAGTTGTGTATGATGAACCTATTGCCATATTAGGTGATAACAAGTGCTATAAACATTTCTAATAATTTGGTACTGCATTCAAATACAAAGCATATATCTATCAAGTACCACTTTTTGAGAGATAAAGTGAGTGATAAGGAAGTCAGACTAGACTATGTGCCTACTAAGGAAAAAATTGTAGACATCTTTACTAAGCCTTTTCCCTTGGATACTTTTGAGTATCTCAGAGGGAAGTTAGGGGTCATTACCCCTCCTAATTAGAACTAAGATGCATAGTCTTTGCATCTGTTCGTGCATTCATAGTCATATCTTGATTCAGATTGATGTTGTGTTGGATACTACTCAAGGGGATTAGTCAGATGATTCAAATATGTGGTTCAGAGCTTGTGTACCTTTTCCATTGATATCAAAGGGGGAGAAGAGTAATGTGAAAAACTATGGAAAAGCCAAAAGAAAGGGGGAGAAGAACAGTGTGAACTGTGGGGGAGACGAGCAATGTGTAAAGTGAGATTCTTGGAAGAAGAGTTAGTTGCGTTGATGGTGTGTTTTTCACATCATGTGTTGCCATCAATGCCAAAGGGGGAGATTGTTGGATGTTGTGGTCAAGTTTATGATATGTAGTTGTCATTGATGCCAACACTATTAGCATTAATGTGTTTAAAGACTGTATATGTCGAGGATATTGAGAAAACTGTAATAAAATATGTTATAGGTTGTCTGTGAAGCAGTAAAGATCAGTATGGTAGAAAGTTTAGTATGTTGATAGTGAGATGTTGAAGATTAAAGGGTTTGTTCTCAAGCCTATCTAGTTTCTACTTTGAAAGTTTCAAAGGTGCGCACAAAGATTTGACGAAGTTATAAGTTTATGCGTTCTAACAACTATTCTATTACTGCAAATGGTGTTCATGGAAGAAAATAATGTGATTCTAGTAATCTAAGTTGTTGTGTATGTTATTGTTGTATTCATGGATGTTTCTAGATCATGTTCTATCTATGTTGCATGTCTGCATTGATCATTATGCTCACGATCTGATATTTTCTCTTGTGTGTTCATGTTTTTCATGTTCATGGCTGACAAGGTGTTTGGAGTGTGTTGTGGATCTTTGAGGAAGAATCTTTGAAAGTGTTTTGTGTTCGAGAACATTATTTTGGGTCTCTAATATGTTGTGGCCAACCTTGGTTGATGTGCATTGATAATAATTATTGGTTTGGGCCGACAATTTGCATTCATTTTATTATTTTGTTGAAGCTAACATAAAGCAATGTAATTTCTTGTTGGGGATATATATATGGGATTGTTTATCTCATTTGAGAGATGTATGATGCGAAGTGTGTGAGTCCTATAAGAAAATAAGGTTTAGATCATTCGAAGGCAGAGCAGAGTGTGAAGAAGAGTGAAGAAGAGTGAAGAAGTGTTCATGTGCCTAACCAGAACTATAATCAAGCATTAGCAAATGCTACTTTCTCAGTTCAAATTCTTCATATGGTTTTAATCTGAATATTTTATGTAAGATAGTGAGTCTTCCTTTGAGCAGTCTGCTCTAGGTAGTGTGCCTAAATGCATGTGCATTCCTCATATATTTTTCTTATACTTTTAACAGGGTATAACTTGTGGATTAACCTCCACTATGTCTTTTCCCCTAACAGGGTTTCCACGCAAGAATCTTGGTGTTATGTGTTGTTGATTCATGCTTTCACTGTTATTAATTAGATCTAAGAATAAAGGTTAATAATTTTAATAAGTCTAAAATTTTGTGACAACTGATTCACCCCCCCCTTTCAATTATCTACCCTTGTGTTGCCAACAGTATCATGTAGATGTATCCCCAAAATCAAAACACCTCGTACACTCTAGGTAGTTGTTGATCACTATGCCAAGCACAATATAGTCGATGATCAAATGTCTCTTTGTAAATTGATCTCAAACTCAGGGGCAAGTCATCATCTCTATCGCATTCATTCTCATAGGGTATGTATTCCACCTTCCCCTTGTCTTTAAGAAAATTATGCATCTTTAAACCGGTTCTTGTTATGTTACTTGTTTTCATCAATTCCTCATCTTTTGAGCTGGTATATTGGCACATATTTTTGTTAGATGTATCATCTGATAAATGATCATTTCCCTCTAGGCTAGAAGTCAGTGGTCCACAAAAATTTAAACCAAGAAATTTTTCCAACAAGTATCCATTAAGAAAAAAATTAGTTATTTAAATAATATAAAATAATGTTTAAACGGAGTATAAACGTTATTTATATCAAATTGGAAAATTCCTTACCACAGTTCCTATTGGATTTGAATCGATTGTAGGAGGCATACTACCAACTGGAATTTCATCATATATGTAATATCTTTGTACGATCACTCATTTGAATTGTTTCTTTCCACGACATACAAAACATCCACAAACAACAATTTTCTCAAAGTATTCATCCCATGTACTATAGTCCTAACCAACCTTTTGTTCAGTGCAATCATTTGTTGTGCTTTCAGGATCCATTGTCATATCCTCTTCCACCCACTATCCTCTACGTGAGTTTAATAGTTTTAGTTCCACGTCCATGTACATATCTTGTTCTTTTGCTAGTTGAATGTTGAGGCTCTGCATTTGCTCCAATCTCCATCTAAAATAATCAACAACATGCATTAATGCATGTCAAGATTGGATAATACATTATAAATTTTAATAATACTATGAAAAAATATGGACGTATCACAAAATTCCATCAAATCATTTTTTCCTAAGTTAAGTCAAAATTTGAGTAACTGATGTCCCGCTTCATCTGTTGTGCCCTCATTTGATATGATATGATCTATTGCCATGGCTTCGTCTGACCCCTATAATACACAACATAGTAAATAATGTTTAGTACACCAATTATATCATTTCAACGAATATGCTATCCAACACAAAACCTCACTTTAGTCATATATTTGACATATTGATATCATGTTTTGGCCATACTAATTTTCAAACTTTTCCCTTGATCATAGAATCACATTTAATCACCATTCATGTGCATTTTCAACCAATAAGTTCGACCTCAGAGGCCTCATGGGCAAACAAATGACTTTATCTCCTCTATGTTTTAGCATTTTTGAATTCATAAACACCTTCATCCTTTGGTTGAGGTTGCTTTCTCTTCTTACCTCTATTGTATCTGCAGATTTTGTTGTCATATCTATTTCCACCCACTTTCCTCTCTATGATTTAGTAGTTCTACGTCGTCCACGTCCTCTCTCCAATGGCCTCCTTTATATCCTGTAATACACAAAAATGACAATAGTCACATAACAGGTGTGCACCAAGAGAATATTGTTGATATTATCTTGTTAATACACTCACTTTTCATTGACGCACTATGAAAAACAAAATAGGACATTGCAACATTTTTCTCTTCACAAAAATTTTGGACGTGGAATCTTGACAACTATAGCTCAAATCTTATAATTATAAGATGACTACAAATAAAACCTATTACTAATAATTTTAGTTGAACATCCCTTCCATGGTCCCTTATTATCCTAGATGAAAGAAAACCTATTACTAATAATTTTAGTTGGTTCTCTACCTTACACTTCTTCCAAAAATTCATTAAAACCGTAGATATTTTCTCTTTGAAAACTAGAGATTGGATTCCTTATTCTTGATTGAAGCCTACTTTACATAGGATAGTGTGAGAATATTTATCTTAGATAAGATCCAAAACTTTAATTCTTGATTTTTTATTTTTCATGATTGGTGTTTATCCTCCATAGAGGCCGTGGTGAAAGTAGTTGGCTTGGTTGTGTAGAAATCCCCTCATCAAATAAAAGCCAACAAATATTTACAAATGGCTCAACCCATATAAGCCTTAACAATTTACTACAACTTTAATAAAGATTGATACATAGCATGACCTACTTTATGTTGTATGGAAATCATATTTTTAGCCTAGTATGTTATGTTTACATAATTAGTATTGCATGTAAGTCTAGCCACTAGCTAAAACCTTTGACATCTTGATTGATTTAGCTAGCATGTATAGCTTGATTAACTAAGAGAATGCATGAGATCTGAATTTATTTGTTTGATAGGTAAAAGAGTTTGGTTTTTAAGTTACTAAAACACAATACAACTTTTTTTAAGTTCCATCAAATTATGTTTTTATTATGTAAAGTTTCTAGGATGTATCCATTTTTTTCCAAGCTAGTTGGTGGTATGTTGTTGTCACACTAGATTCAAATGTTATAAAACCCTTACTACTTAAACATTTACCTCAATTCCAAATATTTGCATGAGGAACATTTTGGTTTGGCATAACTAGGTGCTAAATTAGGTGCACTTTGCACCGCCTTTGGTGCCCCAAAGAGATTGCATTTAGGGCTGAAATTTGGTGCTAAAGTCGGCGTTAACTACGACAACTATAGTGTTGACTAATGAATCAAAAACAAAAAATTAAAAAATTCCTGCATGTGTTAAAATATACCACACAACAAAAAAACACAAAACAAAACTTTCATACCACAAACTTGACAAAAATAATTTGCCATACCTATTGCTCTCATTTTCTATTTTAGTTGTTTTCATTTGTTAGGTTGGTCTTGTTGTTGATCTTTTAGTTTTCATTTTTCTTGTGTGTGCATTATTTGGTCACCCGGTTTTATTTTTTTGCTAGATACAAAGCATAGGATAGATGGTGTTTATAGTTTTTGGTTGCTCGGTTTAACTTTTTTGCGAGATACAAAGTAGAGGATAGATGGATAGAAATCAAACCCCTGAATTTGCCTTAAACATGAAAACTAGGTATGTTTTTCCTTTTGGTTCAATTTGAATCCATATAAAGATATTTAGATAGAATTTTTACTAATAGATTTGTACAAAAGGGATGCCACTTGGTAGATAATGGTCGGGCTTCGGTTGATTTGTGTTATTTGGTGGTCTAATTTTTGCATTATTCATTCCATCACAGGGTTTAAACTCTTTGGAGATATCTCATAGGAATTTAAATCCATAAAGTGATTCATTCAAGGTAAAGCTTGCTCATTAATTACCCGTTTCTTTTAAATCATCCATTTCTTTTAATTTCTTTAATTGGTGGCTTGTTTTCATACCACAAACTAGACGAAAACTTTCAAACTTGCCAGTGTGTACTTCGTTTGCCTCCACAAACTAGACGAAAATAATTTTCCCTAGGTCACCTCAAAATTTCAAGCAATAGAGGGAAGGGAGAAAAGGGGGCAGACTCTGGCCACAATGATGTAATTCATTGCCAATTTATATATTTCTAAATGTTTACATTGTTTCTTTGATTTTTAGTTTTTTAGCATTTTATTTCTAAATTTAAAAGAAGAAATTTATTGGGTTGGGGCCCTAGCTCGGTTGGCTAAATCTTTCCTGTTGCAGGAGGTTGGTCACAAGGTCTAGTCTCCCCCACCCCCGTGGTACCGGAGGGCGTGTCGCGCCAGCACCGTCGGTCACGTTAAAAAGTTTACCAGGCACACTGCAGTTTATAGGGGGTCGTGCTACCCGATTCCTGCAGTCTAATAAAAAAAAAAAAAAGAAGAAATTTATTATATATATAGGGACATGAGACTGACAAAGATAAAGAGGCATTGGCTTCCATATTGGGGGTAGAGGCAGTGAAAAAATTGAATGGTGTGGACTTTACAATTATTTCTAGATATATAGAAAAATTATCTATTAAAGCCTCTGAAACATTGCAACCAAATCAACCATGTCAAAGGGAATCAATTGATTCCCCAACCAGTCTTGGATCGAGCAAAAGATCTAGGAAGAAATCAATAACAATAAACTCTAAGAATGTGGAATAGGGAGCAGAGACTTCCAATGTCCCAACCACTCTTGGTACATAGACTTCTTCCACCATGCCATGTTTTGCATCTTGCATTGGTAGCTACGATACCAAGATAGAATACAATGTGGTTTCAGGGGAAGTCTGAATGACAGATGCTGGAAAAAAAATTGCGAATAGGTTGAATGAATCATGCCTTCAACAGTCCAAATACCATCTACATTTTCCATTCTCAAAGATACCCATGTACCTGCAAAAAGAAGTTATCCATGACATGGACATTGAATTTGGAATAGGCTGGTCTATAAAGAAGATAAAGCTATGAATGTCTCAAAACTGCAAGAGATTTTGGTGCAACCAAACAAAGAATATAAAAAAACTCCCTCTTGAGCTAAGGCTCAAAAAAAGGCCAATTGATGTAAGTGTGAAATTACGGAAAGAGCTTGTAAAAGCATATGAGAAATCTGGTGCATGAAGGAAGTCCAGTGAGGAGAGTACGTAGGTATTTGAATTTGCTCGTAAGATTATATCAAATTTATTAAACGATTTTTAAATTTTATTTGTGCATAGTTAAATTGAATTAGTATATGTTTTTGGACAACGCCTCCAAGGCTAGGCTTGACAAACTTCGTGTCACGCATCATAGTGACCAAAAAGGTTTACAGGCCTTGATCTGTACATTTGTAAGTATATTAAATATGTTAAATGATATTTTTTTATTTCCTAGGAAAAAGTAAATGATTGCATATTAATTCGTTTAACTATTCCATGTGCCATGTTTTGATAGGAGGAGAAATATGGTCGGCATCCAACGCAATTTGAAAAGGAAATGTTACAAAGCAAAAAATGGACCAATTTTGTAATCTGGATGGAGAACAAGGTATCAATAGTTGACTTTCAATAACTTAGTTGGATATTGTTGTGTTAATATGTCAATTTTTATTTCTTGTTTTGAGTTGTTTATTGATGTGTAGGATGAGTTCTAAAGTGCTTCTCCATTGGCCCTAGATCCCACTCAATTGTCCCATTATTTCACATTGAGTAAAAAAATATTGTTTGCCTTACAGGACAGTGGGTGACATTCATGCCTTATTTTCATCACATCTTTTAATTAATGGCCATAATCTTTTAATATCTCTTTAAGTGTCCTCATTTAAGTTATGAGTTGTATCATTTGAGTAACTTAGTCCCATGTTGATTTGATTTATCTTCTTTTCTCTCAAACATGGTATCTCAAGGAGTGCTTCCTTGAATTCATGTTGCCATTCCACTAAGTGATCCACATGCATCTTTGTCATCCTTCCTCACGATGTTGCCATTCTTTTAACATGTAAGAATGTTTTGATGCATCTTGGTAGGAATCCTATAGATCTAACACATCCTTGTAGAACTCTTTTTGCACCAAGGTCAAGTCATCATGGATTTCTAATGCATATTCCATGAAATCACCTATGTCATACGTTGCATCCTTGTAGTATCTCAAGTGCTCAATTTACATTCTTATGCCCGTCCATTTCTCATGCCATTTTAAGGATGTTTGATTAATTTGCTTGTGTTGTGGTGACCCTAGTCGTAGCCCTAGCCACTAGATCCATATCATCTACCTCCATTACCATTGCTTCCATGGCTTCATTAAATCTCAAGAGTATAGTATGACATGCGACTTCTTGATCAACAACATGTCAGGTACATGCTTGGGAAAAGTATGGGGTGCCTTTGCGGTGCCATAGATCTTCCTATATGTTAAAAACTCATATAGGGAGAATTATTTTAGGTTCTCCAAGATTTTGATCATGTCTTCAGACAACCTAGGGAACCTTTTCTCAAATAATAGCTCATGTAAGGGAGCAAAGAATTAGTCACAGATGTGCTCATATTTGGATGAATATTTGTGCTCCCATTGGTCCTAACAACAAACATGGACAAAATGACATGGGATGCTCCATGCCCAATTCATCCCCAAATAATTTATTAGCTGCACAAATAATATATCAGAAGTAAGAGGTTGTATAGAATTTTGGATTTCTGCTCACTGGAGGAGACTCGGCTCTCGTTATTTCATTGCGCAAAGTGAGTGACAAAACAAATACCTAGTTTAAAATTGGCCCTTCTTTAAGAACCATACATAGAAATGAGACTTAGGATTCTTGAAAATGAGAAGCATCCTTCTCCCCATAAAACCTACTAACTAGGGCCACTATGTTTTTTTACTTAACCCTTGAGGTTGATGGAAGGGTACCATTTAGTGTTCCTAGAAGCTAATTTTTCAACTCCTCCTCTTGAGGTTTAAGCTATGTTTCAAGGTTGAAAACTAGGCACTTTTGTTGTAACATCCACTTCTAGGACCCGTGGGTGATGTGGCACAGGGCCTTGAACCACCACATAGGTCTTATAGAGAGAGTGTTTGGTGTAAAATACAAACCTAAGTCCTATAGAGAGATGGGGTGGTGCTAGACTCCAAGCACCAAAAAACCATAAAATAGTCCTCTCATGAATGAACATGTGTGCCCAAATTCTTGATCAACCCCACAACTATGGAAGATGAAGGGCCACTCCACATAGAAAAGTAATAAAGTATCTCGTGTGGGTCAAGTAGACCAAATAATCCATGCATGAACCAATAAACAACCTCCATGATGCCTCAACATGTGTGCAAGGGTGCTATGTCATCTCTATCATGCCTCAACATATGTGCCAATGCCAAATCAAGTCCCACATGTGGTGATGAGAAGGTCAATCTATGTCAAAAAGTGATGAACAAACATGTGTGAGCCAATGGAGACCAAGTGCTCCATGAACTAGTCTCATATAATTTGCAGTAGAAACTTATACATAATATGTCAATGTCTTAAGAAAATAGGCATCACAATATATCACCATGGATCTTTTCATGATTCTATCATTCATAAAAACAGTAAATCACATTCACTGTATACATGAACATTTAGAACAAAATATAGCAACAGAAAGCACAGACATGAGAGGGAACAAATTGATACTGAAAACTCTAGGAATTCATTGAGATAAAAATGTAGGCCTTTCAACACTTCTGTATTAAATTATATATAACTATCAAATACACCTTCTAAATAATAGAGTTTGAGTGTAACAAAATAGTCTAAAACCCCTTGTCTTTGAATCTATATAGTTTATATAGATAATTACAAACTTTGAGCCATTATTAGCTCATCAAACTAGCTTTATGCTCTAATTAAAATCAAAGAGAAATATTTAAAACTACTACAAAGATTTTGGTTTGTTTGTTGGAACTGCTACAAGATATTTAGACTGTTGCTCAGAAATTGGTGGATAGTTGCACAAAATAAGGCCTGCTTCTTATCTTCTAGAAGGTAGGCGAATCTTCGTTCCACATTTAACAATGTTGGCCCATCGAGAAGCACTTGGGAAATTATAAGCTATCATTTCACTAGTTGAAAAATCCAGGTCATTATATTGAGCATATGAAAATGGAGGCAAGTAGTGCACTAATAATTTGAACTCAGTTAAGAGATCAAATTCATCTTTCAAATTATCTACTATAGACTGCCCCTTCAGTGATTTGCTAATATCTTCAAATTTGGAGTCTTCACTTCTACATTTGGCTAGTAATTCCAAATATTGATTTTGAGGAATCAAATACTTACGATCATCCCAAAATGATGGCAAACCTTTCTAAAACAGATTAGGGAATTGAGCCTTGAAACCTACCACTTTCTTTAGAAGTTCATCTGCCTTATTTTGCACACTTTCCATTATCTGATGCTTTCTAATAAGTCTCTAGGCATCCAATATAATAGTTGACCTATCTTTTATCCCCAATGCTTGCAAACCTGCCCTGGAAGTAGCATTCATAGTATTGATAATTTGATTTGCAAGTTCTTTTGGCATATGGATGAGCTCTTCTCTTAAATATGTATACCTCTGATTACTAGACACTTCTTGTTGGTCTGAAGAAGTAGCCCAGGCTTCTTGCGGTTAAACTCTTCATGTCTATGTCACATCTATAATCATGGCATTTTTTGGATTTGAAGTCTCATGTAGGGAACCCAAGGCTCCAAAAATGGTATCTATGAATGGTGATCCTATACCTGCACAAACACAAAGAACACACACATAATTAGCTCATTATGCAAGTTAGAAGCAAAATTCCCCATGAGATTCATTTGAAACAAAAAAATAAGAAATATTGTAAAGAACACAATGAAAGAAGTTAATAAATCCTATTCAAATGAACAAACTCTCAATCCCATGGGGGAATTGGTGCCATTTTGATGTGGAAAATGGCCTTTTCCCAATTCCTTGCAAGCTTGATGATCAATGATGCAGATTTGATGCTCCTTGGTGGATTTTCTCCATAACCTAGCTATGAGAATATAAAAATGGATGCAAATAAATGGAAATTGCTCAAAAAATTGAAGATGATGATGTTGCATGAAGTTGTCGATCAAAAATTCAAATAAGAGCCTCCTATAAATAAAAGAGAATGATGGAGAAAGAGGCAAAAGGGATGAATGTGAGACAAAATACCAACCAATAGGAAGAGGTCACTTGTCAACATGTGATTGGAGGAGGAATGAGCACATTATGATGAATGTGCAAATAAATATGGTTAGGTGGAATTTGAAATTGTTGAAATGACAAGTTGGAGGGAGAGAAAATGGAGTTAATGCCACTTGGCTCAAGACAAAGGACATGTAAGAGGATTTTAATGCCTTGTTGGATGTACTCATCCCTTTTGAAGGATTTTTCAAATTTTAGAGAATATTCCAACATTGATGCCTTTTGAGAGAAAATAGAAGAATTTATAAATAAAATAAAATGATTTATTGTGCAAGTTGCAAAATCTAGAGGATTTGATGGATTAGGATTAGCATTAATCAGGATTTGATTAATTTAGATAGAATTTAGTTGATTTGACAATTTGATTTAGATTTTAAAATTTAAATAAATCAAAATGAGATGAATAATGGTTTAGACCCAATTAAATAAAGTTTGATTTATTTAATTAAAGAGGGTGGTGTTATATTAAATCAAATAAAGATTACTTTATTTAATTTAAAGGAGATGACTTTAGAGAGTAATTAAATAAATTGAATTATTTAACTAAAAGAGGGACTATAAGATTAATTAAATAAAATGATTTATTTAATTAATAGGAGATGATGACTTAATCAGATAAATTTGATTTATTTAATTAAGAGATGAAATATGATGAATTTAATCGAATAAAATTAAATTGATTAGTAAAGGAGATGATTCATGATGAACTGGTGTTAGTAAGATTAGGATCAAGTGTATAGGATCAATCTGTATATTTTTTGTGTCTACATTTTGCCCCTCTTTTAAGAATTGTACTCGTTGAGTTGGTTCAAAGAATAAACTGCCAAGATCAAAATTCAAGATTTATTTATTTTTCAAATGCCCCACTACTGCCCCAACAAGAAGGATTATGCTAGTATACTGCCCCCTTGAGAGATTGGACAAAAATTTGGATTTTTGGGTGATCTCGCGAAAAGAGGGGACAAGTTGCCTAACGGGTCCAAAAAGGGTCCAGGATGCCAAAAATGTGAAAAAACGATGCAAAACGACCCTCAGTCAGGCAAAAATGGGATCGGGGGTCCAAAACCCTAGTTGGACGGCTAAACAGGGTCAAAAAACCCTAACTTTTGAGCTTAAATAGGCCCCAAGGGGTCACTTTCAATTCATTTGCACACCTAGCCCTTAAGAGAATTTTGCATTTTGAGCTCTGAGCACTATTTGAGATGGTGCAATGAGTGCTTCCACAACATGTTTCAGATCAAGTGCAAGTGTACCAGCAGCCAGCAAGTGCAGGACCGCCAGTATGTGACCCTTACCCGACTTTTTTTTTAATTTTTGTGCACAATAAATAGAGTCAAGCGACGCTATATAGCGCCACTAAAAGTGCATAATTGGTGTCGCGTGACCTTAAATAGTGTTGCATTTGCAAAATGCGTCGTCGTGGCTTAGTTTAGAAATTAGGGTTTAGGGGTCAAAGTCAGCCGCATTTGCAAATTGTGCCGCAACAGTGCAATTTAGAATTTAGGTTTAGAAGCACGGTCAAACTACGACACATTTGCATAGTTTGGAGTTTAGGGGAGTCCTAGCAGTGTAGTTTGGAACTTCCAAACATCGTCGCAATTGAAAATAGTGCCACATTTGTTGTTTCAATTGCGAAAACCCAAAACAAGATCTTATTTTTTTACGAAACCTGATGTTGTGGCTTTTCTTGCGTAGGAGGACCTAGGGTTACTTCATTCATGAGAGCACACGTCCCCAATTCTGAGTTGGTTAGTTGGTATGCATGAGCTACTCTAAGAGCACCTTAGGGATATAGGGTTGTGGTACATCGCCTACACAAATCTCGTCCGGACATACTTGGGCATGATGAGACGGCAGAGTGATGACATAGTGAGACGTCATCGTTTCACTTACCTACAGGTCAGGCTACAGTGACCTTGGAAGATGTCTAGCGCATTCTTCGATTACCCATCCACGAAGAGCGAGTGATCTATGATGTGGATGTCAAGAGAGATGCCTACTTTAAGTTCATGGAGCTCGAGGAGATTATTTTTGCTAAGGGTCAAATCAAGCTTGAGTGATATAGGGGCACAATGCCCACTTTTCGACTGATTTTTGTTGCTATTATCTCTAGCCTTGTGGTGCTAGATCAGCGCGGCTGATATTTTAGTCTAGGATGGGGTCTTTCCTTGTAGTGGATGTTCTAATGGAGAGAATGCTTTTCATGGGGGCCAGTGATGTTGGCCTCTCTTACCATGACCTCCATGAGTTTGCATACTTGGATAACAGAGCTATTGGGGCCGGGGTCACACATTTGCATGGCTGGGCATGGGAGCACATTGTAGTGCTTCGCCCACAAATTACAGTGATTTCCCTAGAGCCAGATGATCCCATAGTCTAGTGGTACAGAAGGGCGTTGACTACTTTTACTCACACAAGGGTAGGCGACATCTCTCACTGGAGGAGAGTCATTGATGAGATGACAGTTTTCACCTAGTGGCCTTGCCTCGACATGCCCACATGGTTCAATGATGCACAAAACTCTTCTTTATGAGGTAGGATAAGCTTATGCAAGAGAGAGAGAATACCATGATAGAGAGGTATCTTCCTAATAGAGTGGCTCGACAGTTTGGGGACAGACAAGACCATCCCAATGACCAATATGTGGCGATCTTTACACGTACTATGAGGGAGACTACATGGGGTAGGCCGATATCGGCTGATGAGGCAGTGACATCTTTCAGATAGTTGGTGGCTAGGCCATGGCCTTATGATCAGGGATAGGGAGATGTAGGGGTCATAGTAACATATACTCCATGGTTTAGACCACTTTTGTGATTGATAGATCTAGGAGCAGCACCCTTACGATGAAGGCCCAGAGGCAGATCAATAGGGTGAGGATGGGGGTGGGGAAGCAAAGGACACAAAGATGGGGAAAAGGGGAGAGGAGGAGGTGGACCACCTCCAGGACAGAGGGACTAGGTACCTGGTGATGGGGACAGAGAAACCCAAGATGGGGATCAATAGAGGGGTGCCCCGAGGGATCAGTAGCGATAGCCTCCACCACCACCACCACCTTAGCTAGATCAGAGAGATGCCCTGATACAGCATCTACAGGCACAGGTCTAGGGTTTATAGGCACAAGTATAGGCACTGACCGTTGAGAGGGACTAGGCCAAGTTAGAGAGAGACCAGGAGATAGGTCAGAGATGACAATTAGAGAGTATGGCGTCTGCTTCTCAAGGTAGGACAATCTCAAGTTGGATGTATCGTGAGGTTGTCTGAGAGGTAGAGTATTACAGGCTGCAATATAGATAGGTTGTACCAGTAGGGGCCCAAGTGCCAAAGTAATCACAACAGACAGGCATGAGGTAGGCTGAGGATCAGGCCGAGAGATAGGTGGGGGAGGGTAGCAGTCAGTAGGGCTAGCTTCACATTTTTTGATCATAGACAACATTCTTTGAGATCCATGGGCTCCATTTTTTATAGCCTTGATTGTATATTTGATTGATACACACATTTGATCCTAATCTTTGTACCATGACAATTACCTTTTTGATGATATATATATGATATGGTTTGCTTCATTTATGAGATGTGTCCTATTTTACTTATGCATGATGCATGTATGCATTTAATTTCCTATATGCAATGTTATGACCCATGATATGTAGATGTTTATGGATGCACATGATTATGGATGTATTTATTTTTGTATATTTTATATGCTTTTTATGATGACGATGTATGATATGTCGATGCAAATGTGATGATGCATATATGATGATGCAGATGTATGGTTTATGAGATGCTTAACAAAACCTATATGATATCCTAAATGATAATGTTTTTTGTATTTTTCCCTACGCATTTATGATGGTCATATATGAATATAATGGTATAAATGCAATGATATGAATGCAACTATTCCTTAAGATTATGAAATGATAATGATGTGAGATGATTATGCTTTATACAATGTGATATGATATGCCTATGAAATGATTCATGTTTTGCAATAATTCATGAATGCAATGTTATGAAATAATGTTTTATGATGCAATGATTTGTAATAATATGATAATGTGAGATGATCATGACATGATTTATGAAATGAAAAATGATTATGATATGCGACGAGATTATTATGATGTGATATGCTTATGACATGAATACACAATGATTTATGAGGTGTGATGATGATGCAAATGATATGATATGTGATTATGTAATGGATGATTTAATAATGCCTATGTGATAATACCTTTATAAAATAAAGGCAGAAATAATCAATCTATATTAATGATGAAATGTAGTGCATTTATGTTTCCTATATGATATGATATGATAAGAATTATGTTGATGATTTGTAGATGCAGGGTGGATGCATCTAACGATGTTTTTGATTAAATATCATGGTACCATGTTAGTATGGAGAGAAGATAAAAGAAATAATGAGAAGAGGATCCAAAACCTACATTATTAATGATGATGATGATGACAATTTGCTTATCAAGAATTGGGATTTTAAAAGGGACATTTACCTTATGTTTGATAATACACATAGGTATGATGCATCGAGGTATAAAGAACTAGGATGGCATTGTACCTAGTGTGATGGACTTTGACTCGACAATTAGATAGGAGTACTCATGTTCACACCTGACATACATAACTTCATTTAGAATGTAGTTCAAATATTCTAAACATCTCAAACCAAAACATAGAAAAGAAAGCCTTCCTATGTGGTCAACAAGACACCTAAAACACCCTCCCTACAAACCAAACAAAGCACGCATGACAAAGTTATTTTACAAGGATATCCAACAAGCACAACAGATAAAAAAGATAATGATCATTGCCCCATTCCTTTCTCTCTAAGTATTTTTGTTTAGACAACATTGAGAGGTCATTGGAATGAGCGCAATAAGATAAATCAAAAGACAAAGATCAAATAAACAAGCAAGCTAATATTCTTCATACCGCTAGCCAAGAATAAACTATGATGATTCCTAATGTTGATGTCCATTGTAGGAAGGATGCATCCTAGGACATGATTTTATCAGATGATTTGGGATTGACTAGATGATAAGCTACTGATACTCCGAGTTGACTAACTTGCTTACTTACTGACCTAGACTTGACTTTGACAATTAGGTTTTCACTTTTGACCTTGCTAGACTTGTTTCCAATTGATTCACCAAAGGGTGAAAGCGATGATAGATTTATTGTGAATGAGATTATTTCAGGTGAAAGCGAGATGAAATGGATGGATTTTTTCAAATATTTGGATGTTTTTGGTATAATGAAATGTTTTTGAGGCTGTTTTGGGATTTTTGAGATGTTTTACAAATGTTTTGATTTTCAGAATTTTTGTTTTTTTTGGTTTTTCTAAGATTTTGACTAGGAGACTAATCTAAAGACCTATCCTAGGGGTCTCGGGAGCTGATCAACAAATTAGCCCTGCCTACATTATACACGTAGAGACCACGTAGTTTGACTGACACAGACTTGATTTATTGATGAGATATGAACAAATGAATTGCCAGTTTATTATGACGGACTCCTAAAGGACTGACCTAGGGTGTCTCAGGGATGATCAAAGATTAACCTTGCCTATGTTCAAGCTTAGAGACAACGTAGTTCGACAAGATGACTTAATTGTTTTTGGCTTTTTGGATTTTTGACATGTTTTAGATTTTTGATATGTTTTGAATGTTTTTGAATTTTATGATTTTATGAATGTTTTTGGATTTTTTGAAGGATTTTAAGGAAGACTTCAAGGATATGCATGAATCTGATTCAATGCAGATATAGGAACATTCCCCTAGTGCAGGGATAACTTTAGTGGTGAATCTTCGCCAATTGGTGAATTCTAGGAATCAGGCAATTCGAATTTGGTGAATTTACCGTATCTGCAAGGTGTTCAAATCGCCAGGATTTCATGAACTATCGGTCCAATGCATGTCCATTCGCCAACGGTTTTCTTTTATGAGGCATGTTTAGGTAATAAATTCGCCATAACAGACTACGCGTTTCCAATGGACCGATTAATATTTTCGCCTAGAATCGAGGGGAGCATGTCATAAAACACCAACATATTCGCCAATACTATTAAAACAACATTATATGATGACCCATTTTGCCAATTAAAATTTCCAAATAGTTGCTTGTGAAGACCCATTTCGCCAATTAAAATTTATAAATAGTTGTTTATGAGGACCTATTTTGCCTTGAAAATTACAAGGTATCGTTGTATAAGCACGCAGGATTCGCCAAATTTTTAACGTAACATTTTAAAATCCCACGGAATTTACCAAATATGGATTTGATATAAATACAATTGAAAATGTTATTTGTTCTTACACATTTTGTTTGATTTTACACATTTTTTTCGGTTTTGAGGTTCTACTTCTCGATCCAAAAGTCAACAAAATCCGAAAACGTAGACTCAAAGGTGAGTGATCATTTCTTCATATTGTTATTAGTTATTAGTTATAATAATAAGATTTCTTTATCTGTTTTCCATTCTTGCTTCAATCTTAAACATAATTTTGAGTAGGGAATGGGATCTATATTCTCTATCGGTCTGTCCTTCTTAAACAAGAAGACATTTTTTCTAGCTTTTATTCGAAGTGAGATATCAATATGTCGAGTAGCAAGGGTAAGACTCCTGAGCAGGAGGGTAATGAAGAGACTAGGAGGCCATCAAAATGCCCAAAATGTGTAGGTACCATACAATCTTACTTTGGAATTGAAAAAGCTTCTAATCCATTAGATCAAGGTGGAGCTACACCATCAACTCTTCCACCAAATATTATTGAAGATGGAGCTACATCATCAACTCTTCTGCCACAGGAAGGTCAAGGTGAGATTGCCATTGTGTTAAATCAAAATGTATCAAATGAGGATGGCAATACCATAGAAGATGTTCCAAGGGATACCCTAGATAGCCAAAAAGAGACAATTGACTTGGATGAGGATGATGTTGGTAGCAAGAAAATAAAAGGAAAAGCAAAATTGGGGCACGAGTGGGAAATGACAAGGAATTTTCAAATTAGTTGGTTGTTAAAGTACCCATTCCTTGAACTAGTGGGGGTATCAAACGAAAATGATATTGAAAGGGCAACAGAGGTCAAATGTAAGATTTTTAGTTGGAAATGTGGAAGAGACAAGACAATGCAGCTAAAGCTTGACACTATAGAAAAGCATATCGAAAAAGTTTATGAAAAATAAATCAAAGACGGAAAGGAACAATCAGTCGTACAATGGAAATCAAAGGAAGAATGTCTTCATGTTAAGTATGCCACAAATTATGAGGAGCATAACCATAGAATGTCAAAGATTAAAAAATGTGAAGGTACACTTGAGAGTCATTTTGGAAAAGCCATGGCAGCAGCAAATCTGTCAAAAATTGTTCAGAAGAGTGTTGTTTTTCATATTTTGTACAGGGGGCGTCCTATGATAGACTACCCAGAATATTTTGATTTATTATCTTATTTGAGTGTTCCCCACTTTCCCTTCTCACATTGGTCAATAAACGCCGGATGGGAATGGGCGAACTATATTGCTATAGTGGAAAAGAAAGATTTAAAGGAGAAATTAAAAGAGTCAAATTTCATTGCATTATCTTTAGATGAAGTTACTACGGTAGACAATACTTCTTGGGTTTGTATACATTTGTATACTGTAAAACAACATGTTCACCAAGCTCATCTTCTTTGTGTTCATAAAATGAAGGACAGTTCAACATCACAAAATATATTTGAACTAGTCAAGAAATCTTTGAATGAAATTGCAGGTATGAATGAGTTGACAATTGCCAAAAAGTTGGTATGTGTAGGAGCTAATGGAGCTACAGTGATGCAAGGTCAAAAGAGTGGTCTTTGCACAAAGTTACAAACTACTTGTGCACCATACATGCTTGGTATTCACTGCATGGCCCACAGAATTAATTTAGCATTCAAAATTGTAAGCAAGTTTCCTACAGTATCAAAAGTTGAAAATCTAGTTCGCGAGATCCACACATACTTCTGCCGAAGTCCCAAACATTTCCTTGAATTTCAACATTTTGTTGAGGGAATAACACCTGGAAACAAGATTCTCAAGGATTTTGATACCAGATAGATCTCCCTACATGGACCAGTGCAACAAGTTCTTTCAGAATATCAATCCTTGATTGGAGTGATGTACGAGCATCACAGCACAATGGACAAAGCTCCTGACCTCTTACATAGGTTAAGCGATATAGAGACACTCTTGGCTTTAGCTAGTCTTCTCCCCATGTTGCATGAGATGAACAATCTTGTGAAGAAAGCCCAAGATAGAACTATGTATATTTATGAATATGCCAATCTATGTAAACTTACATGCTTGGCCCTCAATCATCTATATCTAGATCTAACACAAGAAGGTGCAAATTATTTGATGTGGTGGAAAATTACTGATTTGAATAATCCTAATAATTATTTATAGTTTAATGCAAGTGGGCACTTATGTATTTATGTACATGGATATGAGATACCAATGTACCATTGTAAGACAACCAGGCACTCTAGAAAAGAAGTACCTATTAACGAGGAAGATTTTAATGACATTGTTAAATCTGTTACTGATAATTTGAAGGAAATTGCAAAATCTCTTTCCTCAGAGATTCATGAAAGATTCCCTCGACATAAAATACTCGAAGCCATGGGTATTATGTATCCTCAATTTTGGGTAAACCGAGATAACCCAGAATATTTTCATGATCAAGTAAAAATCTTGATTGAACAGTTTTCGAAAAAGGTAACATACAATGAGCAGACAATAGAAGGAATTTTAAATGAAAATAAGCTTAGAAATCAATGTCAAAGTTTTGCAACAGCTATGAGGGACTAGTATAAGTCCATGGGAAAGGAGAAGGGCTCTGAACTAGGATCAATAAAAAAGGTTTGGACAAGCTTAGGTCAGTGTGAAATATTGTGTGGTTCGATGTCAGAATATTTCAAACTTGTTGATTTATGTCAAACAATGATATTGGGATCGGTGGAGGATGAGAGAGTTTTCAATACATTGGAGTTTTTGAAATCAAAGTTAAGAAACAAACTGGACAATAATTTGTAAAATTGCTTGAGGATGAAAGGAACTGCGTATAATGTCAAAAAAAATCATTTTGAAAGGACACTCACAATCTAGAGGTCCACATGTGAAAGAAGAGGGATCGGGTTGTGCAACACATGCTCTCCAATTCCAAGAGCTGTCGGTACTGGTGGTAGTGGGCCTGGGACAGATGACAATGATATTGAAATTTACACAAATCAAAAAATGAATGTTGAATTTGAGAAACACACCGAAGAAAGTGCAGAGCAGTCTCATAATCAAGATGACTCTTTTACTTTATCTGAAGATGAGCATCGGTTTGAGGACCTTGACTCCGTTTGGGAAATGGAAGAGAATTAGCAGGTTTTAGGTATTTTTACTGCACTTCGTGAATCAGTTTCCATTGTTCCAAAGTCCAAACTATAGTTGATGATATTTTATATTGTATTCAATGAACATTGAAATTGTGAATCATTGCACTTCATGATATCTTATTTTATATTGCACTCAAGCACTGCATGAATCATATTCCAAATTGTAGTTGATGATTTTTTATATTGTATTCAAATAAATTATGAATCATTGCACTTCAAGTTCAGGATATTTTATTTTATATTGCACTCCAAGTCTCCATGATATTTTATATTATATTGCACTTCATGAATCATATGCCAAAGTCAAACTGTAGTTGATGATATTTTATAAATTATATAAAATTCAATACCATCGGCCTAACAATGCCTCATCAACGGAACCCCCATCATAGTCTCATCGATGGCCCAATGAAAATACCTCACAACCTAGTATCGGTGTAACAATACTCTATCGGGCTGACTCCTAAGGTGCTCTCCCGATATACCAATAGAGTCAAGTTGTCAACAAAAGTAACCATGAATTATAATTTATGACCATGAGCATAAATTATCTTATTTTATCAATAATCACAAAAATATACCACACTTTGATTTTATGAACAATGCAAATTATAGAAATTTGTGTGACAAGATCCATATTATAGCCTACATTCACATGGCATCCATAAATATTAAACAAATTTAAAATTTCATAGTGACGTAGTCCTTCCCCCATTCCTAACAAAATTCAATACCATCGGCCTAACAATGCTTCATCGGCGAAACCCCCATCATAGTCTCGTCGATGGCCCGATGAAAATAGCTCACAACCTAGTATCGGTGTAACAATACTCTATCGGGCTGACTCCTAACTCCTAAGGTGCTCTCCCGATATACCGATAGAGTCAAGTTGTCAACAAAAGTAACCATGAATTATAACCATGGGCATGAATTATCGAATGCATAAAGTATATCAGGGGAACTATCGTGCATCGGGGAAACATTATCTAGCGTCCCACCGATAGAACAAAGGATAGGTGTCCATCGGTGGAAAGGGTGGCTATCAGTGAAAGACTGATGTGACATCCTGAGGCATCGTGTTGCGGTGCATTTATGAACCAGAATTGAAGTGAATTATATTACAAGTTGATCGCATAGTTGTTACAAAATCCTAGAAGATTTCGCTTAGGGAAGAATCAGAAAGGCAAAAACTTGGAGTTATGACGCAGCAAAGACCAGTGGACTATGGAGGTGACTCGGCGAGACTCACGTAAGTACTTCAGACCCAGCTGAGAAGCTATTTTCATCAAAATCTTAAGATTTAAATAATGGAAGAGAGTACAGACAAACCCAAAGCTAAAAGTCAGAAAATCGAAAATCCTAAGAGACTCCTAAACGAAGACTTGATAAATCAATGTCCTGGGTTGGGGCCGAGACCCAAGAGGAGTGCTCAAATGAATCCTTCCATGGATCGAATATGGGACAAACAAAAGGGCTTAGGGGATATTTGGACACCGCAACGAGGGTACGACCTCTTCATGTACCATTACAGAAAACAATTTAGGTTTCAACCAGTCTGCAATCCATCGAGGTTGAACCCGAGAAGACTTGTGGTGCCCAATGTGTTTGTGAACGCAAAGCTAATTAAAGCTCTTGCTATTAGATATGACCCCAAGAAAATAACTATTCAGTAAAATGGTGGGGGTGACATGCTTGTTATTTCTAGGGAGCTCATTTCTAATGTATTTCAGTTAGAGTGTTCACTGAATTTATCATTCAAGGTCAAAGATCTCTTGACAAAGTATCGCCACATGGATACCAGTTATAAGAGATGGAAATTACCTTTGCATAGGCCCAAGGATGAAGGAGGCCAACTCAGGAGGTTCTCTAGTAGTGAAAACCCTCCTTTCCATGAAGATTTGTTGGAAGAGTATTTCTGATACACCTATTATTCAACTGGTCAAGTTTTGGGAGTAGAGATTTTCTCTATCATGTCAATTGCCCCAATGGTCTTAGTTGCAGACATACAGAGCAAGGATGCCAGGCCATTTGATTATTCTATCTACTTGGCCAACGCCCTACATCGAGGGCTTGAAAAGATAAAAAATAATAGTGATAATATTAATTTTGAACACTATTCTTTGCTTATGCATTTTCTATTGTACGAGGGACAAGTCAGAGGTGTCTGGAGTGAAGAATTAAGGATAAAAGATACAGATGAAAATGGAGATTTTAAACCTGTACAAATGTGGACTTCATTGTGGGACAACCGATTTGGTAGGTCTCATTACCTTTATTTTGAAGAATTTTTTGTAAAACCATTGATGAAGTTGTTGGGATATCCATGCAATTATAACCTATCCCCAGAAGTACAAAGATTTCTAAGACCAAAGGAAAATGACTAGAGAAATAAAGTGAATCATAACTGGGGAGACCAGTATGCTTTCCCTGATTGTACAGTGATAAGGGTTTATGGGTTCGAAGGGGCTCCACACTTGATATCATGAGTAGTTCCTGACCGAAATGCTTATTTAGAAATTGTGAGGCAATTGGCAAAATCTGATTCTAAACACCTCAAAGGACATAACAAACAATCAATTATGCCCAGCACCTTATGTTTTGGAGACTTTATAGTGGTTACCAATGAAGGATATGGAGAAATTGATGGTAAATTAGCACAATACAACCCACCTCTAGGTGATGTAAGGAAACAATTTTGATGTAGAAGGTTTTATTCACAAGGCGAGATTATCATAGGGGCTATCAGGGTATGAAAAAAATTTCTCAATAAAAGATGTCATAAGAAACCATGATGAGGCTTCCACCAAGGAAATAATGGCTGCCTATAACAAGATTATGCTTGCAGAGGAATGGAAGAGAAAAAATATCCCATCTTATTCAAAGGCATTTGGTGAGATATAGGATCCTTTAACAAGAATTGAGCAACTCATCGCTCATGTCAATGAACTGGTAAAGGATGTTCCCCCAGTTGTTTTCGATGCACCTCATGCAACATATTCAGGAGTACAAGCTAAAGACATAGAGCCCTTGGATTACATACCTTCACAGCCTACTTTTGAGGTATGTTTTTTTGTAGATACTGATATAAGTGAAGAAGAGCAGGGTGATGAAGAGGGTGAGCAGGTCAAACAAATCAATGCTCCTGTGATTGCACAGTACGAGCCCCCTCAAGAGCAGAATATTGTAAGATTTGAGGCATCAAATGAAATATCTGATGATGTGAGGGTCAGGGTTGGACAACTGTTTATTTCTAATTATGAGCTTTTTAATTGAATTTCACATGAAGGAGTACATATTGGCATTGGCAATGCAAAATCTTGCCAATGCCCAAAGATGGTCTGCACAGAGCTGAGTTGGAACTTGGAAACTCATATTATCAAAGATTGAAAATAATAAATCAAGTCACTATATCACCTTTTCTAGCAACTTCCACTCTTCAGGTGGTGGAATTTCCATTTGTTCTAACTGATGTTGTTTGACTTGAAGTTTTGTTAACATTTCATGATTGTAATTGGAAGTGGAACTTGTCATGAATTCTTCAGTCAATTTTGCATTCAAGGTTATTAGTGTTCTGCTGGAATCCAAATAGTTCACATATGGGTTCTAAGGAAACTGATCCAAATCAATCTTCCTTGCACCTTCCATCTTCTTTTTGAAACCATCCTTTCCAATGAATTGCTCATTTGTGTCAAAAGCCTCTGGAAAACCAAGCTCTGTGAAGTTCCTTACCTTTTCATTCACCACCTTCATCTTGTCTACAACCAAATATAAATATTCCTTTGTTCCACACATTCTCGAACACTTTTCAATGATAGATGACAACTTCATTGAGGTTTCAATCCGATTAGTAATCCTTTTTTATTTCAAATCATTGTCACTGGCTTTGTAGACTATTTGTAGAACTTGATTTGCAGATTTCTCTAATTCTAGCACATTTTTGTTGTCCACTAAATATTTGTTGAGCTTCTTATAATGTTGTCTGATAGCATCAATCAATTGAAACATGTCACACAAATGATCAAACCTATGCATTATTTCATCCTAGATCTTTTGTTTCACATGCCTCACTATATCTCTACAAAATGCAGATAACTTATTTTGAGAAGACTTAATTTCTTCTTTTGCTTCCGTCAACTCTGTCTCCAATCTTTCATTTGTTTTTCTCTGCTTCTCCAATTTTTGTTCCCACTGTGCATTTCCATTTGCAATGCTTAGTCTTAATTTTTCTGAAGTGGATTTTTCCTCATCATATTTCTTGTTGCTCTCATCTAGCCTTTGCTTCAGTTCATTCACTTCTCTCTCATTTGATTTATCCTCTTTGCTTGTTGATGTAGAGGCAGATTTTATTATTCTTTTATCTAATTCATTGCTCTTGTTATCTGCTGCTTTTCTCTTTGCTTTCTCACTTGCTAGGTCTGCCTGTAAGTTTTATATTTGGGTCTGCAACCTTTTCTTCTCTCTATCTTGCTTTAGCAATGATGTGTAAACCAATTCATTGTTCTTCTTTGATACATTAATTTTGTCAGTATTTTTCAGGCCAAAACAATCCAATTGAAAATTGGTTACCTCGTATTGAGATCGATCCATCTAATTTGTTGGTTTGTTTTGAACTATGGGAACAACAATTGTGTACTCCATGATTTCTTTATTTGTGTCAAATGTGGGTAATACCATGGTTGTTGCAGGATCTAAAGTTACAGCAGATGCACTCTCCATCAGTTGCTTCTTTTCTTTTTTATTCAAGTCTAATTTCTTTTTAAACTCTTCAATGAAATCATAACCTAGGGAGGCAGGAACAATGGAATGCTTGAATGGCGAAGGAATAGGAGTACTTGTAGTTGCTAATGATTTCTCACCCACACTAATTGGAATTGGGGGAGTTCTTGGAAATAACTCCTTTGTCCCACTGATAGTGTGACTTGGACCTGTCAAAATCCTTTGCCTCTTTTGATTGCCTTGATCACCTGGTGTTTCTGTGGTATCTTTTATTGTTTTCCTCTTAGTCTTGTGTGTAATTTGTCATTGTATCACATGTTGACCACTACTAGTACTACTACCCATACCATCACCACCAATGGCACTCCTAGTTGCACTAAGTTGTCCACCAAGGGCATGTCCTAGTTGTGATTGTATCTGACCATGAGGAGGATTAGAAGCTCTAAAAAATTGAGTTCGACTTGTATACCCTTGGTCTACTTTTTCACCTCCAAGCCCAAGGCTAGATTTATCAACTATTTTTCTATGCTCAACATCTATTATTGTCCAAGGGCCTTGTCCTTTGGACCCCAAAGGACCACCTTCATAACCAATTTTTTCAAGTATGGTTGCTCCTGAAATATATGTTGAAGCATATGCTTCTTTTGTGGCCTCACTTAAACCAGGTTTTTAATTGGCATGGCTTTGTTCTTCTTCTTCACTATCAATATCATCATTAGATTCATCATCAGATTCATCACTTCCTTTGCTTCCACATTGATCAGGATGATCTATATTCCACAATTCGCTAAAATCTTTATCTTCTTTGTTAGCTCCATACTCTGCAAGAGCTCTTGGATCACCTAGGTCCTTCCTCATAGACCAAAAGGCAGTAATTTTTTATCGTGACCAATTTCAAACTATAACTTCCTTCTCTAGAGAACCTAGAATTTTTACTCTACTAGATGTTTTATCACTTTTTTCATAAAAAAATTTGTATGTCTTGATTGTCTTTCGGTGCAATGCCATAATTTTTGTTGATAATTGTTCAAAAGAAATACCATTCTCAGCAGCACTTTTCTCCATTGCTATTTTGACCTCATCCCAATCCTTGTTTCTCAAGTTTTCAAGCAAGGGTTTACTTTGATGTTGAATTCTATTTGCAGCATTCCTATTGGCCATAATCATTGATTTAATGATGTCACATGGATCATACTACCAGTGACAGATAGCATCAAAGTCAAAAAAAATCAAAAGATTATGTGCCACACTAAATGCTTTTCTCTCGAATTTGAACCCTCCACATGAAAAAGGTAAAGAAGGAAATAAGGTCTTCTTTTGCTGACTGAGAAAGTGTAGTTCATCAGCACTCTGCACCTACCTTGCATATTCCAATGCAAAAACCCTTTCTGTCACATGTATTGGAAGTTTGTATGGTTGTACTCTCGATCCATAAAATCTTAGCACAGTATATTCTTCCATTAAGTACCAATCATCCAATTGTATTTCTTTTCCTAGTTGCATGCAGTTTCTACATGACATAGGTAATCTAGGCATTGGAGTATTTGTGATTACTTGATGCAATGAAGCCAAAAAGTATTCTACAAAATGACTATAGTTCCTTTGAGAATCATGCATCCTTATCTCAATGGTCCATTCATATACTAGAGCCATTTTATTTTCCTCTGCATTACTATAGGGTTGAATCTGAAGCTTGTTGGTCTAAAACATTCCTCTAAATTTGAATAGAAAAAGATAGCACAAGTAGGTTGTGAACCTAAATATCTTGGTGGAACCTTCTTTAATCATTAGAAAACAATTATGCATGGATTCTACAATGTGTTGAGTATAATTATATTTGACATGTTCATCAGCATAATGGATATTATATACCATTTCAAGGAGGCTTGCACCCACTTCCAAATTGCTATCCAGACCAAGGAAAAATGCTAGCATGGAAATAGTATCCTGAACCCATGGTTTAAAAATATCCAAATTATAAGGAGGCTTATGATCACCTTTCAATTTTTTTCTATCCTTAACTATTTTATTTAAGAAATTATTTCTCAGCCTTTCTTCCATTGCTTCATAATCACTAGCAAGCTTTTCTAGGTCAATGTGGTGGTTTCCAAATTCTTTGGTTGTAAACCCTAACACTTTTCCAAGTTCTTCTACATTAATGGATAAAAATTCTTCTTGGTTATCTTTATTAACAATTTCTCTTTTCTTATCATCATAATTTTCAGCATAGACCATGATAAATTATGGGCAAGCGAAAAGTTCATGTAACATCATGCACCCTAATCTAGTTACCCACGGTGCACTGATACTATCAACTTGTGTTTGCTTTGCAGCTTTATTCTGAGATGAAAATCTAAGTTCTGAGGTACGCCTACCATAGACTTCAGGATCATTAATATCATGGTACCCATCGGTGAAACTTGGGGTTTTAAGCAATTCTGCATAATGTATATTTTTATCGGACATTGCTCTAGTGGTACTGGTGGTAGACATGCTTATACAAATGTGAAGTTGTGAAATTTGAATTCCCTAATAAGTAATACCTATTAGTCCTCCTTAATTTTAATGAATTCTTGAGTCTCTAAACCCAAACTTCAAACTTTGACAAAATAAGATTTTAAGAAATGTCAAATGATGAAACGTAGCCACAAGAATTCTTTCACTTACCCAGATTCTGAGTCCCGACTCTTGAAAACTGGAATGGCATTGTTGGAACTGGAACTGTGGAATCCAAAACAAGGTGGTACACTACAATGAGCAATCTGAAGAGTGAAGACTTTAAAAATCACTGTACAATTTCAAAGTGAAAAGTGTTTTAAATGCTTTTTCTCATAATTGGAACATTAAAGTGAATGAAACGTCTTAGGAGTTAGGTCTACAAGACTACAAGTTGCAAATTCTTAACCGTTGATCTTTCTAAATCTAACGGTTATAGGGTGATTCCAGAGGTTTAAGTTGGGAAGCCCATTGCTCTGTACATTTCATTATGGAATGCAACTACAACCATACATCAAATGTTCATCCAACGGTTGAAACTTGAGTAATTTATGATATTAACTTAAAAAAATAAACATGACACATGTGTTTTAAAGTTGTTTTAAAATTTTATGCGCTAGGATTGGCATCAAGGCCAAGGGGCTAGTAACTTAACGTTGCAAAGGACTTGAAAATATCTCCCCGTGTGCTAACCCTCTCATTTAAAAAAAATCACTTGACAGTTGACACTTAGTAGTACAAAGTGCTTTAAATGATTTTTCTCTCGAAATTGGAACATTAAAGTGAATGACACGTCTTAGGTCTACAAGTTACAAATTCTTAATCTTAACCATTGATCTTTCTAAATCTAATGGTTATAGGGTGATTCCGGAGGTTTAAGTTGGCAAGCCCCTCACTCTGTGCATTTCATTATGGAATGCAACTACAACCATACATCAAATGTTCATCCAACGGTTGAAACTTCAGTAATTTATGATATTAACTTTAAAAATAAACATTAATCACTTGACAGTTGACACTTATCAGTACAAAGTGCTTTAAATGCTTTGTTTTTTGAAATTGGAACATTAAAGTGAATGACACGTCTTAGGTCTACAAGTTATAAAATTCTTAATCTTAACCGTTGATCTTTCTAAATCTAACGATTATAGGGTGATTCTGGAGGTTTAAGTTGGCAAGCCCATCGCTTTATGCATTTCATTACGGAATTCAACTACAACCATAAATCAAATATTCATCCAATGGTTGAAACTTGAGTAATTTATGATATTAACTTTAAAAAATAAACATGACACGTGTTTTAAAATTGTTTTAACTTTTGCGTGCTAGGATTGGCATCAAGGCGAAGGGGTCGGTAACTTAACGTTGCAAAGGACTTATTATAGCCTACATATTACATAATGCAAATCATAGAAATTTGTGTGACAAGATCCATATTATAGCCTACATAATTACATTACATCCATAAACAGATTTGAAATCCCGTATGCCTAGTCCTTCCCCCATTCCTAACAAAAATTAATACCATAGGCATCGGCCTAACAATGCTTTATTGGTGGAACCCCCATCACAGCCTCGTCGATGGCCTGAAGGTGAAGACTCATAACTCATAAGGTGCGCTCCCCGATATACCAATAGAGTAAACAAAAGTAAGCACATCGCTGTAACATAAACATCGGTGGAACGAATGATTGCATTCCCCCGATTGCCCGATATAACCATGAATTATCAAGTGCATATTGCATAAACTATATTACTTAATTTCTCAAAAGAAAAAAACTAATTTGAATATATTAAATTATTAATAGACACTGAAGTTCTGAACTCAGAAAACAACTCTTTACTCTTAAGCATAAATGAATAACGGAGATTCAAGAATAACACAACACAACCATTTATTTTATTGCAACTAAATTTCAATGTCACATTATTACATATCTTTTTATAGACAAGTAGCACTATAGCTCCTATTTTGTATAAATAACATATGTCAGTGTGTCACTTTAGTACTTTACATAGACAAAATTTAATAATTTATTCCAAGTTGTTGCTCGTTACAATGGATTACAAATTGATTCCAATTTCCAAGCTCCTGCTGCTAAAAACTTACTACAAATGTGACTCTAAAAATAAATGCATGATTCCAAGCTTCTGCTGGTGACAACGTAATACAAATGTGGCTCTGAAAATAAATTCATGATTCCAAGCTTCTGCTGGTGGATTTTCCAACCATGCTGGGGAAAGGGGGTTCTAATCAATCCTGGGGAAACGGGAGTCGTGAAGATACAAAATGTACTTATCCCCTTCGAGAACTAGAGTACTTGAAGGAAATTTTTCTTTGTACCTATCAGCAGAAGTCAGGTTAACCAAATCAACTTCTTTCCAATTCCACCCATTCTAAACTTGAAGGAAAATTGTCTTTTACTGATTACTCTATAACTACATAACTATAGGTAGGAGAATTTATAGTATCCCCAATACTGCATCATCTCCTTCGTAAATCCTTATTAACCCTAGAAAATAAAAACCCTTATGGCACTATCCACTATTCACTGAATCACTATCCCTATTTATGGGCCACTAGTGCCACTACCAACCTGTATAATTAAAATATTTAATTTGATTGACGTCTGGCTACATGCCAACTGTACCTCAACCTGACAAGCTGTCAAAATCATTGATTCACTAGTGCCACTCAAAGTTCAAACGATATGAAATCATTACCAATCTTGCTTCATTAATGCTATGAGTTGTCCAAGAAATTGCTTTGGATGTTCATATCACATATGGCATTAATCGTCGCCACTGCCACTCCCAACCACACTTTCTTCAAAAAGATTGAGAATTTCAATTAAATTAAATGTACAACATCGAGGCATTGAAAAGACCGAATGAGTGATGAGCAATGGGCCTTTATCTCACCACATGTCTGCATCTAATGGTTATAGTGTTATTCCGAAGGTTTCAATTTGCAAGTCTAATGCTTCAGAGATTTACTTCCAGAATGCAACTCTTTTTTCTTGTTGGTGTACATATTTGTCACTTTAACCATGAAAGTAGATGCAAAATATTTTAAAACAAATGACACAAAGTCCATTTTTCTGACAATCAGTAAAGAAAAGCGATATTTTCTCTTTTAACAAATGAATTAATCTGAACATAAAGTCTCGGAGATGAAAAAATATGCATTCTAAATCTGACCTAACAAATAAACATTGAACAATTATCATGAAGAAACATAATTCATTCATAATTAAAAGGAAGCATTAATAAATACACAGATTTTGAAATATATTCTTTTATCTCTCTAATGCCAAAAATGTGGTTTCACAAACCTGTCACCCCACACCCTGTACAATCAAAATCTAAAAAGTGCTCAAAAGCTGAAACTATGCCCCCTTATCATTACGTGTCACAAATTCATAATTCACAAAAGGATTCATGCATGTTGTTAAACTATTGGAGGTGTCAGGACTCTGAAAAGTTCCAATTGCATTTCCATAACTAAATTATGAAATTCAGCACGTTCTTCTTCGTCTTCTAAAACGAAAATCACCCTGTTGTACTCGGCATAGCTAGTTTTATCTTTCCAAGCCACTGAACGTAGCTGGGAAATGATGTCGAGTTGCTCTTCTTCAGGCCAATTCAAATTTGGTTGCATCACGGCCACAAGTTCATCTTCCAATACCCTGATATCGGTTGGAAGTACCATTTTGAGGAAACTCTGAGTATGGAGTTCGAAATGTTGCCACCTTTCCTCGTATGCAGGCTCACTTAACTTTACCAGCGGGAAGTGACAATCTGCTACTAAATCCATTTCTCCAACCTCCTTATTTAAGATCTATCCTTTCAGAGGATTTAAAAGATTACGTTAAACCTATCCAGTTGGTGTTTGAAATCATTTGAGAAGGCATCCCTTAATGACAACGTACAATTCATTAAATGAGCTAACACTTCGAAAGTTGTGCATCCCGACGAGGTCGCCCAATCACTGAGAAACAAATCTTTATAACCATTTGTATAGTAATGAAATCTCAACCATTGATTTCTAGAAATCTAACGATTCTAGTGTTATTCCGGAGGTTTCAAATCGCAAGTCTAGTGCATTAGAGATTTACTTCCGGAATGCAACTATAGTCGTCCATCGAACATTCATCGAATGGACCCTATGATTTTTTCATTGGCATATCTGTTTATTTCGCCACTAGATTTTTTTATTATTTTGAGATTCTTTTTAATTGGCCAATGAAAATATATTTTTTTCTTTGAAAAAAGGTTTTAATCGCCAATGGAAAAAAAATTCTGGTTTGAAAAACGGTTTTAATCGCCAATGAGAAATATTTTATTCGATTAAAAAAATTTGCAGTTCACCAAGATTTTCCACGAACTTCCAGGGATTATAAAAGACTCGCCAATTGGGATTATTATTTTTTCCTGAAAAATGAAAAAAATTGCCAATAAAATTAATATTTTTCATCGAGAAGTATACAGGATTCACTAGGATTTTACACTTGCGCCGAGGGGGGGGGTTTCTTAAAGTTCTCCCTTCCCTAGTGTGATGTGATAGACTACTTCGATATAGGTAGGACAAACTAACCTTAGGAATGTGCCAAGTAGTACTAGGGTGGAACATGATACGAACACAGGACCAAGCTATGATGTGGATGCGGATGAGTGATGGAAGGAGATATGAGATGTGAAGGATGATGGCAAGTGTGCAGAATAAGCCGTGAAGATCCTGGTGGATGGAGAGTGCTTTATTTACACAAGGAACCTATTTACCAGGTTTTCACCAAGGTACTTGCCCAAAGTGCCACTAAAGTGGTTATCACTAGAGGACGATTTTTTATCTTGACTATTTTTTAATCTTTTTTCTTATTTTTATTTCTTATTTTTTATATTTTTTGATTTTTTTCTATTTTTGGTTTTATCCTTAAAAGATCAGGCATAAAAATTTTTGAGATGGGAATTGTTCATGGGCTCCTGCAGAGGTTCCCCTTCGGGTGTTGATAACTAATATGCCCCTGACTTGTAGCTTGTTGTGATAATGAATGGTTCCAACCAGTTGGGTTCAAACTTTCCCTTGCTATCTGGATTTGGCACGTTCTTTTGATTTTCCTTCAATACTAGCTCGCCGACTTGGAAGGTCCAACTCCTGATCCTCTTGGTGTAGCTTTGTTTGAGACAATTCTGATAGACTTGCAAGTGGTTTAAGGCATCCATGTGTCGCTCATTCAGTCATTATACCCGGTATTCTTCATCTATGATGAGATTCTACAATGATATTCTCAAGGATGGGAGCTCGATCTCAATGGGGAGTATGGATTATGATCCATAGACCAGGGGGAAGGGGGTGGCACCTATTGGTGTGCGGATGCTTGTTCGGTAGGCCCATAAGGTGAGATTTAGATTGAAATTCCAGTCACGACCAACGTCATTAACTATTTTCTTGAGGACTTATAGCATGGTTTTATTGATAGCTTTTGCTTGGCCATTTCCTTGGGGATAATACGGAGTGGAAAAGCGACGTTGGATTTTGAACTTTTGGCATAGGTTGTTAACATCCTGATTTTTGAAAGGTGTCTCGTTATATGAGATAATGGCTTGAGGGACACTATAGCAGAAAATTAGGTAATTCAGGATGAACTTGGATATATTCTTTCCTATGATATAGGTCATGGGTATGGATTCCACCCACTTCATGAAGTACTTTGTGGCGGTGATGATAAACTTGTGCCCACTAGATGAGGTGGGGGTGATTTTACCAATGAGATTGAGCCCCCATTGTGAAAAGGGCCAAAGTGTGACAATTGGGTTGAGCTCCTGAGCTGGTACATGGATGAGGTCCCCATGTTGCTAACACTGTAAACACCTTTTGACATAGTCATGTGCTTCTCTTTCCGTTGTAGGCCAATAGTACCCCGTCAACAATTTCTTGGCCAAAATCATACCAATCAAATGTGAACCACAAATGTCGTTATGTACCTTGGTTAAAGCAGTCAAAGCTTCCTCGGTGTTTAGGCAACGTAAAAGGGTCCCTTCAATGCTTTTATGGTATAGGGTATCTCCTAGGATGACAAAACGGGATGACCTTTTGATAAAGTCTCTTTTGAGGTTCGGGGTTATGTCAACGAGGAGGACTCCTATTCTTAGGAAAGTGTATATATCATGGTACCAGGGATCACCGGGACCAACGATTTCGCACACCAATTCAAACTCTGGTACCTCGAATGTTGGTACGAAAATCTATTCTAAGATAAATTCTTGCTTTGGGACGTTGCATGGGATCTCTAGGAGTGATCCAATTGTATCCATTGCATCCGCTACTCTGTTATTTTCTCATGGTAGTTGTTCAAATGTGATATCAATAAAGGAATCCATAAGGCTTTCCACTAAATTCTTGTATGGATTCAACTTATCATCCTTTGTTTGATATTCATTATTTACCTGGTTGATTACGAGCTATGAGTCTCTGTAGACCTTAAGTGCCATGATCTTCCATTGCATTGCAATTCTTAGGCCTATGACAAGAGCCTAATATTCCACTATATTGTTTGTGCATGGGAATGACAACTTGTATGATTTAGGTATGTAATCCCTGAGTGATGAAGAATATTCCTGCTCCTGGCCCATATTGTGTGTAGGATCCATCAAAGTACATTTTCCAGTGATCTACTACACTAAGGTTGAAGATTAATTCATTGGGGAACTCTGAAACAAGTGGATTCTTTGCATATATTGGTGCTTCTACCAGTTGATATGTGATTTCTTATCCTTTAATAGCTTTTCATTCTACATAATCAATGTCGTGTTCTGTCAAAATCATAACCCACTTCGTCATTCATCCTATGAGAGTTGCTTTGGAAAGTAGATACTTGAGCAGGTCTATTTTTGCAATGAGCTTGATCTGATGTGCTAGCATGTAATGTATGAATTTATATGTTGGAAAAATGACTACTAGATAGACTTTCTCAATGGGTTTATAGTTCATCTCATGTCCTACCATGGTCATGTTGATGTAGTAAATAGCTCGCTTCGTCTTGTGTTTGTCGTGTTGTGCTAAGAGAGCACCAAGGGCTGTTGATGTTGTTGATATGTATAGGATCAAGGATTTTCCTGAAATTGGTGGCATAATAACTAGTGGTGTGAGCTGATACTCCTTGATCTTGTTGAATGCCTGGTCACATTTCTCATCCCATTTGTATGGTACTCCCTTGTTGAGTAGATGAGAATATGGGATTGCCTTGTCTGCTAGTTGTGCTATGAATCAGCGGATGGATTGGAGTCTTCCTTGTAGGCCTCTTAGCTAATTTAGTGTCCTCGGTGCTTCCATTTCGAGGATTTCTTTTAATCTGGTGGGGTCTACCTCAATTTATCTCATGGATACGATGTACCCTAGGAGCTTGCACGACTGTACCCCGAAGACACACTTCTTTGGATTGAGTCAGACCTTGTAATTTTCTAGTTTGTCAAAAATGGAGCTTAGAGCTGATATGTGATCCTGTCGCTTCTTTGATTTAGCCAGTATGTCATCCACATAATCTTCCACAGTTTTATGGATCATATCATTAAATATTAGTGTCATGGCCCTTTGGTAGGTTTCCCCTGCATTCTTCAATTTGAATGACATCATATTCCAGCAATATGTTCCCCACGAACAAGTGAAAGTTGTCTTGTGTTGGTCTTCTTTAGCTATCATGATCTGATTGTATCCTGAGAATCCATCCATTAATGATAGCATATCATGTCCTTCCGCCATATCCACAATCATGTCAATGTTTGGAAGTGGAAATTCATCCTTTGGAAAGGCTTTGTTCAGATCTCTAAAATCCGTGTAGATGCAGATGCCCTTAGTGGGCTTTCAAATAGGTACCAAGTTTGAAACCCACTCTAGATAATCAATCGGTCGTATGAACCCTGTATCTAGGAGCTTCTGTAATTCCATTTTGACCAACAATGCTATCTGGGGATGCATTTTCCTTAGCTTTTGTCTTACTGGCTTTTCTTCGGGATATACATCTAAGTGATGGACCACAACCTCCAGATCAAGCCCAGGCATATCGACATAGGTGCATGAAAATTTTATCTTTCTTTCCTTTAGGAATCCAACTAGGAGTTCATGTTCTTCTGTGAGAAGTGACTCAGCATAGAATGTTATGTGTAGTAGTTCTTTTGTTCCCAGATTAACTGGATTGCACTATTCTGCCAAAACCGCTAACTTCTCCTGATGAACAACACTAAGAGGAGTATTGAATCCTTCATCCTCCAGTGCCTCATAGAGGTTTTCATCATTGGATATATCCTTTATTTTTACTATTTTTGGGTAAGAGAATTCCATAGTGTGGTTTTCACTCAAAGACCTAGAGATTATTCTCAATTATTCACTTTTGTGATTGAAGGATTCAATCATTTCCCCGTAATAGGCTTGTGTATCCAGTATTATGTTGAATCCAACTTTATGATCTCCATATGGTACTGTATCCTGCAATCCCATGAATTTCAAGAGCACCTCATCATTTTCAAATGTGTCCAAATTTGGTGGTCCTCGTTGGTTGTAATCGATGAGTTCGGGATAGACTAGGTTTATTTCATGGGTTTGATGGTCTGACTCAAAAGACAGGGAACTAATCATGAATAGGGAGGAATCTTCAAAAAGCATAGGCAAGTCAGCTATGGGATCCTCATCGCTACTACACACATCGGTTACGTTAAAGGTAAATTATTTTATGGCTCAACCTATGGATATAGGTAACTGAAGGGTGGTTGTCAATAGCTGAGGGGGATTTTTGACCTTTCTAATTGAGGCACCTCTACCAAGTATGGTCACTTTCGGAGGGGTACATCTGAGGCCAATATTTCTCATACACATCTCAAGAACGAGAGGTGCTAGAAGACCATTGTCATTTTGTCCAAGCTTCTTGTTTCTATTATAGCCCATACCAAGAATCATTTGTAATCCTTTGTTTCTTTCATCCATGGGAAGATTAGGCGTGGGCCTTTCATCTTGGTATAGTAATCTTGATATGTCTCTTTCATCTACTATTTCCTGACTTAGATCCCCCCAATATTTGAATCTAGAAGGATCTACTTTGAAATTTTGGGATGATGTTTTAGTTGGTTGGGGTTGTCCATGTGACCTAGGAGATTGAGGTAACTCTCCTAGTACAAAGGCACTTTTCTTCATTTTATAATCCCCACACCCATTTTCTTGGATAATGAGCTTGATTTCAGATATATTAGGGATGGTGGGTGTTTTTGTCCCAGAAGTGGAGGCCAAGGTAGTTGGGTCTATATATTAAGTTGAAGGGCTTTCATCATTATTTGGAACTTGGGGGATTTTATAGTATTTTGCTTCCAAATTTTTGCAGTAAGCAAAGGGCTTGGGATCACCATGGGTGGTAACCTCTTGATTTTGATATGGGAACTTGATGCACTGATGGAAGGTTGAGGCAACCACTTACATCCCATGGATCCATGGATGCCCCAAGAGGATGTTATAAGGAAAATCAAAGTAAAGGACCTGACAGGTGGTTTCCATAATGGTTGGCCCTACTTGGATAAGGAGTTTGATAGTGCCCTGAGACACTCTTTCTTGATCATCGTACACTCTGATTGTGATGCCCTTGCCTTTTTCAATAGATTCCTCAGAGAATCCTAGATTCTTTATGAGCTTGAAAGAACAGATGTTTAGACCTGCATCCACATCCACCAACACTCTTTTGACTTTGTTTTTATGAACCAAGACCTCAAGGTGGAGTGCACGATTGTGAGATGGTTGGGCGAGGAAGTCCTGATCAGAAAATGTGAGGAGATTTGGGGTGGTAATGTTTTCGACCATAGCTTGGAAATGTTTAGTATCAAGATTGGTGGAGATAGTAAATGAATCCAATGCTTCCTCAAGGATTTCTCTATGGGTGGATGAGATCTTCAGTAACTCCATGATGGAGATCTGATCGGGAGTTATTTTCAACTGGTCCAAGACATTGTAGCCATTAGGAGAAAAATTTGGATATGAGGTGGATGCCCTAGGTGGTTGTGATGATCCAACAATGGTGAATTTGTTGCCGCATGTGGTGACTCCACAATCAGCTTCGGCTCCTTTAATGTTAACAACAGTGACCCATTCATCTAGGGATGCAACAACATGATCGTACACATGGTTTACATTGGCATACTTTTTTTTTCCCTAGTTATTTCATTTGTTATGATCTGGCATTGGATTTGTGTATATCTTAAGATCTTGATTTCCGATTGGCTGTTTCATATTTATGGTCTTGTCATCGATGAGGTCTTGAATTAGATTTTTTAGCTTCAAGTAATTGGTTGTTGTGTGCCCCTTGATTTTATGAAAATCACAAAGGTAGTTTTCATTGTACCATGGTGGTTTCACTTGGGGCTCTTGATAATTCTCATAAGGGGATTTTAGTGAGATTCTCATTTACCAGTTTCTTCATGATGGATTCGACTAATTCTCCAAGGCCTGTAAACTTTCTCTTGGGAGGATATTTGTTTCGTGGTGGTGGTCCCCCTTGATTATTCAAATTATTGATTTGATTATTGGGTGGTTGTTGTGATACAGCATTGGTTTGCACGTTGTTGTGATTTTTGTTTTGTGGTTGCTAATATGTTTGGGTTTTTTGTTTTAGAGCACTGATTATGACCTTGGAATCAACCACAGTATCATTAGTGACGTTCCTATTTTTTGCCCACATGCGAGGTTTTTCCTTATATCTGGTGGAAGGTCAGTTGTCTTGATGTTTTGGATATGTGGTTGTACCCCCTTGTGCAATAAGGGCTCATTTGTTATTGAGCGCCTTGGGGATCAATTGGTCATAAGTGGTGATGCACTACATTTTTATATGGAATTCCAAGGTTTTCTCAAGCTTGGAAATGATGGTGCAAATTTTTTGGTCCTTCGGCATGGCCCACTTGCTCCTATTAGCCTTGGATCTCCATCATTGTAGGAAGGATGTGAATGATCCCCCCTTACCTTGTTTGAGCACAGATAGTTCCTCTGGACTAAAATCCATGCCAATGTTGAATGTGTAGTTCTTTATGAATGCGTCTACGATCTCCTGGAACTTTTTGATGCCAGTAGGTAGGTGAGAGAACCACTCCATGGAAGGGACAACCAAACTTTGAGGAAATAGCCGCATCAGATATATATCATCATATGTGACCTCCATACAATGCACGTAGAATTCCTTGATGTGATCCTCATGGTTTCCGATCCAACGATATTTGTCAAATTTAGGGATTTCAAATCCCTTTGGGAATGGTACCATTGCCAGGATCATATCGAAAGGATAATGACACAAATTGCTTGGTGTCTTTATTATTTTCCCTAATTGGAGATCGAGTACTTGTTGCGAGAGCAATTTGATTTTTGTTGTCATGTCATCTTATGGATTAGGAGGTGGATTGAATGTGTTCTGAAGTGGTTGAGGTGTTTGAGTGATGGGTGGAGTGCTAGGTATGTTGGTGGGAGTTTGTTGCAAGCTTTGTTGTGCGATTAAGGCTTGTTGATATGCCTGCATCTGTTGTTGCACCAACAACGCTTGGTGTTGGTCTTTTCGTTGTTGTGCCAACAATGCTTGTTGTTGGTCTTGTTGTTGTGCCAACAAAGCTTGTTGTTGGTATTGTTGTTGTTGTACCAAAAAAGGTTGTTGTTGGGCTATTAATTGGGCTGCTTCATGTTGTGCTTGATACTATTGCAGAGCTTGTTGATATACTTTTTGTTGAGCTGCTTGCAGTTGTGCCTGGTATTGAGCTTGTGCTTGCTCTTGCTAAGCTTGATATTTGGCTTGAGCTTGAGCTTGTGCTTGTTGGGATACTTGTCCAACCTAGGCAGCCTTTGAGACTTGTGCGGCTTGAGCTCCTTGCATAGTTTGGATAACTTGTTGTTGTTGTAGTAAAGCTTGAGCTTGGGCAACCTGTTGTGCTTGTTGTGTCGCTAATTATGCTTGCGCTTGTTGGGCAACTAGCTATTCAGCTTATTGATTTTGAATTTGCTGAAGTGCCTTTTGATAAGCAAATTTTTGAGCTGCTTGCAATGTGATGCTAAATGAGTTTGTCATGTTGGGTTTTGGTGGTGGTGGTGGTGGATTAGGAACAGTGTTGGTTGTTGTGACAAGAGGGACCGTTGTAATTATAATTGGGGTTTGTGTGGTGGATGGTGTGATTGATATGCTTGGTCCTTGGGTGACCATGTTTTGAGATATTTGGGGGATGGTAGATGATGTGCTGATTACTAGGGTTGCTTGAATGGTTTCCACCTATTGTTGTGATATCCATGGCAAGATGGGAGGATTCAGTATGATGTTTTGATTTATGATTGGAGGGTTGTTTGGATTTTGTTGATTGATAGTTGGTAAAGGGGGAAGGCCCAACCCAAGGGGCGGTGCAGATGTTAATGGAAATGGTGGAAGTGGTGGTGTATTTCCTTGGAAAAATGATATTGAGCAGGGATCGAAGATTCCCCCTATTCCAAATAATCCACCCTCTCCTGCGAAGTCATGGGGAGAGAGGTTTGCGTGTTGAGAGAGTATGTCGGTGTTGCATCAAAGAAGCTGGATTGGGGGAATCATGAAATGTAAGTGGAACATATGGGTGAAATGGATTCAATGGGATGGATTGACCTAGTATGGTGTTCGCATCCAAATCTTGGTTGTTCACAAGGGGATGTGTTTGAAGTGCATGAAGCAATGAGCTTCCCTTGTTGACAATTAGTTGAGTTGGAGTAATGGATGATGTGATTTGTGAGATGCTTTGAGTGATATTTTGAAATGGGGGTGTGAATGAGACTAGGCACATGATCCTAAGGGGCTTTTCCATAATAGTGCTTACGTCAAAATTGAAAGGGAGTTTAGCCCCTTCTTTTTCCAATTCAAGCATGTATTGGGAGGGATTGAGCCTCATCATGGTATTGAAAATTCTTTGAGTTTCGAGATTTTGAACCATTTCAAGGATTTCATTTTGTGTCATCCCTAAGACATTATTGGTGATGTCTTCTACTTGACCTTCCTCTTTAGGATTATGTGATGATAGAGGAAGATTGGTTAGAGGATTGCTCGATCCAATGGGATTCATTTCAGGAGTGGTTTAGCTTAAGTCACTCGAAGTTGATGTTTCTTTGTTGGTTTCCATGTTCTTGTGTTGCGATCTAGTTTGCACCATAAAATAGGGATTAATTTTCAAGAATGTGTGAGATGAACCTCTAATTCTTTAGATTGATATAACTTTAGGCACAAAAGAGAAAAACTAGGATGATTAAGGATCAAAGTGTGATAATGAGATAAATGAAAGGTGGATGATGTGACTGATTGAACTCTTGAGAACTCTTGAAGGAGATACTAGACCTTTTAGATTTTGATTTGATTTGATTTGGTTAGGATAGTGAACTCATATACTCTAAGAGGTTGGATGTTGTCCTAGAGTATACTTGTACACAAGAAGATAATTTAATGGATGTTGTCCTAGAGTACACTTGTACACAAGAAGATAATTTAACTAAGTGTGTAATGAAGGATTCATCTATACACCCTTATCCAAACAAGATGATTTTGGGTTTGATTTGCTTTTCGATTTCGGATAACGAACTTAAAAACCCCAAGATGTTGGATGTTATCAAGGGGTAGACTTTTTCACAAGGATTGATAATTTGACTAAATATGTGGAGAATGATTCATCTACACACATCTAATCAAACAAAATGATTTGGATTTTCCAAAAGTCAGGCATGAATGTTTTTTTCAAGATTTCCAAGAGTTGTGGGTGAGATGATTTTTTATTGATGTTTGAGGGATGGATGAGAATGTTGACTTTGATACTAAATTAGACCTAGATATAACTCCTTTCTATAAGACCTCGGTATTGAAGAACATGCTCTTAATTCCTATGTGAGAAATGCAAACCTTTGAAAGAGACTTGGATTTTGTTGGCAATAAAATTCATATAAATTGGGATTGATCTTTGAAGCTTTCTTGTAAAAATTATAGACCAACCTTTCTCTAACTTCATGAAATCTTGAAAGATGTTCCTCACGAGATTTTGGACAAAGACCTTTGGACTTTGGTTTTCGAATTTTGATCTTTCGGGAAATCATTTGGAAGAGCACATGTGTGGGGTTCAATTCTTTCTAAGCTTTTCTTAATGACTTCATTTTATCACACACAATTCTTGATTAGGTTTTCAAACTAGATGTCTAGTGTCCTAACTTCTTTTCATCCCACAAATTCCATTATGGAAATCAAGGAAATCAAGGCAATAGTTTCCTAATGTTGAGTTTAGTGAGAACAAATTATGATATAAATCCAAATACTTAGAAGCCTCTAAGGATGAAATCCCTAGGGAAAGCAAGAGCACATGGATTTGTCGAAGGTATTTGATGCCCCTAAAGGGTTTGAAATTTTTAGGATTTGGTGAATGTTTGTTTTCAAGCGTTTTGGATCCAAGCAAAGTATTTTGATTTTAAAGTGATGCACAATCCTAGGATAAAATGAGGCAATATTTGTTGAGTTCCCACTTGGATAAATCTAGCTATACCTACTCTTAGTAGATGATTAGATGCTTGACCACACGGGTTCCCCTCCACGTCACACACTTCTCGGGTCAGCCAAGCATCAATACCCATGAAACTCCCATGGCATACTTCTCATCTCTACTAAGAGCCGTAAGAATGTGGGACGACTTCAGAACAATCGTTCTTGCACCACCAAATAGATAGGGATTTTGGCTTTCTAAACAAAAGATTTTAGTATAGGCATTTTTTTCATGGGGGATCATCCATATGGCAAGAGACCATTGTTGCCCTTTTTTGTCAAAACAATCCTCGTGATACTTGAAATTTCCTCAAGTACCCACACTTATATACCAATTGGAAGTCGCTTGGCTTTAGCGTGTTCCCGGTTGGGTCGTTCCCTATGGTGATTACTTTTTCCCACCAAGCAAGCCCTCTAAGGATAAACAAAAGTGAGCAAGTACATCTGTAGTTTTATCGATCTTTGTTGAGAAACAAAGAAAGAACACATGCAATATAGTCCACTCACACTCACAAGATTTTGTTCATTTTTAAGAATCCAAATTGAAGTGTGGCGGTAATCACTTATACAACTTAATATCACCAAAATAATTTAGATTCTCAAGATCACTATGGAACGCAAGAGAAGTGCATACGTATTTTTAATGATATTAACTTGTAAAAGAGATTGCAAAACAAAGAATGCACATGTTCATTTTAAACCACAAAGCAATGATATGAATTCTTTTTAAGCACCAAATTTAAAGTGTGAGATTTGTTTGTTCATTTGTTAAGTCCAAAACAAAATCTAGTAAGTTGCCTATGGTTCTTTTTAATCCCTTTTGCTTTGTTCTTTTTAAGCCCAAATGAAATTTATTGAATCCTAAAAAGTGAGAAGATAAAAAATCCTTAGAAAAGGGATTATAATTTCTCCCCAAAGTGTTTAAAAACACTTGATACAATGAGATAATGATGCCATAAAGAACTCTTGGTCTTTCTTTCCTTCCTTCACTTTTGGTCAAGCCAACCTACAAAAATTGGTTAATACTACAAAAACGGAGGCCAAAAACTAGTTAGAGTCAAAAATAACCAAAATAAAAGAACACATGTTGAAAATAATCTGAAAACTACCTTTTACCCAACTCCAATGGTACAGTCTGCAATTACAACGCAGTTTGAGGAAATCAGTGGTGCTATATAGCGTCCTTGGGACTAATAGCGACGCTCTGCACAAAAACAATGAGTGTGATTGCGGTGCTATTTCAATCAACCATGGAGTTTGGAATTTGGGTGGTTGGCGTCGTAGTTTGGAGTTTGAAAGCATCACTATATGGCGTCGCTAGATTGATAGTGGTGCATTTTTCCTATAGACAACAAAACTCAACAAATAATCATGGAATTTTTAGGAAAACGTGTTAATTTTCTCCAAATCCACCCTCCTTCTAGCACAAAAATGTGAATGGTGATCCTATACCTGCACAAACACAAAGAACACACACATAATTAGCTCATTATGCAAGTTAGAAGCAACATTCCCCATGAGATTCATTTGAAACAAAAAAGAAAGAAATATTGTAAAGAACACAATGAAAGAAGTTAATAAATCCTATTCAAATGAGCAAACTCTCAATCCCATGGGGGAATTGGTGCCATTTTGATGTGGAAAATGGACCTTTCCCAATTCCTTATAAGATTTATGATCAATGATGAAGATTTGATGCTCCTTGGTGGATTTTCTCCATAACCTAGCTATGAGAATATGAAAATGGATGCAAATAAATGGCAATTGCTCAAAAAATTGAAGATGATGATGTTGCATGAAGTTTTGGATCAAAAATTCAAATAAGAGACTCCTATAAATAGAAGAGAATGATGGAGAAAGAGGCAAAAGAGATGAATGTGGGACAAAAGACCAACCAATAGGAAGAGGCCACTTGTCAACATGTGATTGGAGGAGGAATGAGCACATTTTGATGAATGTGCAAATAAATATGGTTAGGTGGAATTTGAAATTGTTGAAATGACAAGTTGGAGGGAGAGAAAATGGAGTTAATGCCACTTGGCTCAAGGCACAAGACATGTAAGAGGCTTGTAATGCCTTGTTAGATGTACTCATCCCTTTTGGAGGGATTTTTCAAACTTTAGAGAATATTCCAACATTGATGCCTTTTGAGAGAAAATAGAAGAAAATTTATAAATCAAATAAAATGATTTATTGTGCAAGTTGCAAAATCTAGAGGATTTGATGGATTAGGATTAGCATTAATCAGGATTTGATTAATTTAGATAGAATTTAGTTGATTTGACAATTTGATTTAGATTTTAGGATTTAAATAAATCAAAATGAGATGAATAATGGTTTAGACCTAATTAAATAAAGTGAATTATTTAATTAAAAGAGGGGTTATAAGTAATTAAATAAAATGATTTGTTTAATTAATAGAAGATGATGACTTAATCAAATAAATTCGATTTATTTAATTAAGAGATGAAATATGATGAATTTAATCGAATAAAGATTATTCAATTAAATTGATTAGTAAAGGAGATGATTCAGGATGAATTGGTGTTAGTAAGATCAAAATCAACTGTATAGGATCAATCTGTGTATTTTTCATGTCTACATTTTTCCCCTCTTTGAAGCAATGTACTTGTTGCGTTGGTTCAAAGAATAAACTACCAAGATCAAAATTCAAAAAAAATTGAATATAGATTTGCCCATTCAGCCTTAATAGATTTTCCCATTCCATCACAATATCAAACTATTGATTGTTGGTATGTGTGAGTCTTGGGCACTATATAGTCCACTCCAACCCTAGATCACACTGTTGTCCTGAATATATTGTCACTTTGGATGGCGTCATGTTGGAAATAGAGCTCCAATGAGGTTAAGAACTTAGGGAAAAGTGACTTTATTAAAATAAAAGGCAAAAAGGGCCAAAAGTGGCGAGGGAAATATAAAAAGGGGAAAAAAGAGGAGTTCTCTCCTCATTCTACACTAATCACTTTTTGAAAATTACTTGAAGAGATCTTGATCTTGGAGAGGCTAAGGTTTGGAAGAAACCCTTGCATTATTCACTAGTTTTTATGGTGCAAGATCCACCCTAGTTGGTCAGTAGTGGAAGATCATTCAAATTTTTCCATTGGATTCAATTTTTGTTCAAGACAATAGACTATTGGTTGATATTAGATGAATTTATGAAGACTAGAGGGAGATTTATTGAGCAATAGAGGGTGTCTCTCTCATCTTTTTTATCTTGTGGACAAGCATGGCGCTATTCCCTTCATCGTGGGCATGAAAAATTATATTTCGGAAGCGTGGGAACCATATCTATTTTGTTAGGCAAGTTCCCTTTAAACCTGGGTGCACTTCCTTCATTATCTAAGTATGTGGGAGCTTATTCTCCTTGGATGGGCCCATTTCATTCCATTTGGAGCAGCAAAGGGCCATAGTAGCTCTCAATCTTAGTGTTGGGTGACTTTAATCCTCAAGTAATAGAGTGTGGGCCTACACTACTTAAATCTGGGCACTTTTTATCCATAGAACAATTGGATGTCATTGTTTTCTAGTGTGTGGGACTTATATTTCCATTGTTGGGCACATTTAGAAGCATTTACCTTGGGTATTTTCCACATCACAAGAGATTACTCCTTATTGGGTGTGAAATTGATTCTTAGGGATAGCATGGGGGCAGTTATCTTAGTGTTGGGCGCTACTTGATCTGTCTAGAGGGGTCGTGAAGCTCTTGGGAACTAAACACAATCAAATAATAGTCAAGAAGGGAGCTAAATATTTCATCTAAGCGCAAGGAAAGGAGAGCTAGCTCTAATCGAATCCCCACATGATTTTCTTCTTCTTTCTTATGTGTATTAAAATCTGCTATAAATAACAAGGGATTTTCTGAATATATAAAGTTATATTTTTGCTACCCCTTATTTTATTTGCATGAAAAAGTGAATTAGATAACAGTGCTATGATTTTTTTTTGTGAAGTTCATAATTCTATTGCTGAAAAAGGAAATGTGTACATAGATTACAAAACTGGACTCTTTTGGCTGGGCTGGCACAAAAAAGAGTTGAACCAAAGACTAGCTAGGGAGGCTTGTCTATGAAATTCAGGATTCTCCACTTGACACAACAACAAAAGAGATGGTTCAGTTTTAAACCACTCCCCTTCATAGGGAAACTAGCGTACATGATTTTGAGAATGACTGGAAGACATGAAATATAAGATTCTGAAACAAAAAACACTAAAAAACCTTGACAGAGAAAAACTAGACTGTTGGCTTATAGCTGGGAAATCTCGGAGTAACCAAGGCTAGATCACTCCCAAATTTAGGCAGAGGCTCGAAGGTGATGATGCATCCATGCTCCTCCTTGCACTCCAATTCCATGCTCTTCCCCTGCGTCCACTCCTCACTCGGCTCACTACTCTGAGCGGAAGGATGAAGGTGCTCTTGCCCCTTGGCTTGAACTAGTGTTGGTGATGGATGGGAGTCTATCAGTGAAGCCTATGGAGAAATGGGGTGGTGAGTGCCCAATCCGTCTACCAAGGTGTCTAGGTGCGCCCTAGCCAACTCAAGATAAAAATGAAGATCATGGGTCAAAGAAGTAGCCTAGGATTCTTATTGCTGATGAGGCAAGAGGGTCCATCCCAAAATGTTTTTGAGTGCCCAATATGGGCTAACCACCCTGGGGGAATCTACATATTCCTATTGCATTGACAAATAAGTAGCCTCACAGTATTCAATCTCCTCATGAATGTGCATGGGGATGCTTGGGTCATAATCCCCGTAGAAATCCCAAGACTAATAATTGGTGTCTCTCCCTCCTTGCTCCACACTACCGTGAACCACTCTTTGTTGCAGATGAGGTGCCATGATAGGCTCTAGAATTCCATAAATTGTAACCTGCACTGAATTGGCAGCTCCTGTCACCAACTCCACTCGAATCTAGAAGAGTATCTTTCATCCCCATGTTGATCCTCAATCCATTAAAAAGGGGAGGCCCAAATCCAACATAGAAGTCATCAAAGAATGTTGTCTGAAGGCACATTTACTCACCATTGCCGCCAGTGTTGGAGGGGGGAAACAACAACCCACGTAGAAGTGAGGGGCATTAAAAATTGGAGTTAGATGGACTGGCGGTCTAGGTGCCCGCGTACCTTGGCCTGCTGCCATGTTGCATGCTAGTTGTCTCAGGATTGTGGTCGTCGGTTGTCGTGAGGAAGGGAGGGTCAATTTTTGGCACAATTTTTCTAATGAACAACCACATCTGGGGATAACAATCCTATGATTGTGGTGAATGCTTGGGTGAATTAACACCTCAAAAGACATTGTTTAAGACTCTAAACTCAGACCAACACCTACAACCAACTAAAATCAACAAATAGAGATGACATGTGTAATGTTTGACAATAGTTCTCACTTAGAAATGTCGTACTAAAAGGGGTGGAAAATTAAGATCAATGGGAGTGGTATTAAACAATAGTAAGAGTTTGTTTCTACAATAATTTAATAAGCATAACTGAGTATAACTAATATCCCTTGCTTCACTATTTTGGGCCAAGCATGAGAGAAGAATCATGGTTCTGAAGGAGAAGCTTCACACGATTCAAATGCTTGTTGGTGAAGACGTTGCCTCTTACCTTACAAAGGTTAAATTTGGTCATTATGATTTAGAGGAGATTTCCCCAGATGGGTGGTATCTAGACAGTGGTGCCACATGCAATATGACAAGGGAGTGTGAGTGAGGTGTGGGATCCACATAGAAGGAGCAGTCAGTAGAAGAGAGGGTTCAATTGTATTTGAGTTAGAGTCGGGATGGACTCTAGCCTTTCATCATGTTCAATATATTCCTTGTTTGAGAATGAATGTGCTCTCAATTTTAGCCTTGGAGGACCAAGGCTATATAGTTGAGTTCATAGGACACTCAGTACAGTTATGGCCAGAGGCAGCTATGTATGTTGAGGACTCCATCATACTGTGGATTAGAGAGCGATGATTGTACTGAGTATGGGGTCAACCTATTCGTTAAGAGGGACATAGACCTAGTTATGAAGCATTTTTTAGGTGGCAGGAGGACCGCCTTAGCATACCCACATGGTGGGAATGGACCCAGTTGGAAGAGGTGGGATACTCAGATGACTTAAGTAGAGCTTTAGTAGGTATCCATAGCATAGATCAGGTCGAGTTTCCAGATTCAGAGGAAGCAGGATGCTCCAATTCAAAGGGAGTAGTAGCAACTACATACATAGATCATGGAGGAGGTAGCTTCAGCCAAAATGACTCCCTGCTAAGAGGGACTATTAGTTTTCTATGTAGTGAGGTTTGTAGTGAGGTCATTACTTTCACATTGGGTGTGTCTAGCAATGTGAAAAGTACCTTTATGTATCTCATCCATGACCAATGGGTTTCTTCATTCAATAGGTATGGAATCTCTACAAATGCAATTTCAAGGCATATCATTGTACCTACCACTAGGCCTGTTATTATATACCCGAGTGTCTGGTATGATTACCCTATTGATTTACTTATCTCATGCAAATAGAAACACTAATATTTGAGTATCATTGCACAAATTTGAGGATTTATATACATCCCTGTATGTTCAACTACAAAGAACATATCTTAAAATCTCAATATCCTTGATCTAATCTCTAGTTAAAATCTTAATAAAATTTGACCTTCAATATTGACTCTAAAATATGGGGACATATAGACTAGTTAATTCTCAAACAACATTTGAAGCATATTACAGTGCCAAAATGTCCTAGATAAATATTCATTTCTGAAATATAGGAGAAGAAGATGTATAGATGAGTTAACTCTCAAAGGATCTTCAAGGCAAACATAATCAAATATAGAACAAAATGCAGAGTGTTGGCACTTAAGGTTATGTAATAGAATTTACAGTTGATACTTAAATTGTATAAAAAAAAATTATGATCTTTACTAACATTTATTAGAATTGTTGCATGTTTTACATCATTGGAATGACATATTAGTTGTAACTTTTTTTAAAAAAAATTATGGTATGTGCAATTTAATATGATGTAATATGATTATGGTTTCGTTTCGTATGTTGTAATATTAGATATATAATAGAAAAATAAATTATTGCATGAAATAAATAATAACTTTTCATTTTAAATGTTTTTTTTGCAGAACACAGGTCTTCCATAAGATCAAGATGATCCTCATGATATAGATCCAGAATATCTTGGTTATGGTACAAATCACATGGCAAAGGATGATGATGATGCAGATACAGAAGACATCAAGGCTGATGATGATGATGATGACGACGAAGATGATCATGATGATGATGATCATGATGGTGATGATGATGATGAGGCAGTTGCTGGTAGTAGCTAGTGACATTCATGATCATATAGACTACATCATGGATCATTGCTAATATATCGTTATGATGCCTCTTTTCATGGTTACTATCATATGTATCATGTTCACGGCCTACGATACCATATTATTGAGTTGTAACATTTTGACATGTATCATTTTGACTTATACCATTTGGACATGTATCATCTTGACTTGTATCATTTTGAGTTACATAATTTATCATTTTTACTTATATCATTTGTACATGTATCATTTTTACTTATGTCGATTGTTGGACATGTAGCATTTTGACATGTTATTGATCTACTGGCATATTTGACTTTCACTTGTTTTAGTTATATATGATGATGATCTTATGAATATTGACTTGTCAATTTATATATATTGAAAGTGGTTGATGATTTTTGGATGGATATTTATTACATATGATGATTTTAATTTACTACTCAGGATGGATGTTGTCAAATTCAATTCAATTATAGATATTTGACTCACTTGTTTTAATTATCGATTATGATCATGTTATAATTATTATCTTGTTATTTAATATATACTGGATATCGTTGTAGATTTTATTTTTATGGAGATTTAATAAGTATAATGATGTTGTTAATTTTTATGGATGTCCATTTCCTAAAAATTATTTATAAATGTTATCCTATAAAATATTTCAAATGCTTCAGGGGTCTTTATTGGACGGAGTGCAGATCACTGAGTCAGAGAATATTCTATCAAACAGGTATGTGAGCTTGTCTCGCAAAGAGGATAGAATAAGATGGAGCTGCTCAAAATCTGGGGAGTATCAAGTTAAGCTAGGCTATAAGGTGAAAGATGGGGTGGTTAGAAATCAAGATTGGCCCACTCACCTTTTTTGGAAAAAATCATGCCTCCCTTAGGCTGGAGTTTTCACATGGTTAGCTTTACAAAGGAAGATCTTTACAGAGGATAGGCTGAAATTGGTAGGGGTTCAAGGTATCGGTAGATGCCCTCTTTGTAAAGACAACGAAGAATCAGTTGATCATATCCTCCTTTCTTGCTCCTATACAATTTTTTTTTGGAAATTCTTTATGATTAAATTGAACTGGAACTCCCCTCTACCAACAGATTTAAGGACTTATTTCAAATGCAATATGACTTACTCTATAATCATATGAGTTATTTAAGAGGCATGATATATTTAACTAATTAAATTGAAATAAAAAATATTAAATTATTAAATGGAATCAAAACAAGAAGCATTTTTAGAAGCAAAAAGGAAGTAACAATGGAATACAAACTAGAAGCAAACTAGAAGCAATCTTGGAAGCAAAACTTGGCGTTATCTAGGAAGCAAAAATAGAAGCAATTCAAGTAGCAAACAAAGAATTAATAATGGAAGCAATTTTAGAAGCAACAAAATATGCAATAATAGAATCCATATTAGAAGCAACAAAAGATGCAAAAATGGAAGCAAAGCTAGATGTAACAAGTGACATTATATCAGAAGAAAAATTGGAAGCAAAATTGGAAGCAAAACTAGAAGAAAAACTGGAAGAAAATTGGAAGCAAAATTGGAAGAAAAAATGGAAGCAAAATTGGAAGCAAAACTGGAAGCAAACCTAGAAGCAAAACTGGAAGCAAACCTAGAAGCAACACAAGACGCAAAACCAAAAGAAAAATCAGAAGCCAAACTAGAAGCAACAAAGGATGTCATAATGGAAGCAAAACTTGCCATCAATTAGAAAGCCAAAAAAGAATCTATTTTTGTCGCCATACTAGGAGCAAAACAAGAAGCACGACTGGGAGCAAAACTAGAAGCAAAAATGGGAGCAAACATGAAAGAAAAACTGGAAGCCAAATTGGGTGCTAATTTAGGTGTTATTTATGACATTAAATTGGTCGTGCTTCCCGGTGCTATTCCTAGTGTTGTTCTAGGTGCTAAAGGAGGTGCTATTGCTTGCGCTACTTTTTCGGTGCAAAATCTGATGCAAAAAATGGCACCGAAGAGAACATGCACTTTGGCACCGAGATTTGTGCTGGCAAAAGTGTCCAATTCATGAACTCAAATGTACTAAATTTCGGTGCTATTTTAGGCGACAATTGTCTATTTTGTTGTAGTTCTTGGAGGCACAATTTGAGATCTTGTGAATGAATAAAGATGAGAACATAAAATCCTACTTGCAGAGGGTAGATGAGTTAGTAGGTGGAATGAGAGAACTTGGTGCACAAATAGATGAATCTAGGATAGTGAAGAAGGTACTCAGAACACTCCCTAATATATACAATGAAAAGGTATCTACTATAGAGGAAATTGTAGATTATAATACTTATACTAAAGATCAGTTGATTGTGTTGAAAATGAAGGTGAAATTGTAGCTTAAAACTTGTAAACCTATGTGACTATAGATTTAATTAAGTGTTCTTTCTCACAATTCTTTGTGAATGATTAATCTATTTAGATCAATTCTTTGTGTATGATTATTCTATTTAGATCAATTTTACCAATTGTAGAAAGAGATAAAAGATTGTAGAAGAATGTAGACAAAAGATAGAAGTGACACAACATATACATGGAGAAACCCTTTCGGGAAAAAACTCCACCAGAATTAATAGTGCTTGTATTATTTAATGTTAGAACAAGATTACAATAATACTGTATCAATCTGTGATTGATATGCTTCCTTGCCTTCAACAATCCTTCTTCACAACCTACACAAAACTCTCATACACTTTATGCAGCACAAGCTATCCATGCATTCCATGTGACCAAGCATGAATCCACACATCCCATGCGATGCTTCAAACCCTCACACATGCACAAGATCAACCTCCTAGCCTACTGCAAACTCTAATGCAATTGCTGCAATAAATAGATAATTAATGAGCATGTAAACTCATAAGAGTTATCAAATACAATAGCATAAATCTCCTCACAAAAAACCACACCTAGATTGTGCAAGTAGAGTTCCACACTGTAACATGAAGTCAAAACCAAAGTCTCCTCAATTTAGGCACCCCAAAATGAAGACTTAATTGATCGTTGGTCAAGAAAATATCTTGCAAGCATCACCTCAAAGTTGGCAACCCAAGAATGGGCCCACTTTAACTGAGCCTTGTAAATATCTTCTCATGCAAAAGGTGTTAACTCAAAGATGCCAACTTTGGCCGCCCAAGGTTGGTCCAGGTCAATCTTAGTTAACTAAAACATCTCTCCACCAATTCATGCAAACATCATGCATGACTGATCATCTCCACTTAACTGAAACTATCCACCTATTATCTGTCATGCAACTGAAGTCATTAGTCATGCAACTCAAGTCAACTAACATGCAACTCAATTCAACTAGCATCCAACTCAAAATAACTACATGCAACTCAAGTCAACTAGTATGCAAGTCAAGTCAACTAGCATGCAACTCAAAATAACTACATGCAATTGAAGATAACTGAGTCATAACTAAACTGAACTGATAGTGCCACTCCATTCTTGTAAATATCAATCCCTATTTTGTAGGAGCAAAACATGTGTTACTGAAGTGTTACCAATTCTCCAAATATTTATTAACAACACAATCAAAGAATCTGTTGTTAACAACACAAATCCCAAAAGGTCAAGCATAACCATAATCTCTAAACCAAGAATATTAAAACACACTTATTTTACAAATCCGTAATATCACAATACTACAAGGTCCCACTACAGCCAAAAAATCTTCAAACTTTTAAGATAAAAGTGTCCCAAACTCTACCCAACCATTAGCTCTGATACCAAATGTTGAAAATGAAGGTGAAATTGTAGCTTAAAACTTGTAAACCTGTGTGACTGTAGATTTAATTAAGTGTTCTTTGTCACAATTTTTTATGAATGATTAATTTGTTTAGATCAATTCTTTGTGTATGATTATTTTGTTTAGATCAATTTCACCAATTGTAGAAAGAGATAGAAGATTGTAGAAGAATGTAGACAGAAGATAGAAGTGACATAGCATATACGTGGAGAAACCTTTTCGAGAAAACCTCCACCAGAATTAATAGTGCTTGTATTATTTAACATTAGAACAAGATTACAATAATATTGTATCAATCCTTGATCGATATGCTTCCTTGCCTTCAACGATCCTTCTTCACAACCTACACAAAACTCTCATACAATTTTTGTAGCACAATATATCCATGCATTCCATGTGACCAAGCATCAATCCACACATCCCATGCCATGCTTCAAACCCTCACACATGCACAAGCTCAACCTGCTAACCTATTACAAAATCTGATACAATTCTTGTAATAAATATAAAATTAATGAGCATGCAAACTCATAAGATTTATCAAATACAAGAGCATAAATATCCTCACAAAAAACCACGCTTAGATTGTGCAAGTAGAGTTCCACACTGTAACATGAAGCCAAAACCAAAGTCTCCTCAATTTAGGCACCCCAAACTGAACACTTAACTGATCATTGGTCAATAAAATATCTTGAAAGCATCACCTCAAAGTTGGCACCCAAGAATGGGCCCACTTTAACTGAGCTTTGTAAATATCTTCTCATGCAAAAGGTGTTTACTCAAAGATTCCAACTTGGGCACCCAAGGTGGGTCCAATTCAATCTTAGTTAACTGAAACATATCTCTCCACCAATTCATGCAAACATCATGCATGATTGATCATCCCCACTTAACTGAAAGTATCCACTTGTTATTTGTCATGCAACTCAAGTCATTAGTCATGCAACTCAAGTCAACTAACATGCAACTCAAGTCAACTAGCATGCAACTCAAGTAAACTAGCATGCAACTCAAAATAACTACATGCAACTGAAGATAACTGAACCATAACTGAACTAAATTGAACTAAACTAAACTAAATTGAACTGAACTAATAGTGCCACTCCACTCTTGTAAATATCAATCCCTATTTTGTAGGAATAAAACATGCATTATTGAAGTGTTACCAATCCTCCAAACAGTTAACTGAAGCAAGGTGGGTTCCACCTTCCATGTGGGTGCCCCATGTGCTCCTATTATTTAGGAACTCTTCTTGGACATCCCCACATGTTCCTATTATTTAGGAATAATTACAAATTTCAATTTACATGTTCATTTCATTCGAATTTAATCTCTTTCTAATCCTAGTGTTGGGGAACACTTTCCAAGGACTTAGGAGATCCATGAAATATGTTTAGGATTGCAATTAAATGGCATCCTATTCCCAACAGATTGGTACTATAACCTCTTATGAAATGAGAAAGCTTGGATTGAAAAATGGAACAAAGAAAACAACTGCATTCAAGATTGCAAAGATGGAAGATCCAAATGTAGAAAATTTTGATGAAGTGGAAGCAAATTTTGTAAGAAGAATGAAACAAGGCTCCGGTAAGTATCAAGGTAAATTACCATTCAAATTTTTTAGTTGTGGAAGAATAGGTCATTATTCTTTAAGATGTCCAAAAAGAGGTGAAAGAAATAAACATAGAGAAGGTAAAGAAAATAAAGGAAAGATGATCAAAAGAGCATATTATGTTAATGAAGATGTTGGTATTTATGATGATGAGTTTGATTATGGATATTTTGATGATAATGAATTCTTTTTCCTGGCTTTAAAATATGAATCTACTGTTGCTAACACTGGAAGATGCGTGAAGGAAAGTACTTCGAAGAAAGTTGAAGGTATTGTGGTCTTTGCTCTTCATGCTAAAGAGGAAAAGAACTACTGGGCTGTTGATAGTGGTTGCTCAAATCACATGACCAGTGACAAAAGTAAGTTTTTTAAACTTCAAAAATATGATGGAGGCTTAGTTAAGTTTGGAGATGATTTTGGTGCTAAGATCTATGGGATAGGTTTAATCAGTTTTGATGGCAAGCATAATACTGATGGTGTCTACTATGTTAAGGGTTTGAGGCATAATATCTTGAGTGTTGGATAGATGTTTAAAAAGGGATATAATCTTGTGTTCAAGGATGAAAAATGTGAAATCAGGAAAGGATCTGGAACTATTATTTCTATTGGTAAGAAGACTGAAGGAAAAAATTATCAACTTAAAGGAGCTAATGGACATTGCTTTATGTCTCGAATTAATGACAGTTGGCTATGGCACCGGAGAATGTGTCATATGAATTTTGACAACATGGTGAGAATTAGTGCAGTACAAGCTGTGAGAGATTTACCAAGGATTACAAAACCTGTTAATGCAATCTACAAGGATTGTCACTTTGGAAAGCAAGCTAGAAACAACTTTAGGTCAAAGGAATGATCTAATACAAGACTACTAGAATTGATTCATACATATCTTTGTGGTCCTACAAGGGTGAGAAGTCTACCAAGTGTCAGGTATTTTATGCTTTTGATTGATGATTACTCTAGAATGACATGGGTTACTTTTCTTAGAGAGAAATATGATGCATTAGGAAAATTCAAAGCATTTAAGGAAATGTTTTAGAATGAAACAAATTTGAAATAAAATGTTTGAGGTCTGACAGAGGTGGTGAATTCACCTCTAATGAGTTTAACATGTTTTGTGAAGTACATGTGGAATAAGAAGACAATTTTCTACCCCTAGAACTCCTCAGCAGAATGGAGCTATTGAAAGAAAGAACAAGACAATTCAAGAAGTTGTTAGATCAATGATAACAGAGGCAGGTCTACCATAATTTTACTAGAGAGAAGCAATTCACACTGTTGTTTATGTGTTCAACCGAGTTCAAGAAAAAGCTAATAGCACTAAGACCCCCTATGAGCTATGGTGTGGAAGGATTCCTATTGTCAAGAGGATATTCAGATATATAAATGGCACTCTAAATTATGGCTTATGGTATCCTAGGGATACTAATTTTATACTAAGTGCTTATACAGATGCAGATTGGGCAAGTTCCACTTATGATAGAAAAAGTACAAGTGGTGGTGTGTTCTTTCTTAGATGTAGATTGGTATCATGGTTAAGCAAAAAGCAAGATTTAGTTTCCTTATCCACTGCAAAGGCTGAATATATTATTGCAGCATCTTGTTGCACACAGGTTTTTTGGATGAGATAGACATTGAAGGATATCAAAGTAATGTATGATGATCCCATCTCTATTTTTTGTGATAATACAAGTGCAATTAGCATTTCAAAGAATCCAGTGATGCACTCAAGGACAAAGCATATATCTATTAGGTATTTTTTTTGACAAAGAAGGTTATGGAGAATGAAGTAAAGCTTGAGTATGTACCTACAAAGGATTAGATTGTTGACATATTTACTAAGGCTCTTCCTAAAGATACTTTTGAGTATCTTTGGGAGAATTTAGGGGTTATTGCCCCTCCTTTCTTGAACTAGATGCATATGGAGATGCATCAGTACAGTGGATCTATGGATCTATCTTCCTTTTGGACTGATGTTTGTTGGCTACCTCTCAGGGGGAGCAGGTAGTGTCATGTGTTGTCATTGTGCGGTTTTTGGGTGTACTCCTAAGGGGGAGTATTTAGTACTGGTAATTTTCTTGGTGAAAAAGGGGGAAAAATGTAAAATATCTTTTTCCTTTTCCATTGATGTCAAAGGGGGAGAAAGTATCATGTGAAAAAATTTATCTACATGAGGGCACATAAAGTAAAAGAAAGCAGGAGATTGATGGTTTAGAGTTGTTGTGTTGTATTTGATGGTTTTCCACATCATGTGTTGCCATCAATGACAAAGGGGGAGATTATTGTAAGTATGAAGGTGTTGTCATTGATGTCAACTAGTTGTTGTCATTGTTTTCAAGGTAGTTGGTTATTGATTGTATATATTGAGGATATTGAGAAAATTGTAATAAAAAAGGTTTGGAGGTATTCGGTGTATGCTCTAGGATATGCTCTTAGATGTGCTTCGTATTGCTTCTATGCTTGTGCAATCTTGAATTGTTCATGGTTGTTGGTAGTTGCTATATCTAGAATTTGGGCTTCTAGATTGTCGTATAGTGTGATATATTTTGATTAGTATGTGAACTATGCATTTCGGTGTGTCTAGCTATGGTTTGGGAGAAATGTAATTGCTCTGGATTTCTCTGAATTTTGGTTTCACGACTTGCGGTTTTGAGAATAAGTTGATAAGGTCGTGTTCAAGTGAAATTTGTTGTCTAAAAAGGTTGGACTAAGTTAAGGATGTGTGTGCTTAATGGTTTTATGTGTTTTACATGGGTGTTGGTCGACCTTGTGTTAAACACTACTAGTAGAAATTATTGAAGTGTGTTGAGGCATGTTGGGACTCACTTAGGTCTTCATTAAGTATGTGTTTGGGTTGCCCTCATTCTAATTCCACCGTAGAATGTTATGGCGTCGACCTAATTTGAATTTGTAAATACAAATTGTGTTTGGCCGACCTTGGAAGGGTTTCAAGGTTGAAGATGGTATAAGTACAAGTTGATGTTTGCGAAAGGTAAGATAGATGTGAGATATGTATGTGAGATGCGAATTTGAGCAGAGTAGTGTGAATTTCATGTTAGGGTTCTGAAGGCAGTGAGATGAAGGCATCCGAGATCTTTCATGTGAGACTACGAAACTGTGCAAGATATTGTGGTAGAATCTCCATTGCATTAAGAAGTGTTTCTCTCTGTGACAATCCTCTTTTATCTTCTTTGTAATTTTGTGGCAATGAGCCCTCTTTAGATAGTGTGTCTTGTCTTAGAAGTGAGCCTTTCTAGCAGTGACCCTTTGTATTCAGTTTTGGAATTCTTTATATTGTGAGCTAATCCTTACTATGGATTTTCCCTCATTGGGTTTTCCACGTAAATCCGGTGTTATTGTGTGCATGGTTTTATTACTTAAGTATCTATTCTACACTTAATGATTAATCACACTAGAAGAGTAAAGGTTATATGAATGCTTGTAAATCTAATTTCTATTGAGGGTTTTGAAGCTTAAAATTGCTACAACTGATTCACACCTCACCCCCCTCTCATTTGTCTTGTTCAATAGGTTCAACTTGAAGGACTCAAATTCTCATTTAAAATTTCAAGACAATAAGTTTAACCCGAATATTGGAATGCCAATATATATCATATGTTACTTTACCACATGATTTTTAGAGAAAGGTGAGGTACTTGGTTGATAATTTTGGTAGAAAAATATAAATAAAAGGTGTATAAATAGAAGGATTATAGACAAGAAAAAGTGAGTAGAATAATATACTCAATTTGTAGCAACAAGTATTAACAGTATAAATTCCTTGCCCATTCTTTCAAACATGGTTCAATAATCAAGCTATGGAAAACCTTAAGTTTGAGTGAAATTCTATGATATTTTATTTTAAAATATTTTAAACTTACTAATTTGTGTCAAATAATGACTAGGTTCAATGGAAAATGAAAGAGTTTTCAATTCCTTAACATTTTTGAAGTCAAAGTTATGCAAAACACTTGAAAATTTTGATAAATGCTTGAGGTTGTATATGACTAGATATGATGTTTAAACATTTCCATTTGATAAATCTATTACAATTTGGAAGTCTAGTTCTCAAAGAAGAGGTGTATCAAATATTTTGTTTGAGTTGAGTGAAGACCATCCAAGTGCTTCAAAAGGTTTTTTAAGGAGATAGTTCAAATATTAGGCAGCAAATAGGAATATGGTTCCTAACCAATGTCCAACATAAACAACATATATATTTAGAAAATTATTGGATCTTATTAATAAATTGTATTTTAGTCGATTTCATTATGGACATGATGCATTAATATGCAATTAGGATCCAAAATCTAGATGTCAATTATGTAATTCCATCTACCAATTCATACAAATAATAAATTCACAAGTTGTATGTCAATGGTGTTATTTATTTTCATTGTATTCAAATTTGTATGTAGCTATCATATTCTTCCATGATCAAACTCTTTGTTTTGTGGTCATGGTAGACCAGCTCATCAACATTTAAATATGATCAAAGAGATTTGCCTTTGTATTATGTTTAATCATTAACTTGTTGTTGATGATTACCATTCTTTAAGTGATTTTTTAGGACCCAAAGTCCTAACCATTTTCTTATTTAATTATTTTTGTGTTAAGGTAGAAGTAATAAAAGCATCAAGTGCATATTCTTTTTAAGTCATTTTTTTGTCTAGTTTATCCCATATGCTTGGGAGGTAATAGTTTTATTTATTGGAATTAATAAAAAAATAGAAGGTTTTTAGAGTACAATAGGTCTTCATGAATTATATTGTAAAGATTATTTCTCAAGGAAGTTTCCCCCTTGAAGAGGCCTACAATTTATTATAATACAATTCTAATATTTAATACAATATAAATTTTTTTTTTGAAAAAACAGGTAAAAACTTAATTGAAATCAAGAAGTAAACAGTACAAAGAGATCAAGGATCCTGAATGAACCCAAGAAAATAAAGCATAAGAACACTCAGCCCAAACAAAACCACCACCCACACAACCACAAACACCTCAACCAACCAAATCATCAAAAAGGGCCCTCTCTAATTCTTGACGCTAATTAGGGGATAATTGCCCTCGGCCCTTAATATTCCAGTCATCATCCTACTCCAAAGCCCACTTAGCCAAATAATCAATAACCCTCTTCCATTCACATGGGATGTGGGTAAAAGACACCACCTCTAGCATTGAGCACATCTACATAATTTGACAAACAACTAGAGCAAGCTGCCAATTAACATCAGTCAATTTTTGCTCTTCAACAAATTAATAATAATCTATGAGTCAGATTCATAGATAATCTTACGCCAACCTAAATCACAAGCACGATCAATAGCCCAGAGAATCGCCAACCCCTCCATAAATTTGTTAAAATGCTTCCCTTTATGAAAGGAGAAGAAGAAAATAACTGAGCCAAAACAGTCTCTTCCAATTCCACCAATACCAACAGGCCCAAGATTACCCCTAGAGGAACCATCAGTATTGATCTTCAAAATATATATCGAAGGATACAACCATATACCAACCCTTTGAACCTTCTTTTTAGCCCGCTTACCTCTTCTGACATAAGCAGAGCCATAGGTCAATCCCTGTAAGCCCATTATATTCACAATCTCATCATCACTCCTTTCCAAAGGATATACCACTTCACATTTAGCTTCCACTGTCTCCTGGATCATACCAACAATTCTATGACAAACCTATTGAACCATCGACCTATCCCCACGAAAAATCCTATTATTCCTTTCTAGCCAAATTTTCCAAAGAATGAAGGTAGGATCAATGCACCAAACAATCTGGAGGAAAGAGGCCTGAGAGTGAGGTCTTCCCATACTGCTCTAGAACTCAACAAGGGAAGAAGCATGAATGCAAGGATGCTTCCAAACACCCCACCAAAAATTCTAAAGAAACATAGAGAAATAGAAATGGAGAAACAAGTGGGAAGAATCCTCCTCACTGCAACCACATAGAACGCAAATAGAAGGGCCATGGAATCCCCACTTCCGAAGATTGTCCCAAGTCAAACATCTATTCCAAGCCAAATTCCACACAAAATAATTACACTTTGGCCATGAGAACTTGTTCCACACATTTTTCCACCAAGGAACCTCCACCCCACCAAACTTACGAGCCAGCAACTCCTGAAACCCACTAGCCATTGTGCCGCCAAAAAGTGTAGCCTTTGACACTTTTCACTCATTTGGACCCTTGCCTATGGATTTTGGACCATTTTCAACCTCTTTTTACCCCTTTCCAAGCCTTGTGCCAAAGTGTTGTAAGGTGTTGCAATACATTTTTACACTTTCCTAGGCTTGTCATCCCTAAATCAACCCTTTCCTATGCTATAATGACCCCTTAATAAACATATATGCCTTATTTTAGTGTGTTTTGTGAGACAATCCCGACAAGCAACAATAATCCTAATTTAATCCTCAAAAACCAATCAAAAATTGCCAAGGTGGACTAGGTCACCACCTTGGGCGACTTAGCCCCATGTGGCATAAAATTCAAATTTAACTTAATTTTCTTTTGGGATTTGGTCTCCTAAACCCTAAGGTCAGCCTGTGTGGTGTTATTTCAGGAAAATTAGGGAACAGCTTGTATAAATAAGGGCTTTTCTCATATTTTTCACCCTAATCTTCAATCTCCTAAGCTTCATTTTTCTCCTCTCCTCTCATTCACTCATATCTCCTTCTTCTCAAGCAAGCTAGGGTTTTGAGTACTCTAAGCCAACAAGAGATCTCTCAAGAAGCATTCAAGGGATGAATATTCATTGTTGCAACTCAAGATCTATCATCAGGGAAAGGTAAACTCCATCACTCCTTTGTTTCATGCTTCATTTCATTTACATCTTCATTTGGTTTGATTACTCAAAAGGGGTTTGACCAAGGCAAACCTTCATGCCCTAACAATCAACAAGTTTTTCCTCCTAGTGGGATTTGCAAGTCTTGTAGGAAGATTTGGCAAAGAACCAAGGTGGAAGATCATTCAACAAATTTTCAAAGCTCTTCAAGGTTGAAGAAACTCTAGTTGGAGCTTTCAGAACACTTGCAGACCAGAATCTTCACTTTCGAGACTAGATACCTGGATGAGCAGAAAGTACAAACCGGGGGCTTCCATTTCCATTCTTTGGTTTTTAGAAATTCAGAAGAAGACTAAGTTGCCAACAATGGCGACCTAGTCCCACTGAACCTATTTTTTAGAGCTTTTGGTAGATCTAGATACCCATTTGGCCGAAACAGACTCCTAAGCAATTTTCCAGAATTTTCCCTAAACTGGACTAAGTCGCCCAAAGTGGCATAAGTGTCCTAACAAGCCTAAATTCTAGAATCAGTAGCATTTCCAGCCTCCAATCCAGTCTGCAATTTATTTCCAGGTACACCTCTTCAATTTCATTCATTTTTGTAGTTGTTTGTTTATGTTTCTTAGGTTATTTGTATATCATAATGTGTTTTCCAAAATTTCACATTCCTTAGATTTTGCATTAATATATCATCTCCTCTCTTAGGTTACTGCATTTGGATCATTACATTTTTAACACCTCATTCACACACACATCAACTTAAGCCCCTAACCCCTTTGAATGTAACCCATGCATTTTGGCCTACTTCTCTCTCCTTTTAGGTGAAAAACCCTAGAAGTGTTAGAGAATCTTTTCGTGCCAAAATCTTCATTACAGCCACAGTGAAAGAATCCTTAGGACCCAGACTCCAAGCAAGAATATCCTTATCCCTAAGAGAGTTGCATTGTCTATCAGCTAAAATATTTTGAAGTTCAACACGGTCCTCCTCTGAACCAATAGCAGGCCACTCTCTAGGTTCCTTCCACCTAGTCACCTACATCCACCCATAGGGATAAGAAAATTTAAAATCAATCACCCTTGACCATTGGACCTCCAAGAAGCACTGGAAAAGATTCAAAAAATTAGGATACTGATGCAAAATGGGGGTAAAAATCATCCCAAGAATCAGACCAAAAGAGAGCCTCAACCCCCCTATTACATATCCAAAATTTTCCCTTCTTGATTAGTGTAGCCCCTTTCTTAAGAGTACCCCAAATCACAGAACCTTTCCCCACCAGAGGGTAGTGGGGAATCACCTCCTTTGGAACCCCCCGAAGGTACTTGTGAGGTAAAATCCTGGCCCATATATGATTCTATTCTAAACACCACCTCCAATAAAGCTTAGCAACCAATGCCAACCCAGACAAAAACTACTACAGCAATCCAAGACCCCTAAATTTCTTCAGACTACACACAATATCCCACTTCACAAGGCTCCACTTAGAAGAAGACAAGCTACCTACCCATAAGAATTGTCTAGCCAAATAATCCAAATCCTTAACAAACTCAACTGGAGCTACCTGGAGCATACACCTATAGATGGGAAGAACCTGCACCATAGACCTAAGCAGTTGAACAAGCCCAGTAAAGGACAACCATCTATGAGTCCAATGATTAACCTTCACACAAAACTTGTCCAAAATATTCTACCAAGAACCACTAGAAAGATTACCTGAAGAGATAAGAATGCCAAGATAGGTTAAAGGGAGAGATCCAATCTGAAACCTCAAAATACGAGCAATCCTCTGTTGAATAGGCCATGAAGTATTGAAGAAGAAAATAGAAGATTTATCTTCATTAATCCTTTGACCAGAAGCAACAAGATAAGTATCTAAGGCCTTGTGAAAATTAGTGGCTTCTATGACCTTATCCCCACCCATCAAAGCAATATCATCAAAAAATTGCAAGTGTGATTGAGGAGGTAAACCATTGCCCCAGACCCAACCTTGGATAAGACCACACTCCACATTGCTCTTCAACACTCTTCCCAAACCTTCTGCCATAAGAATAAATAAATAAGGAGAGAGAGGATCCCCTTGTCGAAGACATATGGACGCCCCAAATAAAGAAGACAATTCACCATTTATCAACACCAAAAAAGAGGTGGTTGTTACACAACTCATAACCCACATAATCCATTCCTCAGCAAAACCAAAAGCATAAAGAACCTTACACGAAAGGGTCACTTAACTCTATCGTAGGCCTTTTCCATATCCAACTTGATGAACATAGATTTTTCTTTAGAGTTCGTCATGGAATGAATAGTTTTAGTAGAAATGACCACACCATCTAGGATTTTCCTATCAGCCACGAAGCCACCCTACTCCTCAGAAATAAGCTTGTTGAGCCACCACTTCAACCTCTCAACAATCAACTTGGAAAGAATTTTGTAGACCACATTATAGAGAGAGATAGGCTGGAACAAACTTAACTAGTCAACACCATCACATTTCGGTATGAGAGCAAGAAAGCTAGAATTCATAGCCCTCAACATCTGCTTGTTCCTCTAAGATTCACGAACCACCCCTTGAAGATCCATTTTTATAATATCCCAAAATTCTTGAAAGAATTCAATCGGAAAGCCATCCAGACCTAGAGCTCTCCCTTTCTTCATCTAAACAATAATGGCCTCTAATTCCTCCAAGGAAATACCCCTCAAGAGGTGCCCATTCATCTCCATAGAAACTGGAGAAGGGATACAAGTCAAAACATGGTTTTCCTCCATTAACAAATTAGGTGAGTCCTCCCTAAACAAAGAAGCAAAGTACTGTGAGGCTTCCTTGGAAATATCCCCAAAACAAGTCAAATGCACACCCCTATCATTAAGAAGAAGAATGATTGAATTACCATGTCTCCTAGCCTTCACAGATTTGAAGAAGAAAGTAGTGTTTATGTCCACCTCCTACAGCCAGTCAATTCGAACCTTCTATTTCCAGTAAATCTCCTCCCACAACTCTCACTCATCTAGAGCCTTCAAATCCCTCGCTTCCTCCTTGAGAGAGTCCTCCAAAAGACTAGATTCCCTAATCTCACGGGTCATAGCATCCAAATCATCCTAAGTAGTAGCCTTAGCATGGAAAATATTTCCGAAACACTACCTGTTCCACCTTTTGAGCTGGTACTTCACATACTGAAGTTGCTTGGAAAAGGAGTAGATCGCATTGCCAAAAGCATGCCTACCCAATTTCCACCACTCAACAACATAATCTTGCAGAGAGGGATCCCACAGCCACATAAGCTGAAACATGAAGGAGGGAGAATGGACAATACGAGCCGAAGTGACGGATAGCTTGATAGGCCAATGATCTAAACCCCTCTAATCTAGAATCTTAGAGCTAGTAGACTAGGGTCCACCAACCCAAAAGCAAGAAACCAAGAACCTGTCGATCCTCTCAATGATACAGTCATCCCTAATTCTCCTAGTATTCCAATCAAACTATCCATTATTGAGCTTAATATCAATAAGGTTCAAAGCAAAGATATTATCCCAAAGAAGAAAAGCAGAAGGCTCCAACCTCAACATTCCCCCCCCCCTCTTTTCATCCAAACTAGTAATAGCATTGAAATCGCTAGCAATTATCCAAGGAAAAAGAAGAGAAAATCTTCAAATAAACTAAATGTGAGACCACATTCGTTGCTTACCAAGCAAATCAATAGGAGCATAGACATTGGAAAGAAGAACAATTTCACCAGTTTCTAGACTTGATGCCACCATTGAAATAGAGGACTTACATGACACCCACCAAAGAGGACAAATCTTCAATGGATTCCATAAACAAGCCAAACCCCTTTCATTACCTTGGGCACCAATGCACTAGCATTGACCTCACCCCCAAATTTTAGGAACTAAAACACTCATGTTCACAACAGACAACTTAGTTTCCTGTAAGAAAAGTACATCGGGAATATGATTTCTCACCAAATCAGGAACAACTTTTTGTCGAGGGACACTGTTCAAGCCCCTAACATTCCATGATATGATAATCATTTTTTAGGGTTGGAAAAGTGAGAATCAAGGGTCTTAACAGAACTTGATTCCACCAACGTCTCCCACATCATCTTAATCTTCTCCAAATCTTTCTTTCTCCCGACCTTGGAAGGATTCTCAAGAGCCCCTTTCTAATGGTCTTTCTATTGAAGCCCCAAAGAAGGAGAAGCCTTGCTTCCTCTTTTCGGTTCTTGCACCACCTTCTCTGCCACCTCCATATTACTCATATCAATATGGACCTCAGGACCAGATAAAGCCACCAAACCAAGATCAATATTGATTTGAATTAAGCCAACTCCCATAGTATTCTAAAGAGTGCCTGAATCATTCCCCTCCTGAACCTCCTCCAAAATACCATGATCTAGAGCTAACTGCCCAGGATTCACTTCTTGCTGACTAAGATCATCCAATAGCTCAAAGCAATTAAAGGTATCTCATTCTTGCCTCTCCTTAAAATATCTCTTCTTACCACGATTCTTGTTATGGGGCATAGCAAGAGTAAAGCCCTCATTATCTATGATAGCACCAAGAATGGAGCCTTGCCCTTCTCCACCTTAGGGGGATTGCGAGGAGGCTAGGATGACAAAGACTCTGAAGAATGAGACTTAGGACATCTTTTTTGCAAATTCCCATATTCATGGCACAACTGACATTGAAAAGGAAGGGTCTCATAATCAAACTGTTGCATCCATAAAAACGAGCCCACACAAATTTCCAAAGAATCTGGAAGAGGGTTACTCAAATCTATTTCAACACACATGCGAGCACAAGACATTACCTTCCTATCATGCGTTTGTTGAGAAGGACCCACTGGCTTCCCCAGAAACAGAGCCACCGAGTGCAAAATGTCATTCCTCCAAAACCTAGTTAGAAACCATGGAAGACACACCCAAACTGGAACACGATTCGGGAGCTCCTTAGAAGGGTTAAAACCCATATGCCATGGTTTGATAAAAAGAACAATCTTATTATGAAAATATGGTCCTCCTTCGAAAACCCTATTATGATTCGCCATACAATTAAAAACAACAATGAAGTAACCATTGGCCAGCAACATTAACTCCATCTCCCCTTCCGGGTTTTAGGTTCATCTAGCACACATCTCCAAGAATGGAAGCGAGACTCACATTCCCATGAATTTGCAAAATAAAGAATGATTTGAAAAATAGTCAACATCCTCTGCTATTGTATCTGGTTGGATCACGAGGACAGGCCTCTCTTGACTTCTTTCTAAACATCCATTCATTTTTCGGGATGTGAGGACCTCTAGACAAAGAAAACCCTCCCACCCTCGAATCTTTTGACAAGAATTTACCCTCAGGATTCTACATTGATGGTGATGAAGACTTTGTGCCTAAAGATGCACGTTAATCCATAGTCGGCATGGAGCTTGATGCTCCTTTTGGATCCATAGCAAAAAAGAACAAAGACAAAGTTACCTTATATCCGACCAGAAGAAGGAAGACAACAAAAAAAAAAAGCAAAAATGAAGGAAATCGCTCAAAGAAACCCCTCCCCGATTACAAAATAACCCTCCCCCCGGCTGAACAGACCCGCACCACTCCAACCACGAGCCCCCTCACACATGAAAATAGGCCTGCAAACATGCAGGTCGTGACCTAGCAGCTGAGGACCTGCATAGTCCACCAGCCCACGCACAGCAACATCGTCCTATCAAAAAAATCTACCCAATACAATATAACTCTTATGTTTACTATTCTAGTATATTATTTTCTATATTTTGTATTTGGGGAATCTATTGCAATAGGTTCCTCATATCAAGTATCAGAGCTCCTTTCAAGGCCAAGTTCAAGTGTAGTAAAAATTTGCTCGCAAAGCTTATATGATTGTCCATCGTGTGCTCTCACCTTGCCCTTTTGGGATCTTGGTGACTAGAATGTGGTTACAGTAATAATGATACTAATATTTTCTCCCTGTTTTTTTTCTAATAATAATTTGATTTTTATTTAGTATACAAACCCTATACTAAGAGTTTTAAAATAAGCACAAAAGATCGATCATTATGGGCTAAGCCAAATTCGATATATAGGTTATATTGAAGGATGAAGGAGTTTCCCTTCAAATTCATGACATCAAATAGATTCTATATACATTTGTGTGCTTTCACATACCCTTAAGTACATGAGAAAACCCCTTAGTTTTTTTGAAACCTAACCATAGGAAGCCATTGATCATCTATCACTTGTGGTGTACCAATAAACAGTTGGCACTAGAAAGTTACTTGCATTGTAGTAGATTTGTCAATATCTATATTCATGGGCCCACAAACTAGACACTCTCTATAATGACCTTCCAATTTTCATGGCTTTGTCCATCATGGCCTAATTGGAAGGCAATAGAAACCACCACCAATGACTATTAACTGCTAAACTCACAGAATTTTAGGATTGCACAAAGAAAAAAAAATGGAAACAACAAAGTCAATAGTAGTTTTTGGTGTTCTAGAAAAAAGTTGCAAGAAAAGGTAGTTTCTTGAGTTCCAAAATAATGACACAAAAATAACTTTTTGTTGATTTAATAAACAATTTAGAATCTGGGTAGAGTAGCATATGCAAATGGTTTGAATGTAAAAATCTAAACAAAGTTTTCATATATTGATTTGCACATCGCAAAGAAAAATGGTTTGAAGATTCGCTCCAAAAGGGTCTAGAATCAAGAAAAACTTGAAACCTATTATGATGACCTAATCTAAGTAAATGGATGCATTAGTAGCAACTAAATTAGAGAAATTGGAGTGGGGCCCCTGGCTCGATTGGCTAGAGAATCTTGTTGCAAGAAAGAGGTCATGAGGTCTAGTATCCCCCCGTCCCCATGGCACTAGAGGACATGTCGCACTAGCATCACCAATCATGTGAAAAAAAATTATTAGTTGCATTGCAGTTTATAGGGGGGCTACCTAATTCCTGTAGTCTTAAAAAAAAAAAATTAGAGAAATTTGGCTCATACATCTCATCCCTCAATGATGGATAGATCCAAATCTTAGAAGCACTATGTAACCAATTAATATTTTTACAATCATGGATCCAACTTCCACTCAAACCACCATCCTTGCATTCCAAAACTTGCTTTCCCAAGTTTGATTGTGCAAACCTTTGGTAGTTGGATCTATTTTGTTGAACAATATTTCACTCTCTATAACACTCTCTAAGGGGACATGGTTCCTATTGCTTCATTTAACTTGGTAAATAACCAATCCATTGGTACAAATGGTACCAAAATATCCATTCTAAACCCAACTGGACTATATTTATAGAGCTTCTTTTGGTCAAATTTGGACCTTTTACATATCAAGGTTTTACTGGAACCTTAACCAAATTGTCACAACTTGGTTCTATTCATGCAACTATGGGACTTTGAAAAATTGGCCAACCAAATAGAAGGCTTGATGGAAGACTTATTTACTAGTTGTTTCATATATGTCCTCAAGGAGGAAATTTGGTCATAAGTCAAAATATTCAAACCTAAGCATATGATGGGTGCCACAAGCATGGCTAAACATACAAAAGATAAGCTCATTGTTCAATGTCATTTCTCCAAGATCACTCCATTCAATCCCACCTCTTTGAATCATCATACTAACATATCCCCACTCGCTTCACCTATCAAACGTCTCATTGAATTAAACATGCAAGCTCATTAGAAAAAGGGGTTGTGTTACAACTATGACAACAAATTTATACATGGCTATCATTGTGTCCGACATAAGTCATATTTACTTGATGTGGAATCTCTAGCAAAGGTTAATGATGCCCAAGAAGCATAGGATGATGAGTAGCCACTGATTGAGTATCCAAATGTCAACCTGGATCCTAAAATTTGTGTTCATGCCTTAGAAGGGATCTCCACTCCTTAGACAATGAAAGTCAAAGGTAATTTTAACAAATAGGTTATCACAATCCTTATTAGTTATAGTATACCATAATTTTATTGACCTCAAATTGGTTAAACAAGCAAATTGTTTTGTTCATCCCTATTTTAGCTTTGAGGTCATGATAACTAATGGTGGAACCTTACCTTGTAAGAAAAAGTTCTAAAATGTTCATATTTCCATGGGCAACTACAACCTCAAATCTAACGTGTTTTCCTTATGCTTGGATGTTTGTCATATTGTGTTGGGAGCATAGTGACTTTGCACTCTTGGTCCTCTTTTATGGATTTTTCTAAACTTTGGATGCAATTCACAACTAATAATCAATACCACATGTTACAAGGCCTTACCCTTGGATCTATTAGTTTCATTAGCTCTCATTGCATGACTTTTTACTCAAAAAGGGGTCTTGTGGACTTGTTGCCCAAGATTCTATTATTCAGGTTACTAACTTTAATGCCTCAATCCACCCCAAGGATCTCCACGAGATTTTACTCTACCATTCAAAGGTATCCTAGAATCAACTAGATTATCTCCAAGATCCACAAATGATCATGTCATTCATTTTTTCCCCAAGAGAACACCTCCAAACATCTATCTTTACAAGTACCCATTTCTATAAAAGATGGAGATAAAGAAAATAGTCTAGGAATTGTTATGCAAAGGGGTCATTTGATCAAGCACTAGTCCTTACTATTCCCATGTCCTTTTGGTATGCAAAAAAGAGGGGTCTTAGCACCTCTACATTTATTTTCATGAGCTAAATAAAATTACCATCAAGGATAAATTTCCCATTCCCATGGTTGATAATCTCTTGGATGAACTCCATGGTGCATTTTTCTTCTCCAAGTTGGATTTAAGGTTAGGCTATCATCAAATATGCATCAAAGAAAGCATTCCAAAAATAGCCTTCTACACTCATGGTGGTCATTATGAGTTTTCGGTTATGCCATTTGGCCTCACTAATGCACCATCTACCTTTTGAAGATTAATAAATCAAATCTTCAATCCATTTAGATAAAATAAAATTATAAGTCTTCTATGATGATATTCTCATTTATAGTTAGACATGGGTTTAGCACCTCTCATACTTGAACCAAGCTCTTCAAATCCTTTTTTGAAATCACTTGTGTAAAATGCTCCAAATACTCATTTGGCTAGACAAAGATTGAGTATCTAAGACACATTATTTCTAAGGTAGGAGTTAAAGTGAACCAAGCTAAAATTGTTGTCATGCAAAATTGGCCTAAACCGAAAACCTTCAAGAGCCTTAATGGCTTATTAGTCCTCACGAGTTATTACCACTGCTTTGTAAAGGATTGTGGATATAATGTCACCCCCCTCATAGCCATGTTGAAAAAATATTCCTTGAAGTGGTTTGTAATTGCAAAGACTATGTTTGATCTACTTAAGCAAGTTATGTGCAGCACTCCTATTCTTTCTATGCCAAATTTCTCTAAAATACTTATCATTGAAAGTGAGGCTTCCAACTCTAGACTAGGTGTTGTTCTCATCCAAGATGGGTGACCCCTTGCCTTTACCATTAAGGCCCTCACTAGAAAAAATATTTCTTATTCCACCTATGAGAAGGAGATGTTGGCCATCATTCATGCAGTCAAAAAATGGCATCTCTACCTTGTTAGATGACACTTCATTAAAATTAATCACCATAGTCTCAAGAATTTCTTGGACCAACATGATCCCTCTTCAAAGTAATAGAAGTGGGTCACCAAGTTATGTGATATGACTATGAGATCACCTACAAAAGAGGACATGAAAATGTGGTGGTTGATGCATTGCCATGTTAGTTTGAGGACCTTCCTACTCTAACTACTTTATTAATTCCCACCCCTACTTAGCTTAATGATTTTCGTCAAGAATGTTAGCAAGAGAGTCCATGTATCCTTCTTCCAAGCCCAATTATCCATGGGATGGATCCTTTTTGCGCTTTAAGGGTCATCTAATCTTAGCTACCCAATCAACTTTCCACTTGAAACTTTTGTTTGAGTTTCATGTTGAACACCATCAATATGTCGTTCTAGTTTTTTAAAAATCTATGTATTTAAAAAGATTACTTCTAGAATCAACTATGTATGTATGTTTTTAGATCATACTCAATGATCCATCATCAAAAAAGAAAAAGAAAAAATTATTTTTTTGTTATTGATTAAATGTGTTGTTTTATGACTTGTCCCGTGGTAAGTGATAGGCCAAAACTGGGGCAAAGAATAAGAAGAATTTACGACTAGATTCAGCTTGGTCTATACGTGTCAATCCGGGGATCCTAAGCTGATGAAAGGTATCGTGGCAATCTACACAAGAGTTGAGATTCATGAGATGAGTGGTTATGAATGCAGCCTGTGAGAATAAACCTTCAGTAAATCGAAATAGAACTAGCGACAGGAATTGTCACTTCCTGACGATAGGATCTACACACACAATGAATTCTAAAACAAAACACCAATTACCAAATTCGTAAAATCCAAAGCAAGGGAATGAAACTCAAATCGACATCATACTTAATTCAAATAGAAATTATAATAACTAATTTAGTTTGAATCAATAGATAGTTAAAATCAATTAAATTATTTACAAAAATTAATTATAGAATTATGACAACCGAAATATAGAATTAAAATAATGCAGAACAGAATTGAAATCACACACCTTGCAAAATAAATAAAATATATACGTTCATCTGACAGCAGAGGAGTGGACGCCCTTCCTCCCAGCAAATCGACTGAAGGAAATAATCAGTGAACTCGTAGACTAACTCAACATATGATAATAATAGTGGTATTATATTATATCTAGATCGTCTTTGTCTATCACATAAGAGGACTTATATAGTTTTCACATAAAACAGAATATGCCCACGGTTTGAAGTTGTGAGGCAAAAAATACATCAATCAGTTATGCAAATGGACTGCAACCAATATTTCCTGAAGCTACTCAACTGATTTACATAAAACAGAGTAAGCTTAATTTGGCCTACGACCAAAATAAGGGCTCACATAAATCCTTGTTGGCAAACTATAGATTGAAAACATTCTTGTTACGACCGCAACTAAAAAATAGGAAACAAGTAGATTTTGGTTTCCTCCAAATAGCTAACACTTGAATCATAGATACTCCTTATTTAGAACCAATATTTCTGACATGGCAATAATAAGATGGTTGGTAGAGAGAAGCATGTGCTGAAGTGGCATAAGCAGCTAGGGTAATTCTCCTCTAATAATGTTGAATATGAAATATCTAACCCAATGGTGATTTACGCAGCCATATAAAATAGATTTGATGCCTCTTGAATGTGCCTTGGTAAATGTCATTGTTTGAAGAAGACGAATGCATTGAACTGATGTGGCGAAGTCCATGTGGCAATAATGGAAGAAAGAGGTAAGTGACAGGAAGTTTCCTGCATAGAAGATTCTAGGAAGATATGTGTGCTACAATATATATTTTCTTGACATAGTGGAAGAAATATTAGTAAATACAATCTTATATTATTCATTCATATATTTTATCTAAAAACTTCATTAAATATTATTTATATATATAATTATATGCAACATAAAATGGTAAAATGGTATGAGATGGAATGGAAATAGAATGTGGGAATGGATGTGAAGACATATGAAATAGGCTTAAATATAGCATAAAATGAGACATAAATAGCTCTCATCAATAAGATTGCTTGTTTGCTAGTTAACCTATGGATTGTTGGGTTTTTGTGTATGGTGATAGAATCCCTTAGTCTTAGACTCGGAAGCAATGAGATTACGTTTGAAATGTCAATTCACTTGCAGCTTGTGTGGGGAGTTTGCTAAAATAAGTTGACATCATTTATAATCTCTTGTGCGAAATGAGATTTTCAATCTTGATCTGACATGCAACATTTGGGAATAGGTTACAACCATCATGATATCTACTTGTAACTACCTAGTGAACTCACACAGCAAAATCTATTTGTTAGTAGATTTTTTTTGGAGCTGCTGTTCCCTTGATTTTTCTCCTACCAGACCTTTGTTGGGACTGCCTTTTATTTTCTTTGTAATTCTTTCAAATTTGTTTAATTAAAAAAAAACTACTAGTGAACTCTATTTATCGATTTGTATTGCTTGTAGCAACTAGGAAAACCTACACATGTCATGTTGAAGGCACTTCCAACAACTGTAATGTTTGGTCTTGTCATGCGTTGTTCCTTGTAGTAAGAATCAATGTTAGTGCATGCTGCAAGTAGGGTTATGTTAACGCCATATTTTATTTCTATTGGGCTCTTGGTGGGATCCCTATTAGCTCGGATCTCTTGCCCCAGCACTGCATCATGTTGATCTTTTGGGTGAAAGGAAAGGCAGCAGATGATGACGCTTGGCACAACCTAAATCGTTTTAGTTGATTGTGGTACTGGTCTATCAATAGATCACATTGCCTAAGGTTTTGGTAATCTATCACAACCACTGATGGTGGGAAAGAATGAATCTAAGCTGTCAGCCTAAAGACAAAAAAAGCAACATTCTCCCTCAACAGTTGATCATGAAGACAAATTGGTCCAGACCATTGAAAGAATTGAGTTAGAATGCATTGAGAAAGGTGACCAAATGGCTTTTCAGGTGTTATATGTAGCAATCAAATCAATATATATAGATTTATAACAAATCAAGAAGATGAACACTTTAATGATCTATAGATCTACCAAAACTGTTTACTTTGAAGTAAAAGCATCTTGATGTCGATCTTGCTTTGTGTTTTAACAAGTTGAAGTGGTGGTGGATCCAAGAAATAAATAGGGAACATTTGAAGGACATTTGGTATGTTGTGATTAATTCCTATTGGTCAAAAGGTAAATATCTAAAACTTCTAAAGGGTTCATCTTTTTGGAACAAATGAGATTTTGTCACAGGGAGACCAAATTGCACTTACGTATTTCGGTAGATTGTCTAATCAAGTAGTTGGCACTTTTGAGGGCTCACAAATTTATTGCATCCATTGATCTTGGAATGGATGCATCACAACCATTGAATATTATGGGCATTTAGCGAGCTTAAGTGAAATGCTCTAAGGAATTTCTAAAGAATGACACATTTTAATTCATTGTGATGGATTGGTCGATCAAATGGTGAGCATACCTAACGATCACCCACAATATTGATCTAAAAGAGAGGTTAATATGGGTTGTTGATATGGGACAATTTAAAATCATTAAGTGGATAGACCGGACCCCTAGTTTTCAAATAGAATATAATTGAGTGTGGAGTATACCAAACTTATAGATTATATATGTAAATCTGATAAAAAGGGTAAGAGTATTAGTTGATCAAGTTGGATGACTTTCTTGTAGTGATGATTAAGGTCGTTGTGGTTACATGATAAATATTCGTAGAGGTAGATATAATTTGGATGTTTGAATTGTTATCGAGAAGATGGTAGCTGAGAGAATTGATGAAAATTAAGTAGCAACTCTATTGTTTATGGAAATTGAGAAGGGAACTAACTCGTTGAGATATTGGCTATCTTCTAGCCATTTAATTTGCATCAAATATCAATGTAGTTATATTTTAATAGGTATGATGTAATTAGATTGAAGATAGGTTTTTTCCCTTCTGTATAGAAGATACAATCTAAAGGAATGTAATATAGTGCATGACGTAAGCTTATTATTGTAATTGGGCCATCCGGGTATTGAAGTTCTCTTGTGAGGTTTGATTAAGCAAATTGGAACAAGTGTCAACTATGTAGAAAATAGTGATAACTTTAAGAAACCCCCCTAAAAATATATATAAAATCTTGACGAATCTTTTGATTTTTTAAGAAAAAATATTAATTTCTATTGGTGAATCTTTCCCTTTTTTCAAAAAGATATTAATTTTATTGGTGATTTTTTTACATCACTAAAATTTATAGAAAATTTTGGCCATATGCATTAATTATGATGGAAAATCCATCCAATCTAATAATAATTCTCATGGAAAAGTAGGACCCTGAGAGTGGAAATTATTGATGGGTTTAAGGGGTAGACTATAATATTTATTTTCCACCATTGTTTTAAAATATAATATAATGACCCTCATTGTATGTTGCAAGGTAAAATGAACCCACGATCTACAATTCTCATGGGGCTCAAAATTTCTTTTAGATCATTGATCTAGCAACCCTTGTTGTACGCTGCGAGGTAAAATGTACCCACAATCTATAATGCTCACGAGACCCAAAATTGTGGGGCCCATGAGCATTACAGATCATGGATACATTTTGCCTCGTGGAATACAACAAGGGCCATTAGATTATATTATTAATCAATGGTAGAAACTAAAGATTAGAAATATGGTCCTAAGGAAACTAATAATTATAATATTATATTGGTGAATTAATATATATTTCTACTATATTATAAAAAAATTGGGAGAATCTAATCTAATCATGTATTAAATATTGTGATGAATTTTTGGGTTAAATTTTTTAATAAAATAATTTTTTTGCCGATTTAAATAAAGACTTTAATAAAATTCTGTAAAAATGTGGCGATTCAAGTCACGTTATAGCTCAAACTAAATAGCCAATTTCGGATTCCCAAACTTCAACTATTAGTCAATTGACGAATATTAGCCACTGAAAAAATCACTGGTAAAAAGTCCAGGCAGAATTACTAGATATAAGTACAAGCTCTCTCTATGTAGATCACATCTCTTAGCCTAACTATATAGTGTGTCCTCTAGTTTATGTATTCTTTGGTGTCAAACTTTGTAGTTCAAATATGAAGTCTTATGTAATTCGATGTTTGTAAATCTAAGAAGGTGCTTACAAGAATTATCCTCTCCGTGATATGAATGTTTCCACATCTATTAGGGAATTTTAGGGAGTGATAAATTAATCTTTGGAGCCAAGTTGTTGGTTTATTACTATTTATTATTAGTCTTTCATCATAATAAATGTAAAACCTTCTCATTAAAAGTCGAGGACAATATTTTTCATTTATAAATTAGTGAAAAAATATTTTGTAATGTGAAGTTTCTTCATTTTAGGAATTATAGTTAAGTGAGATTACAAATAAATGGTTGAGATCTTGAACGTAATTTCTATATCTCTGAGTTCATTTGGATTTAATCCTTGGCCATGTATTTACAAGTATGATTGCCCATTTATCTAAGTCTTGACTTTGTCACCAATAGATTCACACACTAGTCCTCTTGAGGCAATTGATCATATTTTATAATGAATGCACCATCTCTTCTTTGTAAATTGTTGCAAGTTATGTCATTAGTTTGCATGAGCTAATGGAAAACTATATTTGCTATGTATTATTCCCTATCATTAGAGAGTTATGTATATTCTAGGTTTTCACAAGTTACATATGAAATATGGAACTAAAAATGACATTACATTTAGGAGATTTTAATTCAATCTTGCATCTTGAGTTGTATTGTAACTTGGTATTAATATGTTACTTAGAGATTTATGGTCTAAAAGACTAGTAAACCAAAATAAGGAGTATTCTAATGACAAATTTTTTAGAATATCCTTATGCATAGGGTATAGCTAAGCCATGCAACTATATTTTTTATCTCTTTAATTGTCCTATAAAATCTCTAGGAACACTTTCCTTAGTAACCAACTATAGCTCAATCATGAATTCCACTTGATTGCTTAGCTTGACTTTATTTCCTTGGGACTAATTATCAATATTTGCCTTCTAGAATTGAAAAGTGTGGTTTGACACACCAACATACTCTTTGTGACCTACCCATCCATTGCACATATTCTTATATACTTATCCCCTATCCCAATACACATTCTCATCTTTCATCATATTCACATATTTATTAATCCAAATATGCGCATACTTCCATGTACACATTACCCACCTTCATATGCCTCATTTTTTGTCCTAAGTCAAGTTTACAATCATGAGATCAAATTGACCCCTAAACTTGACCCTTTCAACTTTAAAATTTAAAATTCAAAATTTAGCTAACTCCTACCTATATAACTTCCTAACAAGGACCGATTTTACCGAAACTTGTAAAATTTATTGCTATATCCTTGTATTTGAAAGCATTTTGGAATAATACAAAGAATCTAGAACTGCATTGGAATTTCTTAGAGAAAATGTATGTTTGGAGAGTGTTGTTCACAATTTTGTACACATCTTTGTGGGCTGACCTAGGAGAACATGTTCCCTTGTGACATAATAGCAACCCTACCAAGATATTTATAAATACAATCCACCCTCACATATAAAAAGAAGCTAAGATAATTCCAGCAAAGTGAGATTTTTTTTTTGCCATTTACTAAATCAAGTCTATAGATGGGGCAAATTTGTGACTATAGAAGACCCCAATCTCCAAACTCATCCCTACACACAAAAAAAAGAGAATATTTTAATCCCAAGCCAAATATCAAACTATCATCTACTATTCATGATCCCAGAACTCCTCAAAATCTAGAATCTTTATATAGATCATGCATTCTTAAATAATAAAGCTATGTATTGTTATCCATTACATTTTCTTTCCTAAAATAATTGTTACAAATTATCAAATTTATCAGTCTCAATTTATTATTAACTATTCTAAGCTAATTTTGCTTTTATATATACAAGATATTATTAACCTATATTTACAATTTGATAAAATAATATTTGAATTAAAAATCATTGAGCAATTTCTTTATTTTAATTAAAACAATACAGATAGACAAAAGAAAATGTAGCTCACTTAAAAAATTGTGAAGATTATAAAACTCAAACCACAATATAGAGAGTACTAAAAATAGCCATAAGGAGACATCAACAGACATCAAGAACTATATATAAACAGGGCTACCCCAGTCAAACAAATAAACCAAAGAGTCCATCACATACTATGGGAAAAGTTGTACAAAAACCACCCCAATATATACAATAGCAAAACTTTGAAATAAACATAACTAAACTCCGGAATGGCTTCAAACAGCAGCCACCACAGCAGCAATAAGACCCAAAGGAACAAATATGAACAATTCCTAATAATCAAGCCACCTCCATAAAGATTATCTCTCTGCTCCTACCATGATGGGCCAACCACCAAGATAAAGATGAGTGGAGGAACATTTTAAATACTAAAAAAACTATCGTCCAATGAAGTGAATAAGTCTTTAGATTTGCATTGAGCACACAATATTATTTGTTTGCAGCTAAGAAGTTCGTAATTTAAATTGTTTGAGCTGAAAGTCAATCTTAAAATCCTTCTTTAGTACACCTTGCAACCATGAAAATGGAGAAGCAATTCAGAAAAAGAAATCAGCGTAAAGCTTAGGATTTACCTATCATGGTGAACATGACATCTTGAAAACAGCGTTAAGCATGTATTTTTTCATGTATGCAATAAGACAGTGTGACAAACAGTATCTGCCAAATCACATTTCTATGTGATGCAGGAGCATTTGAGTGAACTGGCGATCCGCATCATCCAAAAACAGTTCATTTTGGTGGTCGACTTTGGAAAAAATTGAATGACGTTTTATCATAAATTGACAAACGTCATATATCGATATGCATTTGAAGTTTGATTCAGTTGAATTAACTTTCATCTAATTCATGGAGATTGACATTGATATTGGGATCGCCATTTAATTCTTCAGTTTGTTGAGTGAGCCTTCTTTTATCTGCCTAATCAATTTTAGTTGAAATGACAGTCGCTGGCTTATTAAGAAAAAAAAATAAGTCGATTCATTTTCAGGTTAAAAAATGTAAAAAGGAGGACCATGCCAGATAGAATAGACCGAAGCAAATGACAAGGAGATGGATGGGCGTGTGTGAGAAATGCGAGAATGGACAAGGGGAAGATAGGAAGTGATAGTCAGTGTTGACATAGAAGAGAAAGACAAGGTTGCACAACTAATAGGGAAAATGAAATTTAAATGACTCCATGTCAAGTTGAATGTTGAGGATCGCGGCAGGCATGATAAGAGGAAAAGAAAAAAAAATCAAGCAGCCAAAGAGGGAACAGAAAATAGTTTTTGCATTAAAAGTTTAAGACAGAATGTGAAGCGACCATGTCCATGGGAAGGCGTTAATATATGCAAACAAAAATAGAAGCAATACAGAGAGAGAGGCAGCTTGGGTCGCGGTTGTAGGAGGAATCTGAAGGTTCTTTTCAAGCCAAGAAACAATGAAGGTCGACCAAGCCATTAAGGAGGGAGTAAATTGTTTTCAAATAATTAAGTGTTGCATTGACAGCCAAAAGGAGGTCGCGCCATCTTTTTGTAGGGGAAAACAATGCTAACCCATGGACCGAATAAAATAGAGAAGTTTTTAAGTTAAAAAGGGCATAGTGAAGCTGCATTGCAAATTGGGGAGGGGCTGCGCAGGAAATTGGAGAGTAAAATAAGCGCAACCAAGGATAAGAGTCGCCAATCAGAAAAGTAAGAGGAGGGTCGTGCAAGATATGTGTGTGCAGACAAAAGAAAGGATGTATGAGGGCGATGCTATGAGAAGGAATTGTATGCAGATTATGGGTCGTGTCTGATAGTGAGGCAGAGTAGATTTAAAGTGAAATAAAAATGTAGAATTAAAATGGCAAAGTAGTCGCGCCAAGCATAGGAATAGTTGTGGAAGTTTAAAAAAATTGCAGATTGGAGTGTTGCCGATTGAATGATATTTGAATAGGGAAATTGGCAAAGTGCAAATTGCACCATGAATGTAAGAATGTGAAATTGATCATACTAATGAAATTGAGTTGCCTCCAGTAATTTTGTGTGAATTTTGATTTGAATTTAATTGACAAGTGAAACTCTCAAATTAAAATTGTGTCGGCTGCAAAGTTCTTAAATTTTGTGAATTTTGTTAAACCAGTGAATCTGAATAAGGAGTAGTTTGTTGCAATCTTTGGGCAGAGGGTTGCTCGTAGAATTTGTGAATTGATGTGTTAAGTTTGTTTGTGACAGTGAGAGGAGATTTGTTTTCATTACTACGCAAACCTGCACCTAATAAGTCATCTTCCCAATTCAATGATGCTAAAAAATAACAGGAAAATTTCTGAAAATAGCATACTAATGCTTTTTAACAAATGGACTTTCCCAGAGTATATGTTTCAAATTTTCATTTAGCTAACAAAAAGGTAATTTGACCTAAACCACAATACATTTTACTGTCCCCAACAGGCAGTTTGCAATGTAGGATTTTCTAGGCCAAAATCAAAGCATTAGCATCAGCTTTAGATCTTCATTTTTGTGCACTGAACTTGATCCAACATCCAACATTTCTCCCTAAACCTGCATCTCCATTTTTGGTTTAGGCATGGATTCACTATAATATGAAGGAGGATACAGATAAATTTTCTTTAAAAGAAAGATTCTCAAGTGATATTTGGACAGCCATAGCCAGTCTTCAAAAAATTATATCAAACAGGGGTGCATGATTTCTCAGTTAATTCCACAAACACTAAGGACTACACAAAAATAAGAAACTGTATAGACTTATTGTTCAATTCGGCAAAGTCTGCGATCTTATTGCTTCAGTTGTACGCAATGCAAACCGAGATATAGCTTTAAAACCAGCCTCACCATCCCAATTGATCAAAAAATGGATGAATGATTTTATTCGAATATTCATAAACTTTATTGTGTGGCACATATAGCATGAAGAGTATTACATGTGTGGTAAGAAAGATTTTATTCACAACTTGAATTTTACCTGCTTACTACTAGTTAAAATAGAGACCAACATATCCACATCTAAATGAGAGAATTAAATAGATGAACATCACACTATTCTATGAAATAAATTGCTAAATGATACACAAAATTAGTACTGAAGTGAATAGCAAACATCGATACGTAGCTTGACAAAGTTACTCAATTCAATTTAATTATCGGAATTACATATACAAGCTAAATAACTTCAATTGAACACAATTTTCTGCAGCACAGACTTAACATCACCTTATATTTGAATTTATGTGCTCAAAGCACTTATTTATTAACTTTCAAAGGGCAGCTTTTAAAGATTTATGAAACATCGAAATAACAACAAAATATCCCAAAAAATACTACTTTAAAGTGGTTCTATCCCTATCTGCAGAAATAAAACTACTTCAAGGCATACCTAATTCTAAAACAATTAATAAAATACAAAGGCCTAATAATAGGCTCACATCCATCACCCGACAATAACCACTGTTGTATTTGACAACTGTCCAATGCAGTGGGTGCTAGACACAGCATGTTGCACATGAATACCCTTAGGCAAATTGATACAATTTTTCACTCAAACTAGTAAGCTTTTTGAAGAACACTAAAAAATTAACCATTCTTATTGTAAAAACTTGATCAATCTAATCTGATGACTTGAAATTAAAGCCCTACTTCAAATCTCTACAATCTGCTCAAGGATCTTGCTAAAATATATGAACCTTCCAGAGCTTCTAAAAGCCTAACTATGGGGAATCCATGGACACTTCAACATGTCAGCATGCCAATCCTCTAAACTCAAAACCCTGATTTGGATACAGTTTGATTGAAACTTCCATGATCAAAACAAAGTTTGAAAGATGTATTACTCTTCATTGCTTGTCCCGTAAGTGAAAATAGAAAGCTCAGCCTGCTGGAAAGGAAAAAAAGGTGGTCACTTGGAAGGGGAGAAAACACTGTTCAAAACTGCTGTCAGCCTTGGAAACCCTTTCAAATGCACCAAAAACATCATTACAGATTTGCAAAAATATGACTGAACACCATTTTTTTCTGCTGTTAATAATAGAGAGGAATGGTTGTAAAGTTTATAGTGACCATAGTAAGGAGACTCGGACTCGGCTAGGGCGACTCGACTCGGGACTCGGGGACTCGGGACTCGGGCTCGGCGCAGACTCGGCAAAATGAAAAAAAGTTGAAAAAACCCTAGAAATTTAGAGATTTTTAAGGATTTAAAACTTGTTTCAAGTACCCTTTATTGAATACAATACAAATAAAATAAAATTTAATCACATACACAAGTATACAACGATCGCATAAGTATAAAGTACACAAATTGTAGTTGCGCTGCTGAAGGAAATAGCATACTTAGATATATAAAATTAGTCAAATGTATACAAAACTCATGGAATATGAAATCCATAACATCAAATGTTCCATACAAATATGAAATATCAAAACGATAGCTATAAGTCTATGACTCTATGGCATAGTGGAGCCAACATCCTTCCTACGAAGGCATCTAAGGATCCTGGATGATGAAAAGTTACTTACATAAGTATTGTAAAATGAGAAGTTTTAAGTTTTAAACTTTAAATTTGAATTCGATAATGAGATACATCTAGATTCTAAAATAATGCAATTTAAATATAAATTTTAGAACAATTGAACGAAAAAGAATTACTTGGCTACATGGAAGGGAATGGTGCAGTAGTACCAAAAGTCTACAATTGTCTTTTTTGTTGCATCATGTGCGTCCTTGTTCCAACCCATGCTCTCAAGCGACGGTTGAGAACCAGGAGTAGTGTGTGGTACAAAATATGAGTCCACGACATCAAATGTTCCAAACAAATATGAAATATCAAAACAATAACTACAAGTCTATGGCTCAAAGGAGTTTGCATCCTTCCTACGAAGGCATCTAAGGTGGGTCGTAGATGACGTAGCAATTGCAGGCATAGTCTCTGCTTGTGACTCCATGCCACCCTCACCAACATTAGTTTTGGATGTGTTTGCTCATGCTTTAGCCTCCTCCTCTGCCATGGCTATAGCCTCAACCTCTCTATCTACCCAGTCAACCCAATCAAGGTCCCCATCACTAGCACAAGTATACATCGATCATATAAGTATAATTATAAACACAAATTGCAGCCATAGTCTCTGTTTGTGACTCCATGCCACCCTCACCAACATTAGTTTTGGATGTGTTTGCTCATGCTTTAGCCTCCTCCTCTGCCATGGCTATAGCCTCAACCTCTCTATCTACCCAATCAACCCAATCAAGGTCCTCATCACTAGCACAAGTATACATCGATCATATAAGTACAACTATAAACACAAATTGTAGCTGAGTTGCTCAAGAAAATAATACACTTAGATATATAGTCAAAGACTCAAATGTATACAAAACTCATGGAATATGAAATCCATGACATCAAATGTTCCAAATAAATATGACAATAGCACACTTAGATATATAGTCAAAAACTCAAATGTATACAAAACTCATGGAATATGAAATCTATGACATATCAAAAGATTCAAAACAATAACTAGAAGTATATGGCTCAAAAGAGCTTGCATCTTTCCTATGAATGTGTCTAAGATAGGTCCTGGATGATGTAGTAGCCATAATCTCAGATTCTCAAGTATCAGGGAAATCGCCCTGATGGGGTTGAGAGGTAGTGCCCTTTGTGGGGGTTTAGGCGCAGTGCCTCTAGTGGGGTTAAGGGTCAACGCCCCTCGTGGGGGTTTGGGGGCAGTTCCCCCAATGGGGTCAAGGGGTAGCGCCCCTTGCAGGGATCTGGAAGCAGTACCCCTAGTGGGGTCAAGGGGTGTTGCCCCTTGTGGGGGTTTGGGGGCAACGCCCCTTGCAGGGGTCAAGGGGCAACGCCCCCAGCGGGGTCAAGGGGCAACACCCCTTGCGGGGGTCTGGGGGCAGCGCCCCCAGTGGGGTCGAGGGGCAACGCCCCTCGCAGGGTCTCGGGGCAGCGCCCTGGGTGCGCTCCCTGTCGCGATACAGGGCGGGGTCGAGGGGCAGCGCCCCCGCCACCAAGCCCAAATTAAGACCTCCAAAATCATACAAACCTCCATGGCGTACATCATTTTGCATTCACAATAAGTAAATAAATTTAAAAAAAAAATTTCAAATTTCATGTATTTTTTTCACTTGCAAAACTTGCCTTTTGTCGAGTCCTGCTGATGGGACTCGCCTGGACTCGGCGAGTCCATCCAAGACTCGGTAGGACTCGGCCGAGTCCGAGTCCGAGTCCGAGCCCCCAGGACTTGGCCAGGGTGACTCAACTCGGGACTCGCCGAGTCCTGGCGAGTCTGGGCGAGTCTCGTAACTATGATATATATATATATTATATATTTTATATGTATGAAGGTAATAAATAATTTATATAAATATATATATATATATATATTTAATTACTTTATGTAATATGTATATATATATTTATGTATATTATCTTACCTTAATATATAGATTTATATATAATATTAATACATATATATTTACATGTACACACACACACATATACATATATATACATATACATATACATATACATATATATATATATATATATAAATAATTTTGCAAACATATCGTAAGTCAGTCAACATATCCGATATGTGTAAATATATATATATATACATATACATGTATATGTAAATTGTCAGGCAATAATAATATAATATTATTAATATCCACATACAATAGGTTGTGTGCATATATACATGTATATACGTCTATATATACCTCAATGTGCATGTATATGTAGGTATACCATACCAATGCAACCGTATGAGCATATCCGTTTGCCAATCATACACTTGTATTGATATGTATATACATATGGATACGTGTATATACTATATACATGTATATATGTACACTCCCTATTCATTTACATTCATATACATTACCATTGTAATGAACGTAATACGAGACAAATAAACCGATAAACATCACTCATAAAGTGTACAAAAGAAGACACGAATCCTAATGCCAATATACGAACTATGGATGACTTATCTAATATAACTGACTCAGTTTTCTCACTCTATAGTGATGTGTGTGTATGTTTAGATAGTTCACATTACCGGTTAACCGACCAAGCTCCTCTCCCAAGTGATATTTCCCCTCCGCCTGGAGGAATGGTACATATACCTGCATCCACTGACATACGTTCACGAAAGTCAAATGTTCACAACATAAGCAGTATACATAACATCTCATAAGTTAGAATATTAACAACTCAATAACTCTGTATGCATTAATTCACCAAGAATGACATGAATAGAACTACATTAAAATGAGACAATCATCAAATGTCAAAATACTCATATTGATGACAAGGTACAACATCTTTTATTCAATCATAGAATTCTCATTACAATCATTCGGACCTATGCAGTATTGTTACGTAGTAGCTTACAATTTGGGGTGTAACAGCCTAAGCGCTACAATACAACGAGACAGGTCTTTCATGGAGTACTATGAGATTTAAACAAGGAATGGGCATAGGAGAAGGTATGGGGAGCAGCCCTGAAAGGATATATAACACCGTTTGGGGAATTCCCACTTTTGATGGGTTTGGAAGTTGTTCAACAAGAGCTTGGTAGCAGAATTTGGAAACATACTTCTCTTGGAATCCAATGTTTGA